>OZ020535.1:7456174-7783674 GCA_963971435.1 Lasius platythorax
AACTTTTATGAAAAAGAGAGAGATATCGATAGAGAAGCTGAGATGAATCTAAACAATACTCGAGGAGAAATCGCAATGAGAGAAAATCACTCACGGAGAGAAGTCCCTCCATTGTCTATGAGGGTGCATTTATCTTTTCAAAGTAGTATGGCGTTATACATAATGCAAAACAACGATGTACGCTACAAACCCGCGTCGTGAACCGCGTGTTCTATTTCTCATACTGTACAAAAACTTGATTTACATCTGAAATTAATAGATAGATATAAATTCAATTTATTCAAGCTGGACGTATGTCGCTGTATCTTTCCATTTCAAACAAAGTAATGTATGTCATTTCGGGCAACCAAGTGTATATAATTTAGAGTTAAATTAGTCAAAAAATATGTATATAAAGTTAATCAAAAATAAATTTTTTAATAATGAAAAAAATATAAAAATAGTACTAAGAAATTAATAAAATAGTTTATAACAAAAAAGTATTTTGCTATAATAATTTCAATTTAATATATATTGTATATATATATTTGCTATAATAATTCCAATTTAATATATATATATATATATATATATATATATATATATATGTATATATGTATGTATGTATATAATAGTTTCGAAAAATGCTTTAAAAAAAAATATAAAAATATGATATGAATGTGACATATAAAAGTTTTATATGTCATATATTATTAAGTTAATATTTCTTTTTATAAAATAAAGAGGCTTCGTTCCTTGTTCACCTACGCACATTGGCACGGTTACTTCGGTCATTGCACATATGAAGGCGAACGAAGGGAAATTATTTTATATTATACTAAAGATTTTTTTGATTAAATAGCCATTCTTTCTAGATAATTTTTATTTTGAATTTAATAATAAAATAAATAAGTAAATTTTTTTATGCACTGCGTGCATTTAATATTGACGTTATTGCCCGAGAGATTTATGTGTACTTTATTTTTAAAACATTTACGCATATTTATTGACATGAGAAGAATAATTTTTTTAAAAAATATGTACACATTCTACAATACTCGGTAAATTTTTTTAATTTGACAAATTATAATAAAAATCCATATTTTTAAAAGTATTAACAAGTTTCCTAATTGACAATTTCTTTACACTGTTACTGTTACTTTGTACTTATATAAAAGATCAATATTAAGTTTCTTCTTCAGTTCTTTATCTTTTTCCGAGTATTTCAATTTTCATTTAAATCAGACAATTATAACGCGAACGCTCTATTTAATAAAATAATTAAAAGCTCACCTTTTATAAGCTGCTGACAACTTTCTTAATTACAAGAAATGTAATAAAATTTATAACTTTGATTAAATAAAGACAAAAAATCGCTATACAAAGCACAGTAAAATTATATCATTAAAAAGCATAATATTTCGAGCGATATATTTTATTACATTATCTACAATTTAATTAATGGTTGTCTGTAAAAAAGAAAAATTAAACATTTTTCAATAAAGCGTTTAGCGTATTTACTGTTAAGCGTGGGCGTATTTACTGGTAATTTCCATATTACTTAATCGTTTGAGATATCCTAATATTATCAGAAGTGCAGTTTGACTACACTAACTTTATTATACAAATATTGCGAGTTTTGGAAGATGTTGAGCTATCGTGCAAACGTGACGTAGGGGAAGCAGGATCTTCCGATGTATATCATACATATATTATAATATCAGTGCACCTAGACAACAATCGAATCTCTAGAATTTAATGAGAAACATGACGCAACATTTTCTTACTGAATTTAACGAAATATACTTTTAGGAATACGTTTCGTTTAACAATTTAGTTTCAAAAATATCATATATAATATTGTAAAAAAATTTTTAAATTTTGAATAAATGATATTTTCAGATAGATTAAAAGTAAATGTACCTACTAGTTATATAGTTTTTTTTTAAACTAGAAAGTGTAATTTACAAGGCAGGATAAATTCAAATAAGTGTTTATCAAATTTTCACATTTACAATCTTTCGAAAAATATAGGAAGAAAAAGACAACGACACTCGGTATATATTTCTATGTAAACGAAGCTGTCCCGTAGATAGACAATTCAGCTTGTTGAATAGTAACTTGTTGAATAGTATCATATACACATATATCAAGTAACTTCGCGTGATAGTTGAAGACTAAGACGCGTGAATGTTCCGCTCCCGATATAATGGAACTTTTGGAGTCGGGATTGGCGTCTAACACGAAGAAGAACCTCGTAGAGAATTCTATTCAAATAGATTTTATCTTTTTCTTACATGTCTTAGACTGTTGATACAGTTTTTGCTTAGAAGAGAGAAAGAGAGATAATAATTGTTATTAATAAGAATGAAAGAAAATTTTCTTTTAAATATTTTGATTGTACATTTTGTTAACTACAAAACTCTTGACATTTCTAATACTTCGTGCGCGCAGGCTTTCAAAACCGCACTTTTTATATCGCCTAATAGCGAAAGTAATACGGGGAATGCTAATGGACTTTATTTTATTGTTTGAATGTTAAATTGTTAGAAAATAAATTTTACATATACATACATATATTTGTATAAAATTTTTAAAATTTTCTATATCAATATTTAATATCTTTATTATTACATTATTACTTTATTATTTTCTTTCTCTTCGATAAAATTTAATAAAATATTTTATAAGTAAAAAGATATTTATGTCTCTTATATAAAATATTAATAATTAAAGATACATAGGACAGTTGGCATATAACTTAAACAATACAACCTTTATTTGGCAGCAGTTATAAAAAAAGTGCATAATATGCACAGTCTCTTTAATTTTTGAGTTCTATATTACGTATTTATATAAGTATTAGCTTATGGGTTTAATAAGAATGGAGTATCTTGATATCCATCTATTAAATATTGACTTAAACGCATTTAAATGCATTTGTTGCATTAACTTCGTTAATTTGAGTTATATATATTTATCACATATAGAGTACAATTTTAAAATATGCGAATTTTTGCAAATTCTCAAAAATTGTTATGTGTATTGTCAGTACTTTTCTGCCGTACACTATTTTACAAAATTATATTAGTTGAATATCTAAAGAGCTACCACACTGGCACGCTATTATAATCCGGTATAATCCGATAACGCGAGATAATCCGATTTCCATTTATGAATACGAATGAAATGTTTTATGTAAACGTCACTATAGTGTCAACAGTTAGCATGTAAGATAACGTAAGCGAATTAACAAAGTTCATGAAATTCAGTCGTTTAGTTATGAGTTGCCACATTTCTACATGATTAAAAAGATTAGAATTTGTATCGTTTGATTACAAGTTCCTTAGTAAATTTGGGAGGGATACATTTCTTTTCTATTGCGATAAATCGATGAAAACATTATAAACTGTTGTTCTTTACAAACTTTTATTTATTAAGACAAAAATTGATTAAATTAAAAGAATATGTAATTAAAAGCAAATGATGAGAATATAATGAATAAAAAAAAATCGATAAACATATTTTACTGGAAATTTATTATTATCTAATAGTATATTCTTTCTTTTTAATTTGTTGATGTAAGTAAAACATAAACTGAAAAAGCAATAATTGCAAT
The DNA here is from genome assembly GCA_963971435.1 of Lasius platythorax. Taxonomy (NCBI): domain Eukaryota; kingdom Metazoa; phylum Arthropoda; class Insecta; order Hymenoptera; family Formicidae; genus Lasius; species Lasius platythorax. The sequence goes on from OZ020535.1 coordinate 7,459,773, forward strand.
TCAAAAATCAAGTAAAAGAATTCTCACTACTGTCCTGTAGATAAAGAATGAATTTGTTCTCGTGTCTCGCAAAAAGAGAACACAGGTAATCGCATCGTGCGACATCGAATAAATATTAACCGTGTATCGGATGTGTATACGCATTTGGTGTTTGCGGTACAAAAACAGCTCGTTCCGACTCGTTTCTCGCACCTTTCTAGCACCTTTCTCGCACCTGCAATCAATCTTATGCCACTTCCTCTGGGATTTCTGCCCACGTCACTAGAGTTAAAATGATCTTTGCCTCTGCCGTTACATTCATCCTGATGCTTACTACGCATATTTTGCAATAGTATTCTAATTTTATCTTCCGAATGGATGCGAGATCGATCAATTATATAAAAGAGAATCGAAAAAATAAAAATAGCATGTTCTCGTGAGATAGATAAATGAATAAAATGGATGCTAGTGAAATTTCGCCATTTTTGCGCTTTTATCGACATGCCATAGTGTAATATTGTACATATTCTCTCTCATTGTTTAGCAATGTTATTGAAAAATTCGTGAATTTATCGATTATTTTAATTAATAATTTGTTTTGGGAGGGATATATTTCTACTTTTCAAAATGATATTGTAGTAATAGATATGATTGAAATCATCAAGAATTAACTTTAGTCAAATATGGATTAAGATTATGCTCGCGAAGATTATAGTATATTATCGCATATATTATCGTATATTATATATTTATACTGTAATCCAAACTTAAAGATCATAGTTAACACTAATTCTATAAATGGCTCCATTGTTACATTGTACTATGGAACCTAAGCTGTTACGTTTAATACCATGCATAATGAATTCAATTATTTTCAGTAAACTGTATACAAATGCATTAGATTACATATTAAACTAGAATGATGTGTGTTATGAACGTTGCAAACAGCGCTATTGTAGAAGCCAACAATGATTAAGTGACATATTAATAGCCGTGACTAATATCTTTAGTAAGCCCTAGTACTCTGGTAGAGGATTATCAATTACATCGAGTGACAAATTCTTGCAAATGACAAAGATGGTGTTAATTCTTGAGGAAATGTCTACAAACATATGCAATGAAATATGCTTATGTTTGTAGCTTGAAATTAATGTATCTTGTATCGTTTGGTATTTCTCAACAGTGACATTTTACGTAAACGGTTCGGCGAACGAATTATCAAGGAGTTGTATAAACATAAAACAGAAATATTATTTTACTCGAAAAGAATTTATTTCCTCCGAAACCTAAAAACCCACAAGCGATAAATTGCTCTTAAAGTGTTCGATTAAAGCGGCGCTAGCGAGCAAAGAAACTTCTCTTTGGCATAATCGTAAGGGAATGTAGCGAAGGAATAAGTTAGAGATATCGTGTACCATATCTGAAAAGAACTTAAGTACCGAGGCTTTGAGGGCGAAGAAAATGTTGTTTCTGATCGGAACGAGTTTGGCGTTTTCTGATTGGAAAGGACGAGGCTGCTATCACTTGTTTCGTAATGATGAAGGACAGATTTGGAATGAAATGATGATAAGGGATATGCGATAATGCTATCGGAAACTCGCCAATCGGAAAACCGTAAAGATGTTATGTGATATCTGTCCAATTCAATCAGGAAATACTTATCTCTTAAAGAGCGTTATAGAGCTATATTGATTATTATTTGAAGCTTTAATCCTTGTATGTAATGACAATTCTGAGTTCAACGACCGTATCTAATCGTGCTTTTATCTGCTCGTAAAGCTGGCAAAAAAGATTTAAAACCATAATTTTCTTTTTACAATAAATAAAAATTACATAAATTATTCGATTATAGATTATTCGATTGATTAAAAGTTTCTATATAAGTTCTATATAATAATTAAAAATTTTCAATATATATATTACAAGTATTTCAATCAGATTCGGATTAAAGTTTTTTGTGCAATTTTAGTTGGTACTGTAACAATGCAAGGCATTGTTAATTTTAACTTTATGTATTTTAACTTTATTTCTTATAGTATCGATAGCAAAAATAAATCGATAGTACGTGAATTGAATATTTAGCTTAATTTCTCGTCTTCGCGTTTCTTCGCCAAATTTTCTGTTTACAACAGTATGGTTAAATTCGTAGCTCATTCATCATTCGATATTTTTCATAGGCCAAAAAGAAGAACAACCAAGGATTATTTGAGTTCACAAATATTCACGTAAAATTATAATCGTATAATAAGATGATTTCACATATATTCGTTGCTTGGCATAATTAAATAAAAAGTGACAGTAACAACCACATTTATTTCAGTATAGCCAAGTTTGACAAATTAGACAGTTATACTTCAAAAGGGTTAAGGTTACGAGTAAATCCTGAGATTGATGATTTTAACAACAAAAATACTAAGAAGACTCTGAAAATACGAAGATATACGGACTCACAGAAAAGCAAATTAAAGGTTATTTCATTTGCTGTAATTTGTTCATAATTTTCTTTCCAATATACCATTTTATTGTAACGCTGAAACTTCAATAATAATAACTGAAGCTTTAATAGTCTAAAAGCTCTCAAAAGATATATACATGGATAGTTTCAAGTTCTGGTCGCGTAGTGATCTTTTGCAGGTCAAGCTCAATTAGTTTGCTATTCTCTCCGTTTAATGTATTCGTTAGAAAGTTTTAATATCGAGACATTATCGATGTTATTTTATTGTTGTCGTATTTTAAATTTTATTGACGAAGTTTGGTTAAACTTTGTTTAGTGCCTCTTTTTTACCGAAAGCAAACACGTTTTGTAAAAATTAAAGATTCGTAATGGATGAAAGGAATATTGATATACTTTTAACATTTGTAAAGAAAGAACATTGATATACTTTATTTTTAATGTTTCACGCTCTTTTTAAAACATTTCAATATTTGTAACAAATTATTTAAGAGACATTTTTTCAGTTTGTTGCATTAATTTTTAAAATAAATTAACGATATCAAAATAACACCTCTGATATATATGTATAATCCATAGCTGGAAGGATATCTAGTATATGTGGCACAAATCTGTCGTTACATACATTGAAATATTCATTTTTATGAGAATTGAGAAAAATTCGCCATTTCGAAAAGTAAATTTTATACAGCTTGCGGCGTTGTGTAAAAGTGCGTTGACGGGCTTAAAAGTTTTAACGACAGCTGAGTAACCGAAAGGCCGTCGAGAAAGTCGATAAATAGAATTCCTACGACACACAACGTTATGATTTCTACGGGATGTCAGCGTACTCTATGCACAATGAGAGGCTTTTAAACTTTCGGATTCAATGACGCTCAAGGTGTTTCCCAAAATTGAAGATGAAAAAAGTTTATGCGGAGTTTGTTTGCCAAGAGAGTTTATTCTTCCATAATGGAAACTAAACAACCTTGGCCCACCCACTGTATTTTGATAATTTCGTTATTATTTAAGAGAGATCTGATAGAGTGAGAAAAGAGAGAGATGTTTTTTGATTATCAGATATTCCCTTAATCACTAATTACTCTGGCTTAAAATAAAATATACACACACATAAGTGTATATTTTAATTTCAATAGATATCTTTCCAGTTACACAGACTCTGTATCAAGAGTCGATTTTGATAGTGCAATCTTTATCTTTTTATTTTCAATTTTAACTCTTTGTACGCTCGAAACGTCGTAGCGCTTTCATTAAAAGTTTCTTATAAAATTCGAAAGGCGCCACCTTCGAGTGTAAAAGATTAACTAGACAAATATAATAGAGAAAGTGTGTAAAATATATTTAAAGTTTTCTTCAAAGAAAGTTCAATATACTGGAAAAAGAGAAATAAGATCTTATAAACTTAAATTTATGTTAAAATGCAATTTAGTCAAAATTATCTAAAAAATAACTTTTGTAAAAAAAAGTTTTGTAAATTACTTGATATGTAATTTAACTATAATTTGTTAATTTAGAAGATTACATTATTATGCTAACTTTAATCCAATGCAACTTCTCTTAGTTAAATTTGTTATAATTAAAAATACAATCACAATAGAAACATTTTGCTTAATCAAGTTAAAAAGGTGACACTATTTACATGTGTTTTATGATGTAATGTATAATGAAAAGATTACGGCGAATGAATATTGGAAGAATGTGCTTCGTAATCAGTGGCTGTTACTGTTACAAGGAATTGTAATAATAATCGTAATTCTTACTATGGGAATATGGATGAGATACGAATGTAAAGAGGACATTGTTAATGACAATTTTGTGACATCGTGGCGTTCAGTTATTGAACAATTACAAGAAACTATTATCAATATAGGAACGGAATTACGGTATTTATATGTTAACAAATTGTTCTAACGTTTAAATATTATTGTTATTAAATCAAAAGTAAATGTACAATACTTGAAAATTTATAAATTATTTCTTTTTATCTATTAAAAATTATTTTTTACGATAATAAGTGCGTAAATAAACTTTAAATTAAATTAAGCTTTAATAATTACAGACCGTGTTACGATACCGAAGCGGATACACAAAAAAAGAGAAGGGCAACCATCTTAAAGCGAAAACGTATTTTCGTAAATGAATAATGTGCTTTCCTTATGGAAAAAAATAAAATCAAATAAATATATTTTATTTTATCTTCTTACAAGATTTTTTTATATATAAATATAGATATTAATGATAATATAATATTATATTGCAAGCAGAAACTATAGCGGCTTTTATAATTTTATAAAATATCAGCAAGATTTATGAACTTGATTACTATTATTTAATTATTTTTGTATATATTATATTTTTTGTAGATAACACGCGGACAATTTAAATATTATTTATAAAACATTGATTGCCCAAACTATTGTTTTCTTAAATTTTCTGCTTCGTTGTTCTCGTGTGTCCAACATCCTCAAAGAAATAATTCATAATAATAAAGTTATGTTGCCATTATGAGGTAAAAACCAATGCGTTTTATCTGCATCGATCCATCGTGACATATTTGAAATGCTACAACCCAACATAAATTGATGAAACATTATTCATATAGTTTTTCAGATTAAACAGAATGGTTATTATTATTAACAAATTAAAAAACCTACAATTAATGCGCTTGAGCATAATTATAAATGCGGAGCAATGCAATAATACCGACGATTAACTTGACAATATCGTTTTCCATTATATAAACTTTAGACTGTATTTTTCCTGAAAATTTTAATCGGTTATAAAACTATATATTAGTCATTTAAAATATATAAAAAAAACACAAAATTATTCGGCGCGTTATTTACCTTATGTCTCAAATTATAAATTTTTAGTGCTGGATTTTTCCAATTAGAGGAGATACCAATTAAGAAATATCAAAAATTGGTGTGACATATTTCATTAACGAGATATTTGATATTTATCTAATTTTAATTAACAAAATTAATGAAAAGTACTTTAATTATAAAATATAATAGAAAGTATATATAATTAGTATATATAATTGAGATAAAACTAATTGAGAGAGAGAGAGAAGATCCGACTAAGAAGATATACAGAAATCTACAAACTTACTTTTTTGTGTTTTATTCGAATTTTCGCGAATCGATGACATATCTAGGTTAATGCATGCGAGAATATTCGAAAGCATAGTAAAGCATTATCATCCCTGCACATACTTTAATAATGTCGTCACCCATGCTTCCTTTTACGCAAGATATGTATAATTTCAGCTGCTCGATATTAGGAGATAATCGTCAAACAAATTGTAAACTTTTCAAAATTTTGATAACGATGCAGGATACGTTCAGAAATATATGCGGTTATCTTAATATATATTTGAGATCTTTTTTGTTTTTCGTTTTATAATTTTCTTTGTGCATTATAAAATCTAAATATTATTAGATTTAATTAATTTTCAGATTTATTGTTAATTAAATCAATGTGTCACAACTAATTGAAAATAAATTAGCCGTCTGTTAATTCGTTAAATTAAATTAATACTTTTAGCGAAAAGAGATTTTAAAAATACTTTCAATTTTCTACGTAATACTCATTTATTGTACACAAAACATAAATGAATAAAAGCGATTAATAAATGTTAAAAAATAAAATTGTATAAAAGATAAAAAATCATGGCAATATATCGATCAATCATTAATGAAAATTAATAGCTCTCACTTTTCACGTGACATGTAATATAGCTGACGTACCTGAGGTTTATTTCCATTTATGTGTATGCGCGTTTTCTTTTTTATTTATTTATTACTTAAAATTACTTTTGCTATTCATATAAATCACGAACAAAATATTACTGAAAATGTGCGTTATTAAAGCAAGCAATGTATGCTAATACACAAATATATTACTAAAAATTGCTACGTTGCACTCTACTTGTCTATATTGACGTCTTAGCCAGTAAAAATGCATCCAACACTTTTCTGCTCTGTTCTAATGAGAAAAAAAATTTATAACTTGCATAGAAAATTACGTTACGGGGAATTAACATTTGTTTCAATTTGTAAATCTTTTCATGGAATTATGCAGACTGAGAAACTTTATTATTATGTTATTATTCGAGCAGACTTTAGAGCAAATTATATTACTATGTATTATATTCTCTCTTACGATTTATTTTTTATATGTTTTTGCTATCAAAAATAATAATAATTCTTGATTATATATATTATGTATATATATTATATACATATATTAATTCTTGATTATACATATTATATATATTATGTATATTGCTACATCTCGCAATTTTATCGATAGAATGTCTCAAAATTTTATGAATCTAAATGTAGAGAGAAATGCCAATTTATATTAAATCTAAACGTCGTCGTAGAAAAACATCGATCATTTTTCTATGACTATGTTCACGACTAAATCGTATCGAAAATAAAAGGTATCGAAGGATTTTTAAACAGTCTAACCTTACGCTGTTGCGAACTCTTGAATTCTGTGAACAATCAACATCAGCACTAACATGTGGATAAGCAAAATATATTCAAATCTCGATTTAAAGAAACGTGATGCATCGCTCGCTATGTTATTCGAGAAGTTCGTAAACGCACGCTGCTACGTCAAAGTTACATTTTGAGTCACGCGTGACTCTAATAATTAATATAAATTAATATAAATAATGTCGAAAAATGGAAAAATAGAATGTGGCAACAAAGATCAGAAGGATATTCAGTGGTTTAAAAATTATGAAAAGCGTAGCAGGACCAAGCACCTTGAGAATCTGAAGAACAAAGATATATTGGATTACATTAAGGATATCGAACAAAATTGTCGCCTCGAGGTGAGCAGCGGCGACGAGGATTATGCTGGCACAAAAAGGTCCAGTAACTGCAGCGTAAGGTATTCAGGTACACGGTTTAAATCATTAAAAAAAATAAAATCTAGGGTAAAGTCGAAGAAAAATAAAAATGTGGCTGCTTTGGAGAGAAAGATAAAACGGTCCTCCAGTCATAACACTATGGATGCTTGCAATTATTGCTGTCCGTCGCAAAAATCTCATTTCTGTAGCAATCCTGATCTTACCGTACATGAAAATTCTAGGAAATATTTAAATACTGCCGCTAAAAAATCTACGTATCGATATCTAAAGCCATCGAGTAAAGGAAATTCTTACAAATATCGTGAATCTTCACCGAGATTCTATGGTTCGTATTCTAGAATGGGTCACAAAATGTGGCCGGCAGTCACCGAAATGACCAGTCTCGAGGTCATCAAAGATTCAAGATCTCAAGATGTCTTTCCCAAATCCAGAATTAACGGCTCTAGAATTATCGACAGAAAATCTGCAAAAATTCGTACGTTTAAATCGCTGCGCAGGAAAAAATCTGATAAGTCGATTTATTCAAATATCGTGCCTTCTCACAAGAAGACGAAAGAAAGAAATTATGTCAACGAACAGAAGGTAGATACACGAACGAAGCAATTAAACGAAGAGAGTGACGTCAGCGACTTTGTAAATCAACAGTCTCTTAATCAATTTTATTCTGGCCGAAGTACGGCTTGTAAAACAGCCGCGCTCTCTTATCAGGCTCCATTGCAGAACGGAGGTTACAGGGAACGTTATATTTCCGGATATCATTATCCTGTAAAGAGATCCAGACAACCGACTTCTTGGGGTCTAAGTTCGCGATCCAACAGGTTAAAGGGGGTGCCTGAGATGGGCTCACTACCACAGCGGCGAACTTTGCGACGGGAGAACGAAGTGGGATCTCCCCTCAAAGCATCCAGCTCTATTACGGGAGTGTTAATCGATAGGAATTACCGACGAGCGCGAGAGTCGAAGTACAAGAATAACACGAATCGACGGCGACGAGAGCCGGGCGTTTTAGGGGAACGTGGGTCGTCGTGTTATCGCAGGCCGAGTTTCTTAAGAGAATCCGAGAAGTTGTGCGAAATGGTACGCACTAGCGAGAATAAGCAATGGCTCGGCTGTTGTTGCGAGGACGCCGAGCAAGACGAGACGGTCGATTGTTCGAGATATTGTCGTTGCCCAGAAAATGTAAACGATTCCGCCTGGCGTAATTACCGGCCGCAATACGAAAGCACCCGTCGATTATCATCAAACGGAACGAGTAAACGCATCAATTACGAAAGGGAAAAAGCGCTTCGCGAAATGTTATCTAAATCAGTGCAGTCGCGAAATACTGATAGAAGAGAGTTCGATTTCAATTTATCAACGAAAGGAGATTTGCGACATGAGACGGTATATGATGATTTCGCGTTCGACAGATCTGAGACAATCTCCGATGATGTCAGCAGAAATGATTGCGGCGATAAGATCGAATTGGAAGAGTCAAAGCCGCATGTATCATTTCCGGATGATTCGGCGTATCAAGCGCCTCACGGTGAATCGAATAAACTGACTCGAGAATATAAATTGAGCAACGATTTGAAAAACAGCCGAGAAGAAGCGATAGAAACGAAAATGTTACGAAAAAAGGCTACCAGGAGATATCCTTCGGGCAAAGAATTATCTTTCGAGACAAGAAGAACTCCTAGGAAAGTCGCATCGGGAAATTATTCGAGATTAAGACACGATGCTGCAGAATCCACGTGCGAATGCAAGGAACCCTTCCACGATCCTCCAGCGGCGTGTCTGACTGGTTCTTGCACTTGCATCGGGAATAACGGGAATGCTGAAAGAAGTGACAACGATTCACCGCGAAGGATATCTACGGTGTACTGCTGCTGCTCGTCATCTTCTCTTTACGACGAGACGGATCCGGTAAAGAAACTCGAATCTTTCTGCGAGAAAGTGAAGGCGGTAAATCAGAACGTACTTCGCAAGACATCGAGGTCCGCTTTTTCTAACGCAGCGAGAACCAACGCGCAGCGATATTCTTACGGCGGTAGCGACGAGCAGAATCGATCCGAGATTAGCACCACCCGAGTCTCAAGGTCCATCGAGAGAGAATGGTTAACGGATCCTACTCGCTTGAGACTCGGCAAACCGAAGCACAGTCGTGGTAAGACAAGTCTGGAGAGGATTCTCATTTATCCGCCGCGGGGAGAGGTCGGGCCGCCTTTGACACTCTACAAACAATCGTCGAATATAAACTGCCAAGTGAAGGGTGACGTTAACACGGGATTTCGCTACAGCGTGACGTACGTGCAAAAATTCGTGAGCCCGTCGTGGATGCCTAGCTTGTCGCCGCAAGTTCTTTCGTCGGAGACAGACGAGGAATGCGGTTGTTCCGCTGATTACGGTTGACTCGGCGGTGGATCCGTTCCGTTTGATATCTTCGAAGATAAATCTGTTTCGAGATGCAGTCATATACGAAGCAATTGCGTTAATGGAGTGGTACGGTATTATCATGTTGTCCATAAACCTCGTTTCACTTACTTCGGCGATTGCATGCACAATCAAATCAAATCACGATTGATATCAGAAAAATTGTCTTACGAGAGGACATAATTTTGAGAAATAAAACAAACCTTTCATGGAATTCTTTAATGGTAGATCTTTCAGTTCGCAAAAATTATAAATAGAACGTACAATCTAGACAATATATATTTTGACCGCTGCATATTTGATACAATAGCTTTCCAAAAAAATATGTTTAACGTTTCTAATTCTTTCTAATCCTTTTTCATAAAGTAGAGGTAATTTGTATTATTTCGTATTGTAAGTGACAAATTTTATAAATGCAATAACATAGATACACATATAAATTATTTTATTAGATAAAATAAATAAATAAAAAAAAAATAAAAAATGAAATAAAATAGAAATTAGATAAAATAAATCTTCAACGCGTGTTCATTGTTAATAGCAAGATTCGTTTTTAGGCCCTCCCACACAAGCTCTTACGCAAGTTCTCTTCTCAAATGTGACGAATTTAACAACGAGCTACAATCTAAAATGAAATGAATTTACTTATGCAGTATTACCTGAGGTATATTCATAAGAAGTTCAGCAAGCAATACGGACGGGCTTTTTCATCACGACACTTTAAAATAAATGACTTTTCTCGTTAACATACCTTACACATTCATGAAAATGGCAAAAGTACAATGACTATTATTCTTTTTCGAATAACATTATAATTAGATGGGAAACCTATCTTATAAATTTCTCCCTTATTCCGATAGATCAAGATTTATACATATTCAGTAAAAGATGTCAGTATTTTCTCCCGCACGAGATTGTTGGATGCAAAAATTTCATTTTTTAAAAATAAATATATATATATTTATAGAAATATATGTTTTTTTGGATAAAATTATTTTCAAGTAGCATATATGTCATTGATTGATACAATTACATCATATGCATTATATTCCATTACATTAAACAAAGCATCGAAGACATCATAAGATATCTAGGCCAACAATATATTGAAATCAAAAGAATCTTATATTGTTGGATAAAAAGTTGTAAACAATATTTATCTTTTTTTTTTACCAAATTGATGTTTTTAATTATCTATCAATCTCTACTTAAGAGTAATAATAAATTTATGTTATCGAGATTTAATAAAAGTCTTATATACATATATGATAACTCTTCAGTATACATATGTCATATGTCATACGCGCAACTAAGTTTGACTATTTCGAATCGGTACGCAGGTGTCTGTAAAAGGATCGACTTACAAGAATATTAACGTAACGCGTGAATTCTCTAGAGATTCTAAAGGTCTCGTACTACTACTACTTTTATATCTAATAGATTTGTAATTTTGAAAAAGATATATCACGTCACACGGAAACTTTTTTTTGAAAATACAAAAAAAGATAGACAAGATACAAAAAAAATTACATACTTATATCAAATACGTTACAAAAACATTAATACGTAAAAAACGAATTCACGAAAGACAAAGCTTTACCTTTATTGCTTTTACATCTAACAGATGTGCAATTTTGAAAGACATCTAGGTGTATTACGCAGAAAAGTTTCTTTTCAAAATATTACAAAACAAGATACGCAACATAAACAAAAAAAGATTTACTCTGCTCGATATGCTTTTATATTATAATCTGTATTTTTATATTTTTATATTATAATCTGTAAATGTTCTATACGGATTCTCTTTTGATAATTTAATAAATTATTTTTTACGTTCAGTATATTATATATATATATATATATATATATATATATAGGCAATTTCACATCAAATCGGACAAAAATCGACCTTTTTTGACTTCGTATTTTTTAAATCAAATGAAACTTTTTTCACGTAAAATATACATAAAATAAGGAGATACATATTTTTGTATCTGTCCGAAATATTTTTTGCAGAAGTTATAAACAACAAAATTTTCATGAAAAATGAAGAAGTTGTCAACTTTAAAAATTAATATCGCTGGTTATATTTGTCGTAGAAAAATTTTCAAAAATGCATTTCAAAGCTAAGGAGACAACCTTTTTTATAAAAATAGTTTAAATTACAAGAAATTGCTAATTACAATTGTTATAAATAATTGAAATGTTTAATATTTTTTTTCACCAAAAAGTACACTTTCTAAAATTTTTGAAATAATGCTATTTCATTCTTCATTTCATTCTGAAAGTGTACATATTTTTTATTTTATAGAGAATCGATAGATTCTATTTTTATATATTTTTAATGAATGAGGCGCCGCGCCGTGCTTGCGTCACTTCCTCGACCAAGTAGTATGCTACACGCTATGGCGCGCAGATTTCTTCGGAAATTTTTTGTAGGAAGAATGTACAATATGAATGACATAATTTATAATGTTGATTATAAATTATGTTGAATGTAATCAGCATTATAAATTACGTCATTCATACTGTACATTCTTCCTACAAAAAATTTCCGAAGAAATTGGCGCGCTATAGTGCGTAGCATACTACTTGGTCGAGCCAGTAACGCGAGCACCGCGTGACGCCTCATTTATTAAAAATATATAAAAAATAGAATCTATCGATTCTCCTTAAATTAAAAAATATGTACACTTTCAGAATGAAATGGAGAATGAAATAGCATTATTTCAAAAATTTTAAAAAGTGTACTCTTTGGTGAAAAAAATTATTAAAAACATTTTAATTATTTATAACAATTGTAATTAGCAATTTCTTGTAATTTAAACTATTTTTATAAAAAAGATTGTCTCCTTTAAAATGCATTTTTGAAAATTTCTCTACGACAAATATAACCAGAGATATTAATTTTTTTAATTGACAACTTTTTCATTTTTTACGAAAATTTTGTTGTTTATAACTTCTGCAAAAAAATATTTCGAATACAAATACAAAAATACGTATCTCCTTATTTTAGGTATATTTCACGTGAAAAAAGTTTCGATTGATTTAAAAAATACAAGGTCATTTCTTGTCCAATTTGACGTGGAATTGCTCATATATACAATATATAACGGTAAGAGAATTTGCTATTAAAAGGACATCTGGGGAGTTTTGGAACATTTTACACATATACACACATACATACACACATACACATGCGCGCTTACATTTTCATCATGATTGTCTCGATAATGCTATTTGTTCTGCAAATGGACCAATACAAATAAGTAATCGAATGATTTTGAGGCAGAAGCACTTTTGACCGATTCTGTCGAGTGTGGTTTACCACAGCAAATCACTTTATTTCTCTCTCGTTCTTCTCTCTTTCATTATTGAAAAAGTCAAAAGAATTTACGCGCGTTATCGATTTTCAGACGTAACAATCAGACGTTTTACATACATACAATGTCATATTTGATCTCCTATTCTTTTCTTTTCTTCATCGTTCTTTTTTTTATTACGGTTGCATGCGCATAATGACAATTTTGTAAAGGAAATATCGAAGCGAAGCTAACGGCGATTGGCATAAAGGAGTTAAACTTTTAATGAGATCGCACCCCCTGAACATTTTTCGTCTATCCGCCGATAAACGAATTTTTTAGCCTTTTAAAGGTAAACCGCAGCTAAAACTATATGCAATTCTAGAACTAGTTGTTTTTATTCACAAATAGTTCTTTAAGCAAACCTTGAAAATTGTTATCTATTATTAAATTTGTTTGCAAAACATATATATTTTAAATGAAATTATATTTTTAGATTTATTTTAAGAAAAGATGAAATGGGGTGAAAGAGAAAGATAGATTGTATTCGTAGCTCATTTAATATGTAAAGTAAAAAAGGAATCGACTATTTTCTTAAATAAACTATGAATTACATTAGATATGTTTTTCTTAATATTATATAATTTATTTTTATTAATATATATAGTATGTTTTTTAAGGAATTGTGTTGATAAGCACATTAATTAATATGATCATATTAGCATAATTATATTAGTGAACAGAACAATCTATCAATCTTTTTTTTAAAGCAGACAATGATAGGCGATTTTAAATTCACGTCACGCAACAATAAATTAGATCACTGGTAATGTCTGCGCGTTGCGTGCTACTATCGTCCTGAAAAGGGTGTACTGCGATAAAATCGACAGTGACGGATGCATATGTACAAGGTGCACCCAGTATAAAAAAACGATTTTCAGTTGGATCACAAACCATTGTTTACGACTAAAGTAATATTTCGTTTTGTTTGTAGATTTTTTTTGGATAGAATTCAAAATAGAATAGAATATTTTTGAGAAGAAACGCGACATTATATACGTTGTTTATAATATAAATATGTAGTTCCATATTTATTTAATGTTTTTATGATATATTCTTTGATAAACAAAACTCTCATACAAATAACTCTTTTGAAAAATTTCAATTTTACAGTTACAATATGTTTATCGTATCAACATTATATTTTCAGAGTATCATCAGCTATACAATATAGTTTTAAATACAGAATCCCGAAATATATTTCAGTTTAAGTTATTATTTTTTTCCACTCAAGCGTGTCTTGAGAAAATATTTTCTTTTGATTATATCCCTATAAATAAATGGAAAATCTCTTGTGCAGTGGACGAGGAAATAGTGGAAAGATATGCGCGATTTTCCTGTATACGTCAGCGCCCGTATTTCAGATAACACAGAATATCCCAGCACTTTCGCATCGACTTTTACCCATAGATTTATTTTAATTTTTAATCGATCTTTCTTTCGCGAAATTTAATTTGATTCTTCTCACAAATTATTTATTACTCAACATTAAATATCGGTAACTAAATTAAGTATTATTTGCATTTGATCATTCATAACTAATAAAAACACTTATTATTTTTACACATATCTATTTAGCAATAAATAATTTTATGTTAATTAAAGTAATCCATTTATAAAGGAAAATGCGGATAATCTGGGACACTTTATACCTACATATACATATTGTACGCGCTCTTCCAAGAGACTGTTTGCACCTCGAACGAGAGAGTTACATTTTTTTCGTTTTTAGCGTAAATGCGCTTTCTGTCGATAATAATTTCGTATTTTTGCACCAAATTTTCTGAACGAGTTTTTGCTTTCAAATTATATAATAATAATGTCTTTTCATACACAATATCAATATTTACATACATTTATAGAATATTGTTATTTTACAACTTACACTCATATTTGCCTCTTTTTACTCTTCTTTAATGTCAAAGATTAGCGCAAATAGAAATTTAAAAAACGCGTTACTTATACATGTAACTTATAAAGTAGAAAAATATATTAAAAAATTTACTATATTAATATATTTAAGTATTAAAGTGTATGCTACACACAAAAATGTGAACAAATATAAGTTACTGAAAAGACACGTGCGCCGTAAAAATATGAAAACAAGTGTACTAAAAAATTTATTTAAAAGAGACAAAAGAAAATTCAACTATCGACGAGGGAGAAACAAGTAAAAGAATAGATATACGCGGAAATGAGCTGATTCGAAAATGAAATGGCAGAAAACAGTATAATTGTACTGATGAATTTCAAATCGACAAACTGACGAACAACTGAAAGATCAACGAGAAGTTACGAGAAGTAGCGGAAACTATGGACAAAAAAACTACAAACTTTTCCCTCGGTTTCCCTCATAAAATATCTCCTCTTCAAGATACTTGCATCTTACTGAACATATTGAGAGATAAAATAATATTTTTCCCAAGAATTTTTAACCGTGGATGCTTTAATATAATAAGTTGATTGTAAAGAATTCGAGCAAGAAGAGATTAAATATCTTTTATCATTGTGTTTAAATAAATATTAAAGGAGTATTCTGTTTTTTTTATATTTTTATATGATTATAAATGATTTAAATATAAACGTTAAACATAATAGTATATCAACAAAATGTATGTTTAAAATCATTTTTTTATCAGTTATTTTTATGTTAAATAAAATATATTAAATAAAATATACTTAAAAAATAAATTGTTTGTAATAAAAAGAATCTAGAAGTATAAAATCTCACAAAGATATCCAGTGTAGTTCTCATGCTATACTGCATTTGAGTTGGTAAAAATATTGCACAGAAGAGCGTAAATAGTTTTCAAAGTTAAATACAAATATAGGATTATCTTTAAATGCGGTTAACTGGTTTCAAGTTGCATTTAGCATTGCATATTACATAAAACAGAGTGAAAGTATATTACGATATCGAATAATGACGCATTATGACATTTGCATTCCGGCGATATATAGATATCATCAGCTGTAAGTGATTCACGTTCACAAGAATCTATGATTTCAAAGCGCTATGATTTCAGATCGCATTGTACCTTTTCGACCTCGACGACTAAATGATAAGCATATCTATTAACGCTATTTTATCTATTCAGAGCCAAAGAAGACTTTTACATTTCTTTATATATTCTAGCGTTTTATAAAATGTTTCGAAAATTTCGTTAAAAAATATATATTTTTCTATAATTTGCTTAAATCGTGATAAATTTTACATTTCTTATTGAGTTCTAAACTTTAGTCGCCAATCTTGAAATAATTAAAATGGCAAATAGTCGAAAAAAAGTAAATATTACAGTTATCTTCTTTTTAAAATAATTAACTCTAGATTTTAATTGGATGATTATAAAAAGTGATCTAATATTATAAAATGGTGTTTTATATTTACATATTTATAATTTAATCCTTAAGTTCACGCTTCTTACGATTATCATAATCTTACCTCGCAACTCATTTGTAATCACCGATTTGCGTGAGGAGAGACTTGCGATATAACGATAACATAGAATTAGAAAAACACGAAAAATGTGAACAGCAACCCCAGACAATAAAGACATTACGACCTACCGAAAAGAGGGTGCTCGAGCTTAAGTAAATTTTCACATTGCCGCAGTAAGGGTTGTTACACGATTTCATTTATAATGATTGCTGCTCTTGGACTTGTAATATTATATCTCCCCAAATCACAGCTCTAATTTTTCTGATACGTATCTATGCATAATATCATCTGCATCATTATACAATATACAGTACAGTTGTTTGATCTTTTTTATTCCGTATTTACATATAATATAAAAAATCACTAAAAATACTATAACATTTCGTCATTTATTACGTACGTATAAATATGTTCTTAGTTTAATATTACTTTTTTAGATAATATTTATTACGTACGTATAAATATGTTCTTAGTTTAATATTACTTTTTTAGATAACATAATATATATATAATGAGCATAACGTTCTCTTTTATGCATATAAGAGCTACCAACAAAATTCTGCAGCATCTGTTTTTTAAAAAGTAAATTAAGTTAAAATGAAATAAAAAAATGAAATAAAATCATTTAATGTTTTTTTTTCTTGAAAGAAAAATTATTAATTCATGAAAATTAATGCGTTAATTGATATATTATGCAAATATTATATGTTTATTGATTATATTATATATTTAATTAAATCTTTTTCGACTACTTCAGAAAATTAAACTGCAATTTAATATACAGATAGCCATAATGTAACAATGTTTTATAATTCTTGCAATATATGTATATTTTTTGGCGACTACTCTACTACACTCATAAAACATTGTTTATCTCATAATACGAAAGTACGCTTTTATGAATACGTTGTCATGATAAAACATGCTCATTCAGTGCGTTGCACTGAACATATGACACAATGATATTTACATATTTAATATTCAGAAATCTATTATTATGTAAACTTACGATATAAATGATGATTAATAGACCGATTTAATGTCATCGGACTTAAGCTTAATTTCTACAATGTAATAATCACTCTATTATTCTTCATGTACTTATCTAATATTTGGACGACTAATATCATTTTCTCAGTCTAAACGATCTATCATAATTCTGATAATAAATGAATTTAAGAAATAACTTCGGCTTCGAATTAGATTGGTAAGTGATTCATTGGATGTAGGATACGACATCTGTAGCTTTAAAACCACTCTTAAGAATACAGATTAAAATCGTACTCTCTTTCGTTTCTTCTTCTCACTTTCACAGCAGTATTTCATTCCACCATTACCTTCCGGGAGGGAAAGAAACTGCTCGAGGGGCTTTTAAAATAGCGATAAAAAAATCATTAAACGCAGGAAACGTGTTCCTCACAACACATCGCACCGAAGAATTGTGCATCTACATAATGAAGATGCGTTTCAGAAGACACTGATTTTAAACTAGTCTATGAAAAATATTAAAAATATTTTTAAAGCAAAAGTCCTTCATACACGCATCTTTAACAAATATATAATAAATATTTTATAGAAATGTTTAGCGTTTAATTAAAATGTATTGGAATCTCTATTTATTTTATTCTAAAAAATAATTCTCGATGATAATCATATATTTCCCTAAAAATGCAAAAATATTATAAAGCATAAGTATTTAAGAGAAGAAATAATGAAATCATAAGAGAAAGAAAAAGAAATAGCAAATATTGTGCTATTCTTCCAATTATTCACACGAAGAATATAATTAGTTTACTTTTCATTTCCAGTCATTATGAAATGGCGCGAAAAGCTTTAAAGCGACGTTAGAAAAATCGCTCGGAAATAACTCTCTCAGTAATCCTCCAGCAATAATTACACAGTATTATTTCTAAGGTTTCTTTTGTTTTCTACATCAAAACAACAATGTGTTATTTGCGTTGAATTTACGAGTCAACTTGAAAATGAAGTAAAAATTAAAAGAAGCATTAAAAGAGCAATTATTTGATATAGTGCGTATTGTAATGCATTTTTATGATACAGATGTTTCATATATTGCGGTTGTGTTTGCAATGATTCACACATCTGATATCGAATAATAAAGTGTCTCATATTCACGATATTCTTAATGTAATTGCTTTTTCATAATTTTCTAAATTTCTATCTAATTATAAAACTGTGATTATATACATATTTCAGAAAAAAATATACCAGTGAACAGTTTTATAATTGAGCCACATATTTAGAAACTGTGAATGATTTCCTATATAAAGTGTAACCTCTTATTTTTGTCCGTCTTTTACGTGTTCACTGATTATGTGACAATGTATATCGGACGTCATTGTGTTACGGTATGCTAGAATGCATCTCATGCGTCATCGTAATCAGTAGATAGAATCAACCCTCTGCTTATTATGAATTATAAGAAATAATTTTTCGCTTCAATGCAAAAGTCCTACGCTTTTGTAATAAATCTCCGATGCGATCTAATTATTTACGCTTAAATTGAATGAAAGTGCTTCTATATATTTCAAGTGGAACGCACGTTAATTTATTATATTTATATGTAAAGATGTTATCTATAGGCTATTCCTATTTATATACAAGATATCTCGTGAGATATATGGCTTCCATAATTATTTCGAACACGAAAGAGGCGGTAAGCGAAGCAATTTCTAGTATGTACATTTTCATACAAACTTCTTTAGTCACATTTAGATGTTGTATGAAAAGTATGACCCGATGAGAAAGCGCGTTTTCTCGCTAAATTTCGATGTATATAACGACTATTTCCACCTTGTAGCGCAATTTTTCTATAAAAACTTGCTCACATTTCTTATAAAATAATATAAATGTTACGCGATATAACTTCATTTTCTTGTTCTAAAAGGGATTGATGTATTTGGATTTATACTGAGATTAGAATAGATGTGTATATAACGACCAGCACTAACTCGTGCAAATTGACTTGTCAGATTGTTAACTTGTTAGCCGTAATGATCACTTTATGAGTGGTGGGCGGCACTTCAAACCGACAACATATCAATTCTCTTCTCGGAGATTTCGAAACGCACGTAAATTTTGAGGGAAAAGCATACTCGCGTATGATTATCTAATGGATCCTAGAACAAACAAACTCTCGTGAATTTTAGCGGAAGGTAACGTAGCAAAAACAGTACGGCGGATTGTCGAGAGATGTGCACATATACATCCTGAGAAAGTTTTAGCCGCGTATATGCGCAATATGCAGTGTGCGCGGTGACGATAATTGCTTCCGATGCATATAGTTCGTCAGCAAACGCTATAATCACTTTAATCGGCGGGCACATCCGTCAACCACCGAGGATTTCATTAGGAATCACTTGTCGCGGCACTTGGCAGGTGCCTATGGAAAGCCACGTATGTGCAAACTCGATATAGTCATTTCATAACCGCCCGATTATAATTTATCGGCTCGCACAATTTCTCAAGATTAAATTGTGACGTTAGATTCACTGCAATTCGCCGAGAAACAGTAGAACTGACGTTCTCAATCGGGAATGTAAAGTAACGCATAACAAGTAGTTATAGCAAGCCGGAAAGTAACGTGAGCGGCATCGTAGACGAAGTATAAAAATACCGTCCAGCAATGTTGCAATGCGTAATCTGGGAAAATATACGACGTTTCTCTCTTCTCCTTCGCTCTCTGGAAGAAAAACGTACGTGCAAGTGGCTTATGGTCCTTATATAACGTGCATTGTAAAATGCACGTCGTAACTTTTCATCTGAAGAATAACGTGGAACGTGAGAGACCGGAAGGTGAATGAGATCAAGCAAAGCTTAATTTCGATAGTAAGCAAAGCTGTGTCCAAAATTAAATGTTACAAAATGTCATTAATCCAAAACATTAGACATTGAAATAATTGCTTAACGAGTGAAAATGATGGTACAGTTAAGTGATTTAGTGTAAACGAGATTTTAACGTAAATTACATATGTATTTATTCTTAAATCCCGTTTTCTCACCCTCTGTCTAGTCTTCGGCTAGAGTTTTAAAGGGCCGTATTTATATCTCGTATTTAAAGTTAAATGCGAAAACCTGATTCTCAGCACGAGATAATACTAGTTGCGCTTTTCACGTGAAGTAAATAAAATATAGAATCAGGCGGTTAGATGTGAAATATGAATATGGATCTATGTGACTCTTGTATATATTTCACTATATTTAATATAATTATTAATCGCGATTTAAATATCAATGTTATAATAGCAACATTAAGTAAAGAAAATTATCTATGTGAAAATCTCTATGTAAATCAAACATATTTATTACTATTTAGTTATCAATACGATCTAGTGCGCGGGAGGTAGAACTTTTAGAAATGCATTAGAGATGCGCGAAATTAAAGTGCAACCATTTTCTCGCAAAAAGGATTTCGTAATTGTTTTATTTTCGCGGTCGCATACGTTTCCGTAATTGCAAAAGATTCAAAATATGTGTTACTCGGAGAAGATATATATATATATCTTTAAAGTCATCTGTTTTATCATCAGGATTACTTTTTCCAAGTCCACGTCGCGTCGGTGTCACTAATTAATTAAAAGTTTTGCAAATTCGTATAAATAATGAAATCTATATTTCCTTCAGTTTAACAGTAAAGACAGAAATGTACATCACTTTCATTGCCACTCGTGACTGTAAAAAATCTGCAAGCTAAAGAAATGCAAGTAGGTTGTTAATGTTATCCAACAATGCGGGTAAATTATATTGTGTTTGAGTTAATTAGCGTTAAAATCATTCATCCATCCTCCTATTGTGAGTTAATATTAAATCTTTAAGAGAGCCACATAGAGAAGCTTGAATAACTTGTTAGTTGAAAAGCTTAACTCATATATTTTTAAGCTATAAAGTCATTATCGATCTAAAATGCGAGTCTTTTAAATGTAACGCGTACCATTCATAAAGTTCACAAAACTGAAAAGCATCAGTTTTACGCGCCTTTGTTCTCGCTCTTTGTTTTAAGGCCTCTTGGTCAATGTCAGACTATGTCGACCGAACACTGAGAACAGAAATATACTCGTTCACTGATGGAGACTGTTTAATGCTTGTAAGCTTTTAGAGAGAGATACGGCGCGGTACGCTATGCTGTATCTTTCCATTCGCTAACGCGTTACTATATACACACACGAATTACATATATTCCATATATATATACATATATATATATATATAATTATATATATATATATGTATATTTGGAAATTTATATGAGCAAAGAGGCGTTAAAAGAGCAACGGAAATTATATTCATGAATCCAAGCGTGCAATGTTATGCAATACGCAATAAAAAGCAATTTTTGCAGTCACAAAGATAAATATATTTATTTCTCATGTATCGCCGATGCAACGTTAGGAATAATAATAATATTCAGTAAAATATTATTTTTCCATTTATCGCTTATTTTTATTCCATGTTTCTGCAGCTAACGCGTTGAGCACTTTGTAGTGACTTAAAACGTAACGTATAATAATATTAATAGCGCGATAAAACGTTGTGATACACGTGTATGATACTTGATATTTGTTATAATTTAACTTAAAGCATTACGTATAAAGATCGAATAAATATTAATGGACACCTGAGCATACATTACAGAGATTTCGAGTGCTTTAAATTAAATATTTTCTATTTTTGACATGTGAAAGAATTTCGTATGCTTGACAAAAACAGTGCGGTTCAAATTATTCTACTCAATTGATACATTAGAATCATATAAAATTATTTATTGGTAACAAGAATGATGTATTTGTTAATGTAATTCTCCCGTCAATAATATGTAATTTTTTTATAGATTATACATAATTGTTTAATAATGTTAATGGAACGAGTGAGCAAAATTTAACTACGCGCATTCTATCGATCTAATCTTTAATTAGGCATTGCTTCTAATTCGACGATGTCTTTCTTTTCAAATCAATATCGGAAATTATCGATTAAAAAATTTTTATCTGTTTGTGTATTTGGTAATTTATTCGTATTCATTTTCTCGATCTAGTCTAGTATCACTATTTGAATTAATTACGTATACATCGCATAGTTTTTTCTTTATATAATAAAATTAAATTCAGTAACCTGTATTCTAAAATTATCGTGAACAGTTATTTCTATTTTTAGCTAGTTATATTCTGAAGCTATTTATTTTAGAGATTCGACACACACACGTCATACATATATAATTAGTAGTGTAGCCAGAATTTAACGACGCACGAGATAAGCGGCGTGAAGAGCTCTACTCAGTAATTACGAGAGACCTGCGTGGTAGTAAAGCTGCGACCTAATGCCACCGTTATAACATTATACATTGCCTTTTACACCCTCGCGCGCATTAAGCAACATTGAAAGAACGCACGGGTCCAAAAATCTGTTAAAAGCCAAAGTGCAACGTCGCTGTAATACAGACAGATATTATGACTATTGCGATCCCTGAAAACCGAATTGTAGTTGTCGGGTCATAAAAGGTGTAGGATGCGAAAGTTACAATTTTGACTTTTCGTGCTCCTTTACCTACATATATGGTAACTATTGCCGCGCGCAAGGACTTTCGTTGTTTTATTCGTGTATTTGGGCCATATCATGCTCGCAGGCCGTACTGTTTATTTTGCTTTGAAACGAGCAACAGAAGAGAGCGGTAATGTTTGGATACAACGAGGCACTATTTACAATCCTTTTCTCCTTTCGAAACATTCCTGATATGAAATTGTAGTCAACTGTCTCAGTTTCGTTTCGATCGTATAGCATCCGACAGATCTTTTCAATTATGGATAACGATAAAGATAAAAGTGTCCAACAAAGTAGCTGCTCTATTTTCTTTTGTTGTTTTATTTTAATGCCACTTTTTTTTTATATAATATTCAAGTTTGTAGAAATTATTACTCAAATATTATTGATGAATCCTTATTTAATTGACAACCAGTGATCCGTAAGCCTATTTTAAAGAATATCGATGGAATATTATAGAAGACACCACTTTCTTAAAATTAAAAAAAATGTAAGTATGCGAAAGTTTATCAAGATGACATAAAATTTGTGAATTTTATAGAATAATCTTTAATTAGGCATTGCTTCCAAATTTTGACGGGATATTCATGTCTGACCGCGCTAGGACCACATAAGATTAACTGACAGCTCTCTACGATAGGGAGGTAAATGAATGAGAACGTGATGCGTATCTAATAAAGAATTAAATTATATCTATTCTTAAATTTGTTATTTTTTCAGTGTATTTAATGTATGACGAAGCAGATGTACAGACGACAATGTAATCCGAAAATACTACTCGTATAGATCTGTGACAAAAATTCAAATTGAAACAGGAGGACGCATGCAAAAAAAGCCAACTATACGAATGCTAAAATCACTGTTTACGATCTACACTGTAGCGATTTGATAATTATCAGTAACCTTTAGCGATAACAGAAGAAGGTAGGAAACTGAAATGTTAAACTAGTGCGCGTACATATCTGAGTCTGAACTGTTCGCCAACTAATCACCAATTAATCACCATCTAATACAACGGAGAATTGTACTTTGTCGTTCCTTCCTGTGCGTTCTCATTTTATTCTCTAATCGACAAACAATCTGTTATTTATTGCGCTGATGCACGTATACTCATTTGCGTCGATAATTTTCTTCCTGCCCTTTAGTATAATTGTTTAGTATAAATTGACAAAGGAGGGAATCGTATTACAGTTGCATTGCAATCGCATTATATTATAGCGTATAATACGAAGCGTTATCAAATTTAATATCTCACATTTTATCTGTGCAGTCGTAAGCCGAAATATCTAAAATGTTTTAAATATCCTGAATTATAATGTTAGTTTAATCACATTAATTAATTAACAATATATTGACATATTTTATTTGAAAACAAGAATTTATTTTACAATTATGCTATTTGTAGTAAATACTTAATAATATTTTTGCAAGGAGAGAAAGAGGTATTTATAAAATTATAAATTAGTCTATAAAATAAGAAAGAATATTTTTAAATTATAATTTGTAAATTTGTGTACAATATTGCAATTAACACTAGAATTATGTATATATTTATAATATTATGTATGTGTATATATGTATATATTTATATGTATTATATGTATATATGTATATATGTATATATGTATATATTATGTATATGTGTATATATATGTATATATTTATAATACGATATCAATATATATGTATGTGTATATAAATGTACATATATATTAATATATATATTAATATCAATATACATACATACATACATACACATACATACATATATATATATATTGATATCAAAATATATATATATATGTATATATATATACACACGTATATATAGTTTGTAAATATTTTTTAGAAAAAACAAGAATAATTTATATAACCGCTCTTTAGAAATAGCAATTTGTCAAACATGTTATTGCTAGCAACCTTTTTTCGCAGTTTTCTCCTTGCTGAATGTTTATTTATTGGATGCTTTGACATTTTGTATATATGATTTATCAGACGTGAAAGATAAATCAACCACGTATATCGCAGACTAAAGAGTATAAAAGTATAAGCAATATTATAAATCAACTTTTCTCTTTATTATTATATTTTTAAAGATCACTCTTACTTACCCTTGCACACGCAATGTAACTACAATTTTACATATAATTAAGTATTATGCTCAAATTTATTAGGAAATTGTAATAATATGTACAGAGACTGAAGAGAGAGAGAGAGAGAAGAATGCGAATGTATAATATTTTGTTTGCACGCATACGCGCGCGGATGAGAAAAGCGAAAGCTCAAAAATCAAAATTAAAAATGCATTAGAAACATATAGTTTTTTTTTTTTAGTCAATGTCCTTTAGCCTACTTATATTTGCGTTTCATTCCCTATTCGTTTTCCCTTGCGTCACATATTTATATACGTTTCCATACGTGATTCTATAGAATATTCATTTCTCTCGACGCTATACATATAAATCTACAGGACAATTCCTTGGGGATACATGCGTCCGATTCATTGCGCGTCAATATAAATCGGCATTAAATTTGAGAAAGCATAATCTTGTCGTTGCATGTTTCTGTCTGTTGCTATAAAATGATTCTCTAAAGAATTGGTCAATGATATTCCCAATTTATCCCAAATTATCCCAATAAATATCAAGTTTTATTAATAATCAAGCGAGAGATATCTGCTACATCGAGATTAAGGGGCCATATAAGATGAGTCAAATTTTTATAACAAATTGATAAATTTAAAATTATTTAAAATCATTATCCGACTTATATAATATAATTTCTATCATATTCTATCCGTTATATTTCAAAATGTTAACATTGTTATATAGCGTTTAATAATTTTATGTTGTGGACTCGATTTGTAGTGTGCTTTATAAGTGCTCATATAAATTATGGATAAAAAGGACAATTTTGAATAGATTAACATAAGACAAGCTATATTGCTACATACACACAAAAATCAGTAATTTAACTCGATATAGTACCTTAGCGACTTTTCTCTTGCCTCGATTATGGTAGAAAGAATCATGTAGCATTCAAAAAACTATAGTCTCGTTGAAGAAAATCTACATATCATATCTAATACACACACACATACACATATTTTTCGAAAGATTATTATATCTTTAATCTCTTTACGATATAATCATGATTCTATATCAAACGCTTTTTGATTCAGTAAAATTTACTGATTAATGATTATTTTTTGCGCGTTTACTTTTAGCCATATTATTTCAATCTTGTTTAAATAACACGAATATCACGCGAATGTACTGCACAATTGATTATAATTCTAATATTTCTAAGCGATGTGAATTGTGTGCATCGTTGAAGGCGGTTTTCACAGAGCACGCTTCATATTTGCTTTAAAACTTTGTGAATTCGCGGAAAGCAGACCAGATTGAGAGAAAATAATCGGGGAGCAATTTACAATTATAATGCCTCTCTTAAGTACTACGAAGCAATTCCATGAACCGCATCGTTGTAGCTTTTTCGATCTTTTCAAATGGATGATTGCACGGTTCCGATCTGGGAAATTTAAATTGCTTTTAGTACAAAGAAGAAAGATATTATACTTACATTTATCCAAAATTGCACGTACAAAAGTAATCAAATTATGACAATGTGTTTGAGAATTGATAAATGATTGAAAAAAATATTCAATGGTATCAAGGATTTATAAAGAAATTTGTATTCATTCAGACTCAGATACAGAGAATGTGCGGAACAGGTCATTCTCTATGTGTGATGTATGTGTGCGTTTTAAGCTTAGAAAAGTTTATCATTTAAAAAAATTAAAAATAATTATGCTGCTATTTTTTGATATACATTATAATATCTGAGAACTTTTTCATTTTTTAGTCTTAATATTTATACTTAATGGTTTGTAATCATTAGTTGTGTCGAACTGTGAGCAACCGATTGAACAATTTATCATATTGAATGACTAGATATACATGTTCTCTCATATTTATAGAAAGATATATGAGCTTATACGCTTTATAGATAGATATATGAGCTTATTACGCTTCTTTCTTTGTACAGATCCCATTTCTATATGCCGAATTTATATACACTTTTCTAAGCCGCAAACGATATACAACATAATAGAATTTCCAGCTTTCACTTATCGCAGCGTTTTATCTCTCAGTACATTTCAATTAAATTTTAAATTACTCTCCAAAATTTTTCAATAGAAAAGATGATTATCGTTTTAAATATAAATAATTCTCTTAATAGTCATCGATATATTAAAATCGAGATGTAAAAACGAAATAATGGTTATAATTATTATTCATTATTACAATTAATATAATTTTATGAATTGTCTGTAAGATTCTCATCGTTGAATTTAAATTATATCTGCGAACTTAAAGACGCGCGCCATTTTATGGTCGATGAATACAAAAGTCTTATTTCTTTTTTTTTTTAAATTGCGTATTTAGGAGCTGATTAAGTTCAAGCAATAACGGAGTGCTATCCAATTACCGCCGGATTAGCGTCCGGTTAGCTGGCAATGAGAAAACTTGTCTGCTTAGGACGATTACCGCTTAAGAGCCTCCAAATTGTATTTACCTCGAGCCTCGTAATCCGCGATTTACCACGTAAATTTCTAACGAGCTTCCAATCAGGATCTCATCTTATCTCATCTTAACATCTTGCTCCTCTGTCGCAGTATACGGGATTGTGCATTTTAAAAATAAGAACGACGGCAATAATCTTTACGTACATAATTCGAACATTAATCTCGCAATGATATGTATGTATATGAAGAAGCTCAAACATGTAAAACACACATTTTAGTCCATTTTAAAACATTACCATTTATCCGAGTCGAAATTTTTCTCCTACTTTCGACCTCAATATTCAATCTACTTTGATACTTTAAGCAATCAGATTACTCTATTTTGAAACTATTTAATTTAGTTTTGCCGAAAGCTTCTCTTTTAAATCTCCAAGTAGGAAATTGTTTGTTTGCTGTCTATTTGAGATACAAAATAGGAACTCAATTCTTTTCTTTTCTATTTTCTTTTTCTTACTTCCTCTCTTAGATTTTATCTCCTAAATGCAATTTTTAACAGTTTTGTCACAAAGAGCAAATTTTTCGAGAAATCGTCTTTCAAGATCTTTCAGGTAATGGCGTGAATAACTATCATCTATTTTCGTCTGTCTTATGCCTTTATTTATCATGTAACCCAGAAATGTTGGGCATCATATGCGTCATAACAATATCCCGCTTATACTTTATCATACGGTGCGTTGAAATCTCCCTGACATTGCCGTTTCATCTTGCGAATCTAGCTATCTTTCACGCTCAACAAACTTTCTGTGTGAATACTTTACGCAACATCACATCTGACTGTCAAGATACATCGTTTGTATAAAATTTCTAAATCACAATTATACAAATAAATTAATTATATCTAACTGATTTCGACATGTAATTGTTCTCCAATAGAACAATGACATACGACATTATTTTTATAATTATCTCATAATTTTTTTACCTTATTATTATTTTTATAATACTAAAGATATTAATATTAAAAGTAGTAAACTGAAAAACAAAAGTTTCTATACACACAAAGAAATGTGTAACATTCAATTAATATTCTAAGTTAAATTTTCTACATATATTAAAATTATCAGTTAATGGTTTTATGAACACATTTTATATTCAAACAATATATATTATTAAATAATAGTCTTTATATTAATTTATTTTTTTTATTTTACAATGTATCAGTTACTAAGATTTTATAGCCATTTTTAAATAAATTAATAATTTATATTAACTCCTCTCCTCAGTCAAAAGGTCAATACTATTCACAAGTTAATATAGAACCCTCGATCTCGCGGTGATAACGCAATAGAGTTTCCCTCCCTTTTTCTTTTCCTCGCGTCCCCTTCATTAATACGTGGCAGTCACGCAACAATTTTGCACATTGGTGTATGCAAATAAGAAGTGATTGAGTGCACATATCGCGGTTGAACGTGTGACAAAGTGATAATGTTATCGCTTGATGAACGGGTGGAGGCAATACGAGAGCGCAATATTTGGACACTAGATTCGATACATCTCGCTCGCGGGATGGTACTCACTAGGGCACACGCAAAATAGATCAATGAAGCATTTCCGTTACACGGGCGTCGTGTTTGTCGGTGTTGGGATTACAAGTGCTTGCGGTCGCGCATATCTCGCATCGCGATGCGATCATTCGTGGACGTAGCAGAGGAATGCGCCGGCTTCTTAAAGTTGTGACCTCGACTAGCGAGAACTCCCTGCTGAGCTTGTCTAAGAAAAGAAGTAGCGCGCGATTATATCCAACCGCCTGAACGCGAAGATGTAAATGCAAAGCTGTTGCGTGTTCGTGAAATACGCGAGAACTTTGAAATCGATAATGCGTCCTCCGCTTTTGTTTATCGAGATATTAAAGCCGTCGCGGAAATTGCGTACTTTCTTGAAAGCGGTTACTCTAACGATGACAAAAGACCGAAGAGTATGTACTCACTATAAAATAATAATTTGCAATTCGCGATACGTTTGCGTGTGTGCATCCCGTATCGCTTGTTTTAAATACTTCATCACACTTAATATAAATATTCCTTTGCTGACGTATGTTCGATATCATATTTTAATGAATAACACTAAATTAGTGTTAATTATTTTGCATTATGCTAGAAAGAAAGAGAGAGAGAGAGAGAGAGAGAGAGAGAAATATTCTTTTTATAAAATATTCAACTACCATTGATGATGAATTTTGTCTCTTGCAAAAAAATACATTTATTAAATCTTAACCGTTTTTCTGCATCCCTTAATTGCGAAATCTATATTACTATATAAAATGCTATATAAAATTTGTTTAATTCTAAAACGTTTATAATAACGTTACAAATATCATTAAAATGTACAAAATTATATTATTATAATTTCTAATATATCATAAAATTATTTCTCTTTTTATTGTAGATATAAAAACGCATTTATGAAAGAGAAAGAGAGAAGGAGAGATATCGCTTATCTAAAATAAAATAATAACTCTGAATACTGCTTAAAAAGATAAAAAATAAAAATAAAGGCTACCTTTTACAGTATATGAAGTTGATTATTATTTTGGATATTAGGTTATTAAGTTGATTATTGTTTACTTTCATAAATTAATTAATTAAATGTAATTAAATATAATAATGTAGTTAGTGAGTATCCATTTTCTCTTCAATTAATAGTGGAATATCAGACATACATATGTAACTACTATTATATATGTTAAAAGCATCTTCATTCTTACATGTTACGAATCCTTCATTTTCGTTTTATCATTGTCATTCGATACGTGAAATTTAACGTGTATGTATGTAACGTGTTGTATTCTCTTATATCTTTCCCAAGAAAAACACGCTCCTCTTCTCTCCTTTTCTCAGGAGAGTGATTTATGAAGTTTTCGTGAGAATCCTCCGAGGAGAGACCTACCTTCGTCATATTTGCGAGATATTTATCTGTCGGTTTGTGTATCTCATAAGAATACAAATATCTCAATCGTATCTATCCCACCGAGATTTTTAATGTTCTTCAAATTGTCTTATAGTGGAGAAACAATCTCTATATCTGTATTCCCGTCGGCAATTGCCATATATTTCACGCTGATACCAAAGAAAAAATCGAGAGCTTGACTTATATGAGAAAGCTATATAAGCCATATTATTTTATGTATTTTACTGTCTTTTTTACGACGACTAAAAAAAAACGTTTTAATTCGCGGAATGAAATATCACGCACAGATGCTACATCATTTGTAAATTCGCTCACTATTCGCTGTTTCTAATGTCTTGTCCAATGTAACACTCATTATAAAGCAACAGATGCGTAATATAATTGGAAAATGCACGTTTCGTAGCTGCGAGTAATTTCGCGATAAATGTGTGACACGCGAAACGTTTCGCATGCTTTGTTATTAATAATAATTTCACAATTGCGGGTAATATATAACAGGATTTACGTGCTTAAGAGTTTATTATAGAACGCATATGTATAAATGGCAAACATAATAACATGCATATATCGGACTAACTGATCATTTATAATTCGTTCTATTCCGGCTCTTGTTTGACCAATAAGCATTTCATAAATTTCATTAATTCCTTGTTTGACCAATAAACTGGAATAATGAGCGGCTACCTACTTATTTACGAATTGAAAGCATAATCGATATTAAAGTTTAGTGTGCGGCAGATTTAAAGAATTTGTCACTTGCATGTGAACCTCCTGGTTTAGAAATCTCTCCCGTAACATTGCAATAGCGTTGATAACACCATTGCGCAACTTTGTTGTGTACGTGATGCAGAGTGTGAGCACGGGCAGACTCAACAAGTGTACCGCCACTTTTCCTTTGTGTTTCTCTCGGAGTTCGATTAAACGCCAAACTTTTTGTATCGCGTGATATTCTGTCGTTTTTCGAATCGTTTTACGGGAATAGAAAGCCAAGTTTCGTTGTGTGTCATAATGTTCATTGGAAATATAATACACCGAAAAGAAGGCTTATCGTTTAAATGTGCGTCTCTGTTTCACCGTTATCTCGAAAAACTGATCTACAAATCTCATCCATCATATGTTCCTTGAGAAATACTCTCAGCAGAGTGAATGGTAATATATATATAACAATGATAAAAATCCGCAGTTATGATTATAGATTAGAGAGATCTCTTATCTTAAACAAAAAATAAATTATCTTAAATAAAAAATAAAAAATAAATTTTAAATTAAATTTTTTTCTCTGAGCAGTTAGAACTCTACTTGAAATTGCATGAAAAATAAGATTTATCTATCCAAATTTTTAAAGCGCGAAAGTTTTAGTTCTTTCAATTTTTAATTTTGAATAATTATGTATTTGCGATTTATTTTTTTGTAGAGATAAAAAAATTAAAATTATTTATATTTATATTTTATATTATTATTTTACTTTAAATTTATACAAAAAGTTAAAGAAAAATGTGATAACCCGAGACAATCTATGCATTTATATTAATTATTATCATGCAAGAAAGAGATATCATATGAATTAATTCTTAACTGGATTAATTAATTAATTAATTATGTTTCATAGCAAAACAGTGATGTGATTTCGCGGCGGTAAATGTTTTAAACGTTTACTAATTTTGCGCTTATACGAAATAATCGAGATTCCTGAAGGCGGATGTTATTGCAAGTAGTACAAGCACGTATTTGTCAGGCGCACTGGCTACACGATATCACACATAGACTAATTATTGCTTGATGCGTAATTTTGTGTAAATGCAAAGGCAGCTTTTGCGAGAGGGGCCAACGTATTAATTAGTATCTTAATTATCACTGATGTTTTGCGATTCTCATCAAGTTTATGAGCGTTGTAGCGCAACGAAAACATTTTAATTAATTACCTATCTTTACGGAGAGAATGCGATTATCATCCTCCATATTTTATAACAGATTAACTATCTTAGGAATTCGTCCACACACAATTATCTGCATTTGATTTACAATATAACTAGAGAAATTATTATATTATGCTAACTAATTCTCGCGTGAGAAACATCATAACTCTGTAACGTAATATTCTTTTGTAAGGGCAAATAACAAACTTGAGAGAAGAAAAAAGTAGTTTTCTTTATTAGGATTTCTTATTATTACACTACACGAGTTACTTCAACGGAGTTTTAATTTAGCACTTTGTTATAAGAATATATAACGTTATAAGAATATATAAGAATATTGAAGATTGTAAATATTGTGAAAAATATAAATGTGGAAGACAGTTCATCAAATTTTCGTTAAAAGAAAGTTAATTGCATATTAGTTTAAGAGTAAACCAAATATCTTTGAACATGCAAAGAATGATATATAAAGGTATCGATAAAATCTGGCATAAAGAAAGCATCCCGCGGGAGTTTTCAGGAGCAAGAAGATACGTCGTATCACTAGGAGAATTGACAAGGCATTTACCGTCGCCGAATAACTTAATAATTCCGCCTTATAGCGTAAAACTGGAGAAGTATAACTATTTTGATAAAAATGGACTAAAATCTGAAAATAAATAGCGTCAGCTAATATTTTGTAACATCACGTTTGCGTTGTACCTAAATAAGCGGATTGCTACATATATCCCGACAAATATAAGTGGATTTTGCTTTGGCATTTATTGATATTTTGCGTTTTCTGCGGTTAAATATATAGATAGATAAATAATTCCGTGCACGCGTGGAAATAGCAATTTGCAAATTTGTTTGCCTGATGCAATGCAATAGAAACATTTTTTCGTTTTTTTTTAGTAATACAATTAAATTCAAGCTCTCTACACACGAGCCTTCTACAAGAGTCGGATTAAAGGGTTACGGAAATGCTAATCTGCAATATAGAACGGATGTGATTGTTACGACTCTTGTAACGAATGTTTTTTGCTGCCGCAATGCCGCATATCGATTTACGCAGAGTTTAAAGGATATTTTTTAAATGGGAGGCACTCTGATCTTATCAATTTAAATTACGAGATGTCCTTTCTATATTAGATTATAGAACAAAATTCGTTAAAATTGCGATTTGTTACAATATTAAAAAGCGTCACGATGCAAAATCGAAGATAAATTATTCTTGTCGATAAAATATATTGACAATTAACGGTGCTTTACAGATTAAACTGCAGTCACGAAATGTCGATTAAATGTAATTAAAAATTTTTCTTTTTTTCTTTTTCTTCATATAATAATGTTTTAATCCTTCTGTCAATGCATAATTTTTTCACCTTTCCATCAATGTATGGATACCTGGGCACTAACTGCGTGTTATCGGTACATTGCATTGAATTGCGACAATTTCTTTATAGCAGCTGCTGGGCATCGAACATTCTTTCCCGTTATATTTTCGGAAGTTTCTGAATACAAAGATCCTTTGTATTTTGTTTTGGGCTGAAAAAAGTTCCGACACATTTTTAACATTTAAAGTCGCTTTGGGTACTCGGATACCGTTTATTGACAGAAGGGTTAAAATATAATTTTTTGCTCACATAAAAAAATGTGTGAGAGCAACAAAAAGTAATATTAAAACTAAAATTAAATGACTAATTTACAGTGTCACAAATATTGAAACAAGAGACAAAAGAGACTATATGATGAAAATGTTAAATATGAAAATTTACACATACGCATATATTGCTGGTACAAATTATAAGTTTCAAATTATTTCAACAAAACTTTCATTAAAGACTGAATAATGTAACACGCAAAGTTCGTCATAAATACTAAAGATGCTACAGCAACTTTGTCATCAGCTTGAACTAATTAATGAAAAATAGCCTCAATATATAATACTTTAATAACTTTAATTATATTATTGAAATTAGATTAATGTAAATAATAAAAAGAATAGCTTCTAATAGCTAAAAAGAATTGCATCTAATCATTTTTTGTTTATCTAAATGCTGTCTCATCTTGCAAATGTCATGATATAAATAATCATTGAATATAGCGTAGCTTATAATTAATCAGATTTATTTGTTTAATAAAATAAAATTGATTGGTGGCACGTAATGCTTGTATGCAAGAAAGACATAAATCTTTGAAGACATAAGGTCATTGAATTATAATTTAATATTATCGTCATTTGTGCCATATCGTTAGATTGTGATAATTAAGTGTGATGTACGGCGAAAAGTAATCAAAATATTCTACCAGCAGAGATAAGAAAAGTAATCTTGAACGAGTATAGTTACACCTACAAGCTTTGCGTACTTCCGCCGATATAGGTGCAAGACACATTAATTTTAGACCGCAGAACAAAAGAAAAAAAATAGAAAAAGAAAGGAAACAGAGCTTCCTCTATGAGAAAGCAAAAATTAATGAAAGCTTTTGCCAACTTTTGCAAACTCGGCACTATCATGCCACAGTTATTTATCTCTATAATAAAGAAAGATATCAATTGAGATATAGAATAGATGTTCGATGTTTTCAATATAAATCGATTATTAATTCAAATTTAATAGCATAATATAATAATTAATTATTAGAAAAAATAAAAAGTTTTATAATAGAAAAAACTTATGTTAGTATATAAATGCATTAATTTATATCTTTGTGATATGCAAAACATTTCTGTTGAGATATTATCGACTTCGGTACTCAACAATCTGCTAAATGGAGATGAATTCGTGTCATGGACATCTTTCAATTGGCAGAGAATTCTTATTCGAGCTATGTATATGCGAAAGAATAATAGAAACAGAGAAAAGATTAGAAACTAAAGAAATACTCTATCTCCCTAATCAAACGGACAGTCCAAAATCTAAAACTAGACATATTTCTGCAAATAATTTCCTCAATTTGATCTAAATATTTCAAAAACAATCTGTATCTTATAATCTGTTTTACTATATATTTTATATCTCACAAGTAAAATTGTTATTTTGCTTTTCTACATAAAATCTAAAAATATTTTGCTCAAATTGTTAAAAAAATATTCTATTTGTTATTGCAATGACTGTTGTTATTTATTATGTCATTCTTTCTTATGTAATTTCTGGTTGTTTCTAGCGTATATCGTTTACGAATAACTAATAAAAGATCAATTTTAATAATATCTTTAGAATTTATGTAAAAAGGTGAAATACATATACATAAAAATAGAAAATTAATATGAAATAAAAAAATAGCGCTGTTTTATTATAAATTTTTTTTTAAACTTGGTGACAAATGGGATTAGATTCTTATGCAAATGGATACTTTTTAAATCGGAATGATCTACATAAATTTATTGGTTATATCTTATGTGCACGCATACAAGACATTCTATATGTGTGCATCTATGTTATAAAATATTAATATATAAAAAACTCAAGTCCCTGTAAGAAGAAGCATAATCGAGATTTTAATATTTTGAAATTAGAACAGTTGATTTTTATTCAAAAGATAGAAATATAGAAAGACTTACAATTAGAGACAAAAAAGAAGATTCTGTATACATATATATATTCTGTGTATAAAAAGTATATTATATATATATATATATATATATACTTTTTCTTTGTTTCTAAAGCTAAAGCATAAAATAATTTGACTTTTTAAATTTAAATTTTTTTTTCTAATTTTACAAGATTTAGAGTATAGTAGATTCATTATCATTGAGCTATTTAACTAATCACCGTAATTAGGTTTGACACGTGTGTCCTGATGAAAATTACTAATCTTCTTATGAGAATTTCTGAAAATTGAGTCTATAATTCGCTATTTCCTTGCATTCCTTTCTTTACTCTTATCGTTCCCCAAGCTGTAATCTCTTAGTAAGTTGCTCTTAAAGCTCATCCAATTATAGCTTACAATGCCTCTTATTTTCTATGCAAATACAATGAGCAGAGAGACAATAGAAATGAACAGAAATGTATATAATACGATAAATGTCATTTTTTTTTATTAAATTATGTGCGCAGTGATAACGAAATATATGTTGATTGAATTATTTGCATCGCACGATTTTTTTCAAAAGTAAAAAACTTGGATTTATTCAATTTGGATTTATTATATATTAAATAATTCAGATACAAGAAAAATAACAATGTAATCACAAGATAAGAATAAAACGTATTAGTATTGTAGTAATTCTAAAGATTTAGAAATCATATGTAATGTAATCCTCGTATATAGTATTATAATATATTTTTTATAGAGTTTTTATAATTATCTTATATTGTTACAAAATTAAAGGATATTAATAGGTTACAGACTTTAACCTCTCAATTTAATTATAATCAAACTGAAAATAATGTTTATGATAATAATTCTCTCACAAATATATTGAAATTAGCATATTAGCATATTTAATTATCACTGCGGTACATTTCGGTATTATTTTAATGAATTTTAAACAGATCAAATAATTAAACCAGTTAACCAGGGATATTAGGGAACATTATATAGCAGATATAAAATTATTTATAACACATTAACTGTTAATAGCAATAAATTCAGACGTTCCAAACGTTATATATATATATATATATACAAGACAAAATATATCGCAACATAAAGTGAAAAATATAATGCGTAAAAACATTAGTAACAAAGACGAATAAAATTATATTATATACATTTCTTTTATAAGCATGATAATATAACAAAAAGTATTTTGGTAAAAGGAAAACTTGACAAAATTTTATAAAAATTAAAAAAACATTTTTTTTTAAATGTATGTGTGTTGAGAGCAATATATTAATATTTTTAAA
The DNA here is from genome assembly GCA_963971435.1 of Lasius platythorax. Taxonomy (NCBI): domain Eukaryota; kingdom Metazoa; phylum Arthropoda; class Insecta; order Hymenoptera; family Formicidae; genus Lasius; species Lasius platythorax. The sequence continues at coordinate 7,497,103 of OZ020535.1, forward strand.
ATTTTAAAAATAAAATGTTTTAAAAATATTTTAACAACTAAGTATTTTAAGTATTTAACGAGTAATAGTCATGAAAATTGGCTGTAAAAAAATGTTATTTATCATCGAGTTGTAATTACGAGAGTATTGTAGATCATCATTACATGATTGCGCAAATGAGTAATTAAAATTATTGACTATAAAGGATATTGCAACACGCACATTGCATAGGAATTAGATGATGAAATCTTCAAATAAATCATGAATAAGTGTTTGTGGCGATTTACTCTCTTGATTTAATTAGATCCACTAGAATAGTCTCAGAGGAACCATTGTAAGGAATTGCACAAAACTTGTTAATTACTTTCTTGATTCTGTACTAGAGGAAATTCCCTAGCTCGATTAAATTATACATGATCACTGTGTCAATCTAAACTCATAGAATGGGATTCTAGCTAGGGACCTTGCTTGCATATCACATATCTGAGTATCTTGACTACGAAACTAATTATTCTCTATATAATTAGAAAGTAATATCTGCCTAGCATGTTATATAAGGAATACTAATGTGATACACACAACTAATATTATAACATTTTCTTGCTTATTTAAAAGTAAACTTCCCGATTATTCTCATTAATAGCATTTGCGGCAAAAAAAGACTTTTTAATATAATTAATAATTAAAATCTTTAATATAATCATTTTTTTACATAAAGAGCATCCACGAGAGAGCTTCCGGATATTTTTTTAGAAAAGCATAATGAAAAGGATATTATTATATCCTTATTTTTAAAGATATATAATGTAATATGTAAATTGAATGTGTAAAATCTCTTGTACGAATACTTTCACAGATAATTCTTTTATTTGTGAAAGATCGAATGTCGAAAAACCTTAAGAATTCAAACAAGAAACAGCGAATATTTCATCTGCCCAAGAGTTCCGCATGAACTCCCGGGAGAACAACCATTGGGAAATATCACGGCTGTATATATGCACCAGTGCGAGAACTTGCCCGTCCGATTTTTGAAACGATAAAAACATGAGAGAAGTACGTTGAATGGACAGCGCAATGGACAAGGCGCAATAGAATTTAAAAATTGCTACGTGCCAGGACATAGCTTGCACACTCGATAGAAACTTTGGCGCTTATACTACATTCGCACCCCGTAGAGTCCGATAAATTCAACGCTCGCTCCCTTTGGTGTGCATCGGCTTATTATAGTGGATGACTTTAACGAATAGAGCGGCGAAGTTAGCTTAGTGTTTCGATGACGCAAAGTATATATCATCAGCACGGTAAACCGCATTTAAAGCGATCTCAAGGGGATATCGATGCGCACCTCAATTGTAAAACACTAAGAATTAAGGTTTTCTTCTCTTCTCTCTCTCTCTCTTGCTCTCTCGCTCTTTCACAAAATTGTATCTTGTTCCGAACAAAGTTATAGTTGACGTTTTTCAAAATTGCGTTTCGTTCCTCAAATTGGTCTTTGCGCCGCGCGAAGAATAAAAAATTATGTACCTGAAATGTCTTGCACAATTCAAAGTCCTTTGCCGTATCCTTTGTCTTTTGCTTTCTTATATATTGATAAAAAAAATCACGATTTTACGAAGAAGTACTGTAGATATAATCTGCGTATTATAATAAATGTGGTAACTTTTCAAATAATTTTATAAGATAAAATTGAATCTAAAATACATATAAAAATATTTTTTAATACTAATAATTAAAATATAAAATATATAAATGAATTATACAAATATATTATTAAATAACAATTTCCAAACATTAAAAAATTTTGTAAATTAATTTTGAAAATATAACGAGATATAAAGGTTCCAGTATAAAATAAATAAGAAAGAAAAAAACGGCATCAAGAGCCACGCGCAATACTTAGGGCGCATAAATCATTTATTGATTGAAATTATAATACATTTAGATTTTCGGGTGCAGAAATCATTTATTAATTGAAATTATAATACAATAGCGTAAAACGCTATTGTATTATAATTTCAATCAATAAATGATTTATGCGCCCTAAGTACTGCGCGTGGCTCTTGATGCCATTTTTTTTCTTAATTTTGAAAGTTATTTCTGTGAATTTTTCATCGCAAAAATGGGGATATAATTGGAAATATTCTAATCTGTATTCTAATCAATAATTCTTTTGTAATTCTAATCTATCCTTCCTGTTTTCTTATGTATAGTATAGGAGTTTTATTATAAATGCTATTAATATAAAACTCCAGTGATAAATTCTTTCAAGAATTTAATCTTAATTTAATTAAAATTTTTTAATTTAATTTAAATTTTTTATTGTAAAAATTTAATAAAAAGTCATCAGTCTTATGGAAATTGCAATTTACATACTACGTTAAAATATCTTTATAATCAAAATTCTGTTATTTTTGAAGGAGATGCACTTTGGCACAGCCTTATAGATGTATGCGCAATCAGATTATTGAAAATTAAAAATTGTGAGAAACCTGACATTTTCTATTAAACGAAAATATGCACCTAATGCACTTCTTTTGCGTTTTTATTGTATGTGTGCTTCTCGAAACAAAGCAGTGTAAAACATTAAAATTTTTTTATTTTGTAGTATTTTCGCTTTATACAATACTACCATAATACTTCTAAAATGAAGTTATTGGCATACTTAATGTCATGTATATTAATTAATCGCAACTAATTCATAAGTTTGATGTAAAATAATCTGAACATAATTTGTGCTCGATTAATTTTATAAGAAGAACCTGTTTGTCCTATATAAGGCTACACATTACGTCGGAAGCCTGTTGCTTCTACGATATAATCGAAGAGTGGCACGAAACTTGTCCGTCTACCCTTGTGTAAAGATTAAACGACTGATGTTAAGTTAAATTTGCACAAAGCTAAATTAGGAGAATAATAAATTTGTATAATCATAGTTCATACGTATGTATAATTTGATATCTGAAAATCAAGCCTCTTGCGGCTTATTCTATATATTATTCCACGAAAATGATATGATTTGAATAATATTTCTGATAATTTTTGTTATACGTCAATACACATTTTTGTCACAAAAAGCGCCATATATCTTGTGTGTGTGTGTGTGTGTGTGTGTGTGTGTGTGTTTCTCTCTTTTATATACAGAGTGTTCCAGGAGAAAAGGTCAATATTCTGGGAGGTGATAGCATTGGTCATTTTAAGCAAAAATGACCGATACTATTACCTCCCAGAATATTGACCTTTTCTCCTGGAACACCCTGTATATAAAATAATATAATACAATTTTTCAAATATGGAAATTGATAATTTGCGCGAGAGAGAGTATAAATTAAAGAGTGCTTAGATTTCTCGTATAAATATCTTAAATAAACATAAGAATTATTAAGATACTGAAAGATTGCAATATTATTTATTTATTTTAATTTTAAGAAGTTACTCTCATTAAATCTTTCGTATAAAGTTTTATCTGTCTTATTTTTTTTTATTAATTTCACTATTTCTCTTTGTTTAGACTTTCTTTAAAAGTTTGCATAATAGCTAATTAGATTTGTAAGACAATTTTATCTTAATAATTATATATATATATACATATTTTATGCAGTTCATAAGCATAATAGCGAAATTTGCAAGCTACATGTAACATATAAACTTTCAATCTCTTTAATCCAAAAGTAGTAAAGTTAAATTATTCTAAGAAGATTAATATAATATTATATAAAAATATTATTGATTATACGCGAGTACTCGACTCTTGATTCATAAAAAGACAAAGAAATATATTTTATTGCAATTGGCTCAGTAATGAAGATCTTTATCTCCATAAAACTTTTTGTTTTAGTTTTATTTAAACAAAAGAGAGAGAGAGAGAGAGAGAGAGAGAAAAGAAAGAGACAGCACACACATTTTTGATTCAGTCAAAAAAGAATATTATTTAATAAAATTTATATTTGTAACATAAAAATTCATCATTTAAACAGTTTTTTTCATTTTTTCTAAGATAAAGAACAATGTGTGAAGATAAAAAATATGATATTAAATATAATAAATTTAGAAAAAGGGACGAGAAATTTAGTATTATCCATTTCATAGATAATAGATGTGAATGTATTGTTCAAGTTCTTTAAAAAAGTTTATAAAAAAAGATAAAGTTAAAATAATATGAATATTTAATAAAATAAAAATAAGATGTAATAAGCTAGAAGTTGCTAATTACTAATAGTAAGCTAATTTTTCAATTTTAGAGGAAAATTTATAGTACTTAAAGAGAGTGCTTTTCTTTATTAAAAATTAGAATCACTCACCTTTCAAAAGGAAGACTGAAAGTGTCAAAAAATATGGCGACGTAACAGTGAAATCGATAAGAATTCGATGATCCGTTTCGAGTTTGGCAATCCTCAGGGTTTCAAGGTGAGAACTGCTCGGTATGGCGAACAGCGGTCAACTGACTGAATCCGAAGCTCCGCGTGCTTCAAGTTAACGTAATGCTAGCGGCGCGGTGACGTCACGGGGTACATGGACCAATCAGAGGACTGAGCTTGCACCCCTAAACAGGGGTGGAACGGCCCCCACCGATCGGTTCGCGAAGGGAGCCTGCATCTCGGACACTTGGATGAACGACGATTTGAACATCGTCTGTTCTCCTTTTCTGCGCAGGAACTACCTCTGTTTGCTCACTTTCTCGACGTGGATTTCGCCCACGTGAAAAATGTTTAACCGTGACGTTGTTGGTGTACCCTCTGGTGAATGAAAGGCGTTATAAAACCGATCGCCGTTAATAAACGGATAACACGTGTGGTGTCGTATTCAGTATGACGAGTTTATTCACTTCGGTGATCAACTCTGACTTCATAATTTAATGCCTCGGTTGAACATGATCATCATCTGACTTGTCTTAGAAAAAGGGATGAATCATTTATCGCTCTTTCGTTGATTAAATAAGCATGGGATAAAGGTATGCTCTGCTTTTGTATCGCGTAATGAATGACAGTCGGTATGAAATTAAAACAAATGATGATTAATATGTTCATAAAGACACAACTCTTTCCACTCGGAGGAATTTTTTTGTTATATTTTAATGCAAATGCTAGTTTCTTTTCACAAGTCTTCTGAATATAAAAGGAAAAACAATAATTAATAATAAAATTTCTTACTTATATTTTTTTTTTGAAATGGCACTCTCAATATTTTGCAACAAGAAAACTCCGTTCGCGCAAAAACAGAAATGTCAAAAGCAAGTTTTTAACGTTTTGCTGATTTAAAGCTTAAGATATAAAGATAAGTGTTTGAATATGGCTTTCTTTTTTCTTTCTTCTATATGTATAATGTTATTTAAAGAAATATGATAAAAACATAAGTATAATATAAGACACACACATAAAAATTATTTCTATTATAATTATTTTTAGGGGTAGAATTATATTTCTCTCTACATTTTAATATTAATTCATATTATACGAGAATGACAAGATACGACACGAGAAAATATTCTTCCACAAGTATAAACGTATTTGTCTTTACATATTATTGCAAGTCCAATATGAATTTTATATATTATAGAAGAATATTTGTCAAGTCGTATAATGAGAATCATACCTTTAAAAATTAGTTTAGATAAAATTGATTACAGATAATAAAGTGGAATGAAATATATCATTTTCAAAAACACGTTCTCGAATATGTCGATCAAAAAAATTACCGTTATTAATACACGTATAAAATTATGTACACGGAAGAGTGATCATGATGGAACAAGATATGAAGCGGATGCTATATATTCTACAAAAAGGACTATTAGAAAGAAATGCATTTTTATAGTGAAACGATATTATAAAGTCCTTATAAAAGCCTACTGGCGTAATTAAATTTTACAATCGTTCCAAAAACACAAAACATTATAATGTCCTCTTTTTTTAATCAACCAGCATGTATTAACCGAATTGTAATTATTCCTGATATTACCGTATAAATACTTTACTCTCATTAGAGTTATTTATCTAGAGATGTCATATCCAGATTATTCAAAGTACTTTTATACTTATTAACACTTTTTAGTACACATTAGTACACATTTAAAGAGTACACATTAAGTACTTATTAACACTTTCGCCTGTCAGATACTTTTTATTGCACTTTTTGTTAATAGCTTTTTATTAAAATGGACAAACTATTTTTGAAGATATATATGCAATAACTTTCTTTCTGATGACTAGGTGATCTACATTAAGATACGTGATAGCTATATGTAATATTTTAACATTAGTCTGAGTCGGAAATTTAGATACGTTTGGTGGAGCGGCATGTGTTTCGCCCGAGGATAGACGTGATAACCGAATTAGAACCCTAAAGTGCGCTAATCGCTTCGTATTTGTTATCTTGGAAGACAGTAATATTTATGGGAATTCGCGTGCCGTAAAATAAACTGGAGCAAGTACAAGTTTTACTGTTTTAAAACGTTTGCGTCAAAAGTGCAACAATATTGCACATACATTAAATATTATCTATATACTTTTATATAAAATATTGTGTTTTAATTTTTATATTGATTTGATCACGTTTTATTATCAACATGAAGCTAACAACATCGGTAGTACCTGCCTTACTTCAAAAGTGCTATTTAAAAATAAATGCTATCGATGCGTTGACGCATCGATTTTTAGATAACGTTTTTTGAACGAGGAAGGAAATTTATGAATGATAACAACGAGATATAATGTCTATTGCTTAATGTGCGAGAATGCTAATCAATGATGTCAAATATATGACACACTTGTTACATTCGCCCAGCGCATATGTTCGACATCATCGATTAACGAGATTTTCGCATTAAGCAATAGCCATTATATCTCATTGTTATCATCCAACTGTCATAAAACGTGAAAAGCAAGCAAATAATACATAGAGTTATGGCACTTATAGTACATAGAAATTAACAAACTTATTAACACTTTATACAGTTCTACATACTTGCAATCAATAAAATAGTAGAGATAAAATAGTAGAGAAAAAGAAAGAAAGACACAATTTAATTAATTCGAAATACATTGATGTAGAAACAATAATACCATATGGTTATAAAATTTTCTATCTAAGTCTCTCTCTTTCTCTTCTCTGTGAAAATACATATTTCAAATATTACAAATGAAGGAAAAATATATTCATCATGATAAGCTACAGAAAGGACAAAAAACTCTAAAAGAGTTTATTTCTTAAAAGTGAATATCAGTGTTGTACAATGAATATTATTGTGTACAATATCATTACACATTTTAAATATTACAAATGAAAGAAAAATATATTTATCATGATAAGCAACAGAGTGAGCAATAAAAAAGTGCTCATTTCTTAAAAATAAATATCATTGTCGTACATTGAATATTATTGTGCAATACCATTACGAAATTGGAAAATAAAGTTTATCACTTTAAAATCGTGCTTTTTCAAACATGAGTGAATTTTTCAAACATGAGTGAATTAGGTTAGTTAGAGTCTTACTATTCCGAGTACCATTAGAGCCTCGTCACTTATTATTATACATCGAACGAAGGCGATGTTCCCGATCGATCTCTCACAATTTGCACCTTTAACCGCGTGAGTGTTCCTCGAACAAAGAAAAAGTCACCTTAACGTGCTTCTGCAGAGTATTTTTATAAACTGACGTATTATATAAAAGACAAGGGAGATGGAAGATGCTACCATACTGACCTTTGAGAAAAACAGATGTGTTGTATGTGTGTGTGCGCCTGCACGAATGCACATACGTTCAAACCACTTCGTCGTGGATATTCACGAATTGGTCCATAGTGCGTTGGTCGATAGTTATTATCTTCATTCGTGCTCCATATCTCGCGCGCGAAGAAAATCGGTTCGCTACAACTATCGCTTATCGAGCATAAACGCTGTATAGAATATCTCATACCAAAGAAAATATATATTTAGAAACTGATTTTTTAACAAATTTTAACGGTGTTTTTTTTTATTAAAAGGAAATTCTTTTTATGAAAAAAAAAACTCTTTATTTGTTGCTCTTTCTTTCCAGTCTCCAGTGCTAAATTTCTTGACAAGCGTATCTCGAATCAAATGATTATTAAAGTAAAATTAATTTGCAATTAACCAAAAAATAAATTTTTATTATATATATATCTTAATTTATACGAAAACTTTTTTTGTAGTGTAAACTACTTCTATTAAGAAAATTACAATAGGAACATACAGCTTATATATCGCAACGTAGTCTAACAATCCACGGAGCATGTTATCGCCATTTCAAAGTTAGAAGTTAGAATCTTCCAACTGAAAAAGTATGACGGTGGTTTTTCCTTATGGGATTTGAGAAGAGCGACCACCACATTTGCAAGAAAATAAAATGGTTTCAGTTTCGCGGTCGAGCTGCTACGGTCGCGAACCGTTACTAACGTCTTGAGAAGAAAGTATTCCCAAGTGATTGTCTTCGACGTTCTCGTTCGCGTGAATCGAATGATACACATACAGTCCATACGCAGAGTATCTTCTACATTTGCATCAAATCTCCCGGCCGTATAGTCCGACTAATTCAAAGTTGATTTTTTTATTCTTATTTACATGCAAGAATATGTTTTATCCAATAACTTCCTTTATACATCCAATATATACAACAACTTTACAAACGTATTTTTCTCTTACGTGCATAAAGTGCAAAAAATGCTAACACAAATAGATCCGGATAATCTAAAATTAAAAAAATTGCTTTATTATAAAAAATTTTTCTCAGTACTAATTGAATTCAAATAAAATAAATTTTATTTATAGTTACATTTGTTTTTTTTTATCTTACTTGAGCACTTATATTTATTGTTGAGATGACATTATAACTTTTTCACGTATTGCCCGACTCTGTCCTTTTGTTTCGTGTACCATACACGAGCGAGAGGCTCGCCTGTCAGACTATACGAACGTCCGCTTGATTTATATCGTAAATTCAATTGACGTCGAAACTAAAAATACCGCGCCACGACCGCTCTTCTCATAGGCATTTTACCACATTTTCCGCTAAAATTCGTATAACGTTTACATACCAGAAAATATCTCTTACTAATCACGCGTTTCTGATGAAAAATTGCACAGCATATTTGATCCTTGATGTTGACCAGAAAAAATAGTGAAATTGTTTGACAATCGTGATATTGTAAATAATTAATAATAATATTTAAAAGTTACGTTAACTTGCTTGCTAAAAAAATAATTATTTTTTAAAATAAAATTATTAATATATTTCCATCTGTGTGTAATAAATGTGATTGTTTAATCAGAATCATTATTGTGAGAGAATATAGGCTTTTCGCGAGAGTTTAACATTTGCGATTGTTTTTTTTATCACGAAAAAGATAAAAATAAAGTAGAAGCAATTTTCTTGTTATAATATCAATAAAATTGTTTCTCTAAAAGTTACTCTTAATATGACTATTTTATCGTGCGATTAATTGTTATAAAATGCACTTCAATATCTACTTTATATCAGTCAATCTCCCTTGCAAATTGTAATCGAATGTATAACGATCGCAGGATGTAAAAGAAGCGTCGAAGATATCTATATCGATTTACCGTTTTGCTCTAAATGTGAGAAGCGAGAATATCTCGTTCACGAGAGATAGAAAGGATGGAGAAATTTGCCGCAAGGTAGATCGACTGCCCTTATTCTGGCAAAAGATTTTAGCTCGGAAACTACGTTGATCGATCGGATTTGACGACGCCAAAAAGCTGCATCCTGCTGAAGATCCCTATTTATTTTCTTCCGCCAATTGACGGGTTCGGATTTAATACTCGATATCCTGTTATCGTCATACCGGAAGCAAAGCGATCGAGTTAAAGTGGCTCGTCGCGTCTCTCAACACGTCTGAATTCGCGTCCGATAAATGATTCAAATTATTGCATCGCGGCTGTCTAATTTTAGAAACTGTAGAGCTCCCAGCCATAAAAAATGACAACAGATAAATTAATCCATAAAAAAATTATGTTAGATAAAAATAAATCAAAATTTAGTTTGACGTAGGATAAAAGTGAACTAAAATATAATTTGATAATCGTATATATTAAAGAACTTCTTTTTCAGTTACTTTTATCTTTCTTCAAACGCTTGTGCATTTTCTGCAAATTTTCTTATTAGAAGCTAAATATCTTGCATACATTTTAAATATCATTTATACTGCATTTATATATAACATCCAAAATGTACAAAAATAATTTCAATCTTGTCACACATATTCTATTATAAATGAAACGCTTGTTTCACAGGACAAAACTGTGATATCACGGTCTGTTATGACAGCGATATAGCACTTGTGGAATCGTATATTCAACCATAAAATCTTCCCACAGGGGTTGAAATCGAACCTTTAATGGCAACAGATAAATTAATCCAAAAAATAGTCTTTATAATGTTAAAACTCTTTATATGTATGAGTTGCTTGAGAGAGAGAGAGAGAGAGAGAGAGAGAGAGAGAGAGAGAGAGAGAGAGAGAGAGAGAGAGAGAGAGAGAGAGGGAGAGATTTCTCTTTATTTATACATTTTTAACTAATTAAGAACTTTATTGAATATCTTTAAGTAAAAAATTTGTTACAGTAAAATCTGTTTGAAATTAATTAAAAAATAAATTATTTAGTCGTGTTCTTAAAACTTTATTTGCAATATTTTTACATTTATGATCGCTTATAATATAAAAATTGTTAGATACATTTTTATTTATCAAAGATCTACTCTCTAAATTAGTTCTATAAAATCTGCACATTAAAGATTCGAAATTGATCTATGTGCAATGGTAAATGTAAATGCTAAAAATTACCTATAATACTACATGCAAATATAACACTTTCATGATTATAATTACAAATAGAGATTATATCCAGTCCGTTTATTCGCTTTTGCAACTCAAATGAGAACGTAAAAACATAGAAAGAAGAAAGCACGATTTTCTACCTGTTTTTACAGCAACCATGATGAATCTGCTGCAACCATTATATACGCACATATTCGTCTCATCTTTTCCAGATTATTTAACATGAGCTACTTGTAATTATCTATGAGAAAAGCACTGTTCGGATGAAATAAGTACTGTGTTTTGCTAGATGAAATAAAATAAGTTGAATAGCTATATAGTTCAGTAAGATTAATTTTCTTAAGACAATGAAAAAAGGTTTTAGAGAAGTATTTAGTTATAGTAAAACAGAAGGATCGAAAAATTTAAAATTGTTTTGATTTGTTTAGATGTATATTGTTTATATTTTGTCGTATAATTTTCTTACATATCGTTAGATTTTTTCGCCAAAATATGTTAATACATAAATATATATATATGCATATACGTATATATACATATTAATATATATAATGTTTGTATGTGTGTGTGTGTATTTACGTATACATTTTATTGAGAAACCTTTAATTACTTATTTGTTACAAATAAGTAATTAAAGTACTCGTACCTTTATAAATAAGAAGTAAAAAGCAAAGTTCAAGCTCTTTAGTTTGAGAGACTTCACTTATTTCATTAAAGATTAATTTACGTTAATTTACGATTTCCTTGAATTTGTAAAATTGTAAATAATTTTCTTGCTGTCGAGAAGGAAAACGAAAGGAAATAGAAGAAAAAAGAAATGTTGCTTATATTTCCACCTCTGGTTTCTACTTCCGTTTCCGCTTTTAGTTTCCTACTTTTGTTTTTGCTACCACTTTTTTTATTTCAGAAAGATTACGTTGTTCTCTTTCGTACTTTTGCTTTTTTTTGATTCTCCAAAACATCTATATGCTTACTTATTTGAAACATCCAATATCATTTTATTACATTTGTCTTAGTCATATATCCTCAGAAAATCGTCTTCTTGCTTCTTGATACTCACAGTTTATTGCGAGAAAAATCGCCGCTTAGACCTGCCTTTTTCTAAGATATCGCGACCATTGGATACAAAGAATGACATCATCTAACCGGAATCGTTTTAGCAGGATTGTTCGATCGGCTCGTAAACAGATGGAAAGGGTAAAGAATACGAGTGTGATAGTCCTGAGGGATAGGTCAGTGCACATCGAAAGAAATAATAAAATCGAAGTAATCCCCGGAGCGTGCGTGTCTTCGGAACAATATGCTAAAAAATCGTTTTTGCGTGTTTCCGAAAAAAGGAGAAGAGCCAGAAACAAAATAAAAAAAAAAAAAAAAAATCTAATGCATAATCGAACTTTATTTTGGGAAATGGAATCTCTCAACCTCCATTAACGGAATCATTTTTGAAGCGACACCACTGTTCCTTTAGAAAGAATTGTTTTCGTTTCATTTCGTACTGATGAATACGATATCAACCAGGGATAAAATAATGTTTTGTTATCGAAAAGTTCGATAGGAAGAAATGTAGTATCCTCACCAATAACTTCATGAGCATTTACTTAGAATCTAATAACATATTATTTAAGTATCATATATAATAGTATCATATAAAATGGTATTGTAACACTTATTTTATGAAAAAATATTATACTGTTTTGGTAAAAATCTAAAAATTTATGCAGAGAATACATAGGATTTTTATGCAAAGAATACAGAAATATCCTATATATAAACTCTGAGTATAGAATACTGTATTCAGAGTACAAAATACCGCTATAATATTAAACCGTATTTACATCACATTTTTAATTAATTTACATATAATTGTTGAACTTTAGTACAAATTATAATATTTATATAACTAAAATATTATATTAATGCGTATATATATATATATATATATATATATATATATATATGTATACATATAAGTAATACTATATTATGTACATTTACACTAATATTCTAATTAACTTTATTTTTTAAAATTAACAATAAGTAGATACAATACTTATCATTAATATTTGAATGGATTACATTTGTTTGCTCTTTTGTAATTTCGATACGGTACATACACGATTACAACAAAAATTGAATAATTTTTTCAATAGAAAGAATACAACCGACAATATTATGATAAGATTAAGGAACAAGAATGCGTAGATATCGATCAAGTTCTGTTCCATCCAGCTCTGGGATCTAAGCGGAGATTCTAAAGCTCCATGTGGATGGCGGACGGCATATTCGATCCACCAAATCGCGGAATCTAACGGCGGAACTGGGCGATCCCGAAATTCACTAGATAATTGTTTCATATTTCTTGTATAACTGTATAAAAAATTTTATCATTAGTACCGTTATATAAATTTATAGCGCATCGTATAATTAAATGCAGAACAGCATATAATAAAACACACTTAAATAAAAAAATTAAATTCTAAAAAAAATATTTTAGGAAATTATTGTTATAGTAACTTTTTTACTTATACTATATTACTTTAAATAATTTTTCTTATATTTACTATTCAAATGATAATTAAGATATTAAGATATTAGCAAAACTTATTTACAAAATGTAAGTATACAACAAATAAAATTATCAACATACAAGAGAGAGATATCATACAAGAGATCAACATACAAGAAATATTCAAACTATTATACCTTTCATTGTAAAGTATTTCGTCAAACGCATTTAATACGGATTCCGTGGATAAAGTACTAATGTCCAATCGTACAGCAACACCTTTATGTACTAATAATGCCACATTAAATTTCTGATCCGAGAAAAATGGCATTCCGATCACTGGTATACCTTTCCAAATGGCTTCCTGTACACTGAGAAGACCACCGTGCGTCCAGATTGCTTTTACATTCTTGTGAGCTATATAAATATATATCTTGTGAGTGAGAATAAATATATATTATAATAAATTTTAACTCATTAAAGATATTATTGTAAAGAAAGCCACAATCTGATATCAATTAAATCAAATGATGTCAAACATTTTGTTAGCTGTTTCAATTTATTAAATTAAAATAATTTTGCAATAAGCATTCTTTATCACGTGCAAATTCACAATTCGATGAACTTATACAAAGAACTAATATCGACTAATATATCGTAATTAATACTGATATCGTATTTATTTCGAAAATCAGATTTTTTGTTAATTAAATATAGAAAAAATCATATAGTGAACCAAAGAGAGAACAGTTTAATTCTCACAAAATAATTATGTGCACGATATGTTTGTGTCAGTCCATCACATTATTTTACTAGAAAAATACAATGATGATTTAAATAATAATTTCAGTCGGTGATATTAAAAGCAAGTAATTTCTGTAATTATAAAACATATTCTATACATGATCCCTTTAGGAGAATGCTATTACTATCATCTGTAAACGCTATGCGGATTTTATGAACTAATGTTTGAATCACTAATAACTCAAAATTTAAATATAAAAACATTTAGAAAAATATATATAAAAATATAGATAATAATAGCTAATTATAAATAATAATTACAAAGAAGAATATAAAATCGCGTATTTTTCGTATCTTCTAGTAAATTGTAAAACATACTCAAAATTTCATTTTGGGGCATCCATTCCACAACCATGATATTATTCGGCACTTGAAATGGCAGTTCAACATCTAGTTTCCAAAGTATTCGTTGTTTGAGTATCGATAGAGCTAGTGTGACGGTCTTAAGTATATCTGGTCCGATAGATTTCCACTTTACATTCGTTCCCAACGATATTACAACAACTCCGTTCTCTGCACCATCGAGAAATTCACGTATGCTCTGCAATATAACGTAAAAAATAAAAACATTTCGATAATACATGATAATATTTACATGTCACATTATGTCAATCAGTCATAAATATCTGGTACACTCTTGCAAAAAAAATTACAATATATTTGAGCAAAAAAGCCAAGAGCCTTTATTTTATCAAACTGTTAAATCAAATTTATATGACTTTCTTTTTTAATGAAGTGACTGTTTAAATGAATAACTGTTAAAATGAATAAATATATTAGCATTTACGAACTTAGCGACGTAATAGCTGTACTCTACTTATATTAATTTATGATTACCATTTGCAAATAGGAATAGTATTATATAGAATATCATACACAGGAGAGATTGCTTTTTTACTTGAATGATTAAAACTTTTAAAATAATATATAGTTTGTTTGAAATTTACAGTTATTTATTTTTGCTCAGTTATAGTCTAGTTATAAATGATTAGAAATTTGAAAAATCTGATTAATTTCGTGGAGAATAATAAATGACTATCTATTATTTACTAAAAAAATCTTGCTATTAGTAAGAATATTTTTTTTATAATGTTCTGAATACAATACTAAAATCAATAATAAATCATGATATTCTGAATACAATACTTAAATCAATAATAAATCAAAATTGTATGTGTGTGCACAGATCAATGATAAGTTTTAAATCAGGATAAAATTTTGATTAAGGTATTTCAATAAAGTTCTGTTTCTTGACTTTGTTCAATTTTGATAATATTTTGCTACTATTTTTATTAATTTTTAACTAGTGAAAATATTCACTCTTACTTCGGGATATGTTACTGTTTCCTCGTCGGCAATTCGTTGCACGGGTTGAGCATGCAATCCTCCAATCTCTATGGCGTTTGGCGGCAATGGAATCCCAGGCTCAAATGCAGAATGAGTATTGATTAATATAAAATTAATATTTTTTTCTAGTTCATGTAATGGTCTGATTTCGTGACCTATGTATTGCTCAGCAATTCGTTGAGAGTTTGGCATGTAGTAAAAGTTTCGGACAAAATCGTCCATGATATAATAAAGAGCATTCAATGTTTTTTGCCATAGATTTATTGGTTTTACAAGATCTTTATATGGATAAGATCGAACAGTTGGATAATGGGGTCCCCCAATGTAATACTTGAACCAAGGCGCAGAACCGAACGGTACATAGCCTACTACAGGTGGCTTGCCTTTAGCAATCTGAAAACAACTATCTGTACAGAATGTTATAAACACACTTTCTCGTGCCTATTAGAGAGATTTATTTTAATTATAGAGAAGTTTTAATCTAAAATATAATATTTACTTTAATGTCAGTCCGTTTTCAAATTGTGAATAGCTGATAATAAAGAATTTTATATGTGAATTAAGTTTGGAAAAAAATTTTGTGACTTTCTAGAACAAGAACTTCATTCTTTGTTTAATTTAACTTTAATATGAATTTATTTTAAAATTAAATGGTTAAGATAGATATAATAAAAATTATGAAACTCTGCTAAAAGAACAGATTAAATTTATTTTAAAAAGATAATAAGTACAGATTGTGAAAAAAATTCATCACAAATATTATTTTTTTCAGAAATGCGGAAATTAAAATATTTTATAAATTATTAAGCCAGATGCTGTTTAACCGAGTGTTTAAGAATCTATCTTTTAGTTATGCATCCTCTTTTTCTGTTTAATCCATTTCTTTTTGTCTTGTTTTATCACTTGTTTGCTCGTGCTGTTATAAGTTACATAACACTTATTAAATATCTTTATTACATAAATATATTAAACTATAAAAATATATAGTAATTGATACTATTAGTAACTAATAAGTAAATAATATATCAACCCATTCTGTATGTGTATATTGTTAATTGTACATTTTTATATTATTCGGATAATAGTGCGCGTAGAAAATAATTGTCCGCGCATACATTAATAGATTCTTTATACTTACTTCCCACAATCCATATAAAAATTGAGGCATTGTAATGTCTTGCACTATAACATCAAATTCAACCTTCTTGATCATATCCAAAAGTTCTTTCGCTGTTTTAGTTTCTATCAATTTTTCAGATGAAAGTGTCGCCCACTCATATACAAAGTATGCCATATAGAATACACTATTCTGTTCCCATTCAATTGGATTATAATCCTCTTCTTCCATTAAATCTTCGAAAACCTAAAAGTAATAAATATTATATATTATACAACAATAAGAAAAGCACGTAATTTTAAGAAACGTTATTTTTGATAAGGCTGGCCGCTTTAAATAACAAAGACACAAAATGCATGGTAGCCATGCATTTGATGTGCGTTTAGATAGCATGCAGATTATGTCCTTTTTAAATAGTTTTTCGTCTATTATAGAACACTGTATTATGATTTCATTTATATACATATATAAATATTTAAATATATATATATATATATATATATATATATATATATATATATATGTGTATATATATGTGTGTGTATGTTTGTATGTATATATGTAATCTTATTTTAATTTTTTTGAATTATAAATTTTTTGTTTTTTAATTAAGATAACTATGTTACTTAATTTATAACTTACAATAGTGAGATTAATCTTTCTGTACATAAATAACCTCATCAAAATCTTTTAATTAGAGATCTATGAAATATCTGATCGGGATTGAAATGCTGATTATTATGCAATATTTCTTTTTCTAATATGGAGTTCATTCTTCTATTCAAATGGTACTGAAGCAATGTTTAGTGTAGTGTATGCGATCTTACATAATGTCATCGTATACGTATGTATACGTATGCAATATTGATTCGTTATCATGCAGTAAATGGCAGCATTCATAAATTCTTCTGTTACTTGGTGCAGGTGATGTAAAACTATAAGCTATTTATAAATTATAAGTTATGTAAATTATATAAGCCACTTATTTTGTGCGCTGGAAATAATTATCGGAAATAAACGATTTATCTAGAATATTTTCAAATCTCGTAACATATACTTACTGCATATGTCAAATTTTGCCCGAGTTTACCCTTGATGTTAGTTTCCAGAATGCTCACTGCGTGTACATGATGGCCTTTGCGGAGCAATCCCTTCACCAGATTCATCGTCCAAAGATGATGGCTGGGCGATGCAACAGCTTCTATCACTAAAATCGACAGCGAATACGATACTGTTGCAAATCCTATTAAAATACAATAAACAAACAAGAGTTTCAACATGATTAAACGAAATAACGCGAATGCCTTTCTTGCTTGCTCTTGCAGTCGAAGTGCACGACTGAATGCTTCTATTAATCAGCCAATTGAGTACAACTCTTCATCTGATACGGACTCGAGTGGGAAGGGGCCAAGGCTAATGTTATCGTAGGTTACGGAATTTATTATGGAGAGTAAATCAAATACTATGAAAAAAATATTACAAGTACTTTATAGCACGTACATGAGTGCCGAAATACTCGTACTCATTTTATCATAATCATTGGGCGTTTATTTATATTTATTTTAGCCATTTGTATTAATATTAGTCTGCTTTATGATAATTAAAATAATAATACGGATGCTATATATAACTTTAACTATCACTTTTTGGAAAAATTATTAATCGCATAATTGCCCAAAAGAAAAGTTGCTAATATGTGATAAATATGATGTGATAAATTGATAACATTTGTTGTTAAATTGATAACATATCTAAATAATACGTATGCCATATATAAGTCATACATAAATTGTACATACATATATTTATTCGTATTTATTCTTGTTTGATATTGCAATCGATGAAGTTGTGTAAAGATATCTGTATAATGTAACAAACACTATTATAGGCAATTTAATAATCACAGAATAATTATTATTATAAGCACATTATTATAAGCATTGTGTGTGATACACAGAAAATATCACACGCAACAGTCTATTAAAAAGATATATGTACATAAAAGAAAAGCAAATTGTAGGCTATAATAAACGTATCTGTAAACAGTTTCAATTATTTATTGTGATGTGCAATCTTTGAACAATTAAACATAAAACTATTACTTATATTCTTGCATAATACTGTATTATGTATATTTACAGTAATACATTCATTTTATTTTCTAATATTTGAATAGATTACATTTGTTTACTCTTCTGCAATTTCGATACGGTACATACACGATTACAACAAAAATTAAATAATTTTTTTAATACAAAGAATACAACCGACAATATTATGATAAGATTAAAAATCAAGAATGCGTAGATATCGATCAAGTTCTGTTCCACCCAGCTTTGGGATCTAAGCGGAGATTCTAAACCTCCATGTGGATGGCGGACGGCATATTCGATCCACCAAATCGCCGAATCTAACGGCGGAACTGGGCGATCCCGTAATTCACTAGATAATTCTTTCATATTTCTTGTATAACTGCATAAAAAATTTTATCATTAATAACGTTATATAAACTTATGGCGCATCGTATACCTAAATGCAGAACAGAATATAATAAAACACACTTTAAATAAAAAAATTAAATTCTAAAAAAAATATTTTAGGAAATTATTGTTATAGTAACTTTTTTACTTATACTATATTACTTTAAATAATTTTTCTTATATTTACTATTCGGATGATAATTAATATTAAGATATTAGCAATATCAGCATACAAGAAATATTCAAATATACCTTTCATTGTAAAGTATTTTGTCAAACGCATCTAATACGGATTCCGTGGATAAAGTATTAATGTCCAATCGTACAGCAACACCTTTATGTACTAATAATGCCACATTGACTTTTTGATCCGCGAAAAATGGCATTCCGATCATTGGTATACCTTTCCAAATGGCTTCCTGTGTACTGAGAAGACCACCGTGCGTCCAAATTGCTTTTACATTCTTGTGAGCTGTACAAATATATATCTTGTGAATGTGAATAAATATATATTATTGTAAATTTTTTAACTCATTGAAGATATTATAGTAAAGAAAGCCACAATCTGACAGCAATGCAAACATTTTGTTAGCTGTAAAAATTTTTCTTTATTAAATTAATATAATCTTTCAATAAACATTCTTTGTTATTTGCAAATTATTTTTAAATAAAAACAAAAACTAATTCTATTGTAGAGATCTTAGAACAAATGCGATAATTCGATGAACTCATACAAAGATCTAATATCGACTAATATCTGTTGATATTGTATTCATTTCGTAAATCAGATATTTTGTTAATTAATTACAGAGAGAATCATATAGTGAACCAAAGATAGAACCGTTTAATTCACATAATAATTACGTGCACGACATGTTCGTGTCAGTCTATTACATTTAAATAATAATTTCAGTCGGTGATATTAAAAGCAAGTAATTTATGCAATTATAAAACATATTCTACACATGCTCCCTTTAGGAGAATGCTTTACTATCATCTAAAAACATTATTCGGATTTTATTAACCAATGTTTGAATCACTAATAAAAACAATTTGAAATTTAAATATTAAGACGTTTAAAAAAAAAATATAAATATATAGATAATAATAGCTAATAAATAATAGTTACAAAGAAGAATATCGAATCGCGTATTTTTCTAGTATCTTCTAGTAAATTGTAAAACATACTCAAAATTTCATTTTGGGGCATCCATTTCACAACCATGATATTATTCGGCACTTGAAATGGCAGTTCAACGTCTAGCTTCCAAAGTATTCGTTGTTTAAGTTTCGATAGAGCTAGTGTGACGATCTTAAGTTTATCTAGTCCGATATATTTCCATTTTACATTTGTTCCCAACGATATTACAACAGCTCCGTTCTTTGCACCATCGAGAAATTCACGTATGCTCTGCAATATAACGGTAAAAATACAAATATTTCGATAATATATTACAATATTTACATGTCACATTATGTCATTCAGTCATAAATACTTGATACTCTTACAAAAAAAAAAAATTATAATATATTTAAGCAAAAAGGCCAAGAGCCCTTATTATCAAACTGTTAAATCAAATTTATACGACTTTCTATTTTAATAAAGTGACTGTTAAAATGAATAACTGTGAATAAATACATTATCATTTATGAACTTAACGACGTAATAGCTGAACATTATTATAACTTATATTAATTCATGATAGCAAATTGCAAATGGGAGTAGCAATATATGGAATATCATTATACATATGAGAGCTTGCTTATTTACTTGAGTGATTAAAATTTTTAAAGTAATATGCAGTTCGTTTGAAATTTACAGTTATTCATTATTGCCCAGTTTTAGCCCAGTTATAAATGATTAGACATTTAAAAAATCTGATTAATTTCGTGGACAATAATAAATAACTATCTACTAACTATTTACTAAAAAAGTCTAGCTATTTTTAAGAATATTTTTTCATAACGTTCTGTATATACAATACTAAAATATAAATTACTTTGTATGTGTGAATTGTATATGTGTGCACAGATCAATGATAAGTTTTAAATCAGGATAAAGTTTTGATTAAGGTATTTCAATAAAGTTTTATTTTTTTACTACGTTCAATTTTGATAATATTTTGCTACTATTTTTATTAATTCTTAAATAATGAAAATATTTGTTCTTACTTCGGGATATGTTACTGCTCCCTCGTCGGCAATTCGTTGCACGGGTTGCGCATGCAATCCTCCAATCTCTATGGCGTTTGGCGGCAATGGAATTCCAGGCTCAAATGCAGAATGAGTATTAATTAATACAATAGTAATATTTTTTTCTAGTTCATGTAATGGCCTGATTTTATGACCTATGTATTGCTCAGCAATTCGTTGAGAGTTTGGCGTGTAGTAAAAGTGTCGGATGAAATCGTCCACGATGTAATAAAGAGCATTCAATGATTTTTGCCATAAATTTATAGGTTTTGCAAGATCTTTATATGGATAAGATCGAACAGTTGGATAATGGGGTCCCCCAATGTAATACTTGAACCAAGGTGCAGTACCGAACGGAACATAGCCCACTACAGGCGGCTTGCCTTTAGCAATCTGAAAACAACTATCTATACAGAATGTTATAAACACATTTTCTCGTGTCTATTAGAAAGATTTGTTTTAATTATAGAGAAGTTTTAATCTAAAATATGGTTTACTTTAATGTCAGTCCGCTTTCAAATTGTAAAAAGCTGATAATAAAAATTTCTATATGCAAATTAAGTTTTGAAGAAAATCTGTGACTTTTTAGAACAAAAGCCTCATTCTTCGTTTAATTTGATTTTAATACATTGTTTTTAAAATTGAATGGTTAAGATAGATATAAAAATTATAAAACTCTTCGAGAAGAAGAGATATTAAATTTGCCTTAAGAAGATAATAAGTACAGATTGTGAAAAAAATTCGCCATAAAGATTCTTTTTTTTTTCAGAAAAGCGGAATTTAAAGTATTCTATAAATTATGATTTGTATTATTTAAGCCAGATGCTGTTTAGCTGAGTTTTTAAGAATCTATCTTTTATACAGCCTCTTTTCTGTTTAATCCATCTTTTTTTGTTTTGGTTGATCGCTTATCTGCTCGTGCCGTTATAAGTTACATAACGCTAATTAAATATTTTGATTACGTAAATATATTAAACAATAAAAAATATAGTAATTGATATTATTAGTAACTAATACATCAACCTATTCTTTATATGTATATTATTAATTGTACATTTATATATTATTCGGATAATAGTACGTATAGGAAATAAAAGTCCACACACATTAATAGATTCTTTACTTTCTTACTTACTTCCCACAATCCATATAAAAATTGAGGCACCGTAATGTCTTGCACTATAACATCAAATTCAACCTTCTTAATCATTTCCAAAAGTTCCTTCGCTGCTTTAGTTTCTATTAATTTTTCAGATGAAATTGTCGCCCACTCATATACAAAGTATGTCATATAGAATACACTATACTGTTTCCATTCAGTTGCATTATAATCCGCTTCTTCCATTAAATCTTCGAAAACCTAAATGTAATAAATATTCTATATTATACAATATACACAACAATAAGAAAAGCACGTGACTTTAGAAAACGTTACTTTAAATAAGGCCGGCCGCTTTGAATAACAAGACACAAAATGCTTGATTGACATGCATTTGATGTGTTTAGATGCATGCAGATAATCTTTTTTCTGTTCTTTTTTTAAAATAGTTTTTCGTCTATTATAGAACACTGTATTATAATTTTATTTATATACATATGTATGTATATGTATATATATATATATATATATATATATATATATATATATATACATACATACATATGTATATAAATAAAATTATAATACAGTGTTCTATAATAGACGAAAAACTATTTTAAAAAAAGAACAGAAAAAAGATTATCTGCATGCATCTAAACACACATCAAATGCATGTCAATCAAGCATTTTGTGTCTTGTTATTCAAAGCAGCCGGCCTTATTTAAAGTAACGTTTTCTAAAGTCATGTGCTTTTCTTATTGTTGTCTTATTGTTGTCAAAACACAATATATATATATATATATATATATATATATATATATATATATATATATATTGTGTGTGTGTATGTTTGTATGTATATGCAATCTTATTTTAATTTTTTTAAATTATAAATTTTTTGTTTTTTAATCAAGATAGCTATGTTACTTAATTTATAACTTACAATAGTCAGACTAATTTTTCTGTACATAAATAATCTCATTAAAATCTTTTAATCAGAGATCTATGAAATATCTGATCAGAATTGAACTGCTGGTTGTTATGCAACATCTCTAATTTGGAGTTCATTCTTCTATTTAAATGAAGTAATGTTGGTGTAGTATGTGCGATCTGATATAACGTTATCGTACGTATATATTCATTGATTCATTATCATGCAGTAAACCGCAGCATCCATAAATTCTTCTATTACGCGGTGCAGATGATGTAATACTATAAGTTATTTATAAATTATAAATTATGTAAGTTATATAAGCTACTTATTCTGTGCGCTGGAAATAATCGATTTATCTAGAATATTTTCAAATTTCGTAACATATACTTACGGCGTATGTCAAATTCTGCCCGAGTTTACCCTTGATGTTAGTTTCGTGAATGCTCACTGCGTGTACATGATGACCTTTGCGGAGCAATCCCTTCACCAGATTCGTCATCCAAAGATAATGACTGGGCGATGCAAGAGCTTCTATCATTAAAATCGATAGTGAATACGATACTGTTGCGAATCCCATTAAAATACAATAAACAAACAAGAGTTTCAACATGATTGAAACAAAGTAACGCGAATGCCTTTCTTGCTTATTCTTGCAATCGATGTACAGGACCGAATGCTTTTATTAATCTACCAACTGACAAGGAATACTAATCTTTAGCTGATACAGACTCGAATGGGAAGGGATCAAGGCTAATGTTATTGTAGACTTAACTGTCTTCACTTTTTTGAAAATTGATTATTCGCATAATTGTTCAAAAGAAAAGTTGCTAACATGTGATAAATATGTGCATAAATTGATAGCATCAGTTGTTAAATTGATAATATTTAAATAATATGTATGCCATATTTAAATAATCTACATAAATACATATATTTTTCGTATTTATTAGTCTTGTTTGATATTGCAATCGATGAAGTTGTGTAAAGACATCTGTATAATGTAACAAACACTATTATAGGCAATTTAATAATCACAGAATAATTATTATTATAGGCATATTGTGTGTAATACACAGAAAATATCACGCAACAGTTTATTAAAAAAATATATATACATAAAAGGAAAGCAAATTATAGGCTATAATAAACGTATCTGTAAACAGTTTCAATTATTTATTGTAATGTGCAGTCTTTGAACAATTAAACATAAAACTATTACTTATATTCTTGCATAATACTATATTATCTTGCATAATTCTATATTTACAGTAATACATTCATTTTTTTCTCAAATTAAAAATTATATGGCACTAATTATTAATATTTGAATGGATTACATTTGTTTACTCTTCTGCAATTTGGATTCGGTACATCCACGATTACAATAAAAATTAAATAATTTTTTTAATACAAAAAGTATAACTGATAATATTATGATAAGATTAAAAATCAAAAATGCATAGATATCGATTAGATTCCGTTCTATCCAGTTCTGTGATCTAAGTGGAGATTCTAAACTTCCATGTGGATGGCGGACAGCGTATTCGATCCACCAAATCGCCAAATCTAACGGCAGCACTGGCCGATCTCGGAATTCATTGGATAATCGTTTCATATTTTTTGTATAACTGCATGAAAGATATTTCATCATTAGTAACATTATATAAGTTTATGGCGCACATTAATTAAATGCAAAACAGAATATGATAAAACATATTTTATAAAATATATTATATTTTAAAAAATATACTTGCAAAATAACACATATACTTTCATAAATATATAACAAATAAAATTATCAACACCAGAGCTGTACAAATACCATACCTTTCATTGTAAAGTACTTTTTCAAGCGCGTCTAATACTGATTCTGTGGACAAAGTTTTAAAGTCTAAACGAACACTAGCACCTTTATGTACTAATATTTCCACATTGGATTTCTGGTCCATAAAAAATGGCATTCCAATTACTGGCACACCTTTCCAAATAGCTTCTTGTGTACTCAGAAGACCACCGTGCGTCCAAATTGCCTTTACATTTTTGTGAGCTGAATATAAATGTATATTATAATAAATTTTAATTTTCTCTATTATGAGATAAGAAGAATCAATATCTGATATCAATACAAGTATTTTGCTAGCTATAAATTTCTTTATTAAGTCAATATGATTATGCAATGAGCGCTCTGACGCTTGCAAATGATTTTTAAATAAAAAATACGTATTTAGTATTATAATAAAAATTGATTTTATCATAGAGATCGCGCAAAAAAGTGATAATTCGACGAATTCGTTTAATATACAAAGAACTAATTTTATCATATTCATTTTACAAAATCAGAGTTTTTACTAAGTAATTATATAGAAAGAACGATAGAAAGAATCATACAGAGACCTACAGAGAGAACAGATTAATTCAAAAAATAATTACATGCACGATATAAGTCTATCGCACTATTTTAATAAAAAAATACAAAGCTGATTTAAGTAATAATTTAAATCAGCGGTACACATTGAAAGCAAGTGGTTTTTGCAATTATAGAACATATTCTACACATGCTCTTTGTAGGAAAATCAGTAACATCTAAAAACTAATCGGATTTTATAAATTAATATTTTAATCATTAATGAAAACAAATCAAAATTTAAAAATATAGACATTTAGATAAATTTATATAAAAAATAATGACTAATTATAAATAACTGTTACAAACATGAATATCGAATCGCGTATTTTTCGTATCTATTAGTAAATTGTGAAACGTACTCAAAATTGCATCTTGTGGCATCCATTTCACAATCATTACATTATTCGGCACTTGAAACGGCAGTTCAACATCTAGCTTCCAAATTGCTCGTTGCTTAAGTTTCGATAGAGCTTGTGTAACGGCCTTAAGTTTATCTAGTCCGACAGATTTCCAATTCACATTTGTTCCCAACGATATTACAATAACTCCGTTCTCTGCTCCATCAAGAAATTCACGTATGCTCTGCGAGATATATAATTTAATAAAATAAAAACGTTTCGATTTTTATATCAATATATGCATTCACTAATGTTAATTTATTTATGTCAATCAGTCATAAATACCGGTATACTTATAAAATAAATTATATTTAAGCAAAAAGGCCAACAGCTTTTATTATCAACTTGTTAAAAAAAAATTTATATAACTATCTTATGACTTTGTAAAATGAATGTTAAAATAAGTAACTGTGAGAATGAATATATTGACATTTATAAAAGCAGAATGATAGCTGTACTCTACTTTAACCTATTGATTAATTCATGATTGCAAATTGTAAATTGCAATAGTATTATAGAATATCACACACATGAGATATTCCTTACTTATTGAATGATGATAATATAAAAATTTTTTAAATAGTATGTAGTACGCATATGTTTGAAATAGACAGTTATTTATTATTGTTTAATTAGCCGACTATAAATGATTAGACTTAAAAAAATCTGATTAATTTAGTGGGCAAAAATTAATGACTATTATTTACCAAAAAATCTCGCTATTAATAAGAATATTTTTTCACAACATTCTGTTTATACAATACAAAAATATAAATCAAAATTGCATGTGTATGCACAGATCAATGATAAGTTTTAATTCAAGATAAAATTTTGATCAATTCTATTTCTTTAGAATATTCAATTTTGATAGTATTTTGCTATTATTGTTACTAATTCTTAAATAATGAAAATATTTATTCTTACCTCGGGATATGTTACGGCTTCCTCACCAGCAGTAGGTTGAGCATGCAATCCTCCAATTTCTATGGCGTTTGGCGGCAGCGGAATCCCAGGCTCAAATGCAGAATGAGTGTTGATTAATACAATAGTCATATTTTTTTCTATCTCATGTAACGGCCTGATTTTGTGACCTATGTATCGCTCAGCAATTTGTTGAGAGTTTGGCATGTAGTAATAGTGTCGGACGAGATCGTCCGCGATGTAATAAAGAGTATTACACGTTTTCTGCCACAGACCTTCGGGTTTCGCAATAGCTGCATATGTATAAGGTCGGATAGTCGGATAATGAGGACCACCGATGAAATCCTTGATATAAGGTGCAGGACCGAACGGAATGAAACCTACTACAGGCGGTTTGCCTTTAGCAACCTGAAAACTGTCTATGTAGAGTGATATTTTCTCGTGTTTGTGAATCGTGTAGAAAAGCCTAATTCTATAAGATATATGATATTTATTTCAATATCAATCTATTCTCAAACTATAAGCGACTAAGTAACTAATAATATAGGTTCTCAAATTATGTTTCGGAAAAGTTCTTGCAAATTTGTAAATAAGAAATCTCATTCTTTGTGGTTGATTTTAACATAAATTTATTTCAAAATTAAGTTGCCAAGATAGATATAATAAATATTAATAAAGAAAGGAAAAAGATGTTAAAAATTCTTGTTAAGGAAATTTTAATTGCAGATTTTGTTGAAAAAATTACATTATAAAGATTATGATTTGTATTATCTCATTTGGATGCTTTTTAACTAATTGTTTAACTAATTGTAAGCCTTTAAGAGCTTCTGATTATGTTTCTTTTTTTTTTCTTAGATGTCTTTTTTCATATGTACATTTGTCGCTTTTTGCACATGTGACACCACACATGAGATAATTCTACGTATTTTGAAAGTAGCGTTATATATACATAAAATTATAATTTAGTCTGTAATTAATTCTACTAATAAGTTGTGCACCAACATAATCTGTATATATCATTATTATTACTGTAATTGAGAAATTACATTTAATCATAGTTATCTAATTTAAATCACAGTTTAGACATATACACACACATTAATAGATTATTCTTACCTCCCACAATCCATATAAACATTGATATAACGTAATGTCCTGTACTATGACATCAAATTCAACAGTTTTGACCATTTCCAAAAGTTCCTTCCCTTCTTTAGTTTCTATCGTTTGTTCACAGAAGGATACTCCCACAGAATAAAAAAAATACATCATATAAATTATACTAAACTTTTCCCATTCAGTTGGATCATAATCCTCGGATTTATGCAATTCTTCCATTTTATCACCGAAAACCTGAAAAAATCATAAGTATTCTTTCTTATGCAGCATAAATATGCCACGTGTGATCTTAGGAATATTTATGTAAAGCCGACTGTACAGTGTACGCCGATATATCGCGGTTGCTGCATTAATTTGACATGCGCCTAAGCAGTATCTAAATGATAATGCAACAATGTATATGTATACGTAGTGACGTAACCTTATCACGAGTAATGTTATCTATTGCTTCATAATTATCTTCATTATTACTTTTATTATTATCAGATACTACTTAAATGTATAATAAGTCGGGACGCAGCATTTATGCGTTTCTCTCGTTACTTGTAAATAACTGACTTAACAGTTATACAATAACTAAGCCATCGATTTATATTGCGCGCGCTGAAAATAATAGTTTCATCTAGAATATTTTCAAATCTCGTAACATATACTTACTGCATATGTCAAATTTTGCCCGAGTTTACCCTTGATGTTAGTTTCCAGAATGCTCACTGCGTGTACATGATGGCCTTTGCGGAGCAATCCCTTCACCAGATTCATCGTCCAAAGATGATGGCTGGGCGATGCAACAGCTTCTATCACTAAAATCGACAGCGAATACGATACTGTTGCAAATCCTATTAAAATACAATAAACAAACAAGAGTTTCAACATGATTAAACGAAATAACGCGAATGCCTTTCTTGCTTGCTCTTGCAGTCGAAGTGCACGACTGAATGCTTCTATTAATCAGCCAATTGAGTACAACTTCATCTGATAAGGACTCGAGTGGGAAGGGGCCAAGGCTAATGTTATCGTAGGTTACGGAATTTATTATGGAGAGTAAATCAAATACTATGAAAAAAATATTACAAGTACTTTATAGCACGTACATGAGTGCCGAAATACTCGTACTCATTTTATCATAATCATTGGGCGTTTATTTATATTTATTTTAGCCATTTGTATTAATATTAGTCTGCTTTATGATAATTAAAATAATAATACGGATGCTATATATAACTTTAACTATCACTTTTTGGAAAAATTATTAATCGCATAATTGCCCAAAAGAAAAGTTGCTAATATGTGATAAATATGATGTGATAAATTGATAACATTTGTTGTTAAATTGATAACATATCTAAATAATACGTATGCCATATCTAAGTCATACATAAATTGTACATACATATATTTATTCGTATTTATTCTTGTTTGATATTGCAATCGATAAAGTTGTGTAAAGATATCTGTATAATGTAACAAACACTATTATAGGCAATTTAATAATCACAGAATAATTATTATAGGCACATTGTGTGTGATACACAGAAAATATCACACGCAACAGTCTATTAAAAAGATATATATGTACATAAAAGAAAAGCAAATTGTAGGCTATAATAAACGTATCTGTAAACAGTTTCAATTATTTATTGTGATGTGCAATCTTTGAACAATTAAACATTAAACTATTATTTATATTCTTGCATAATACTGTATTATGTATATTTACAGTAATACATTCATTTTATTTTCTAATATTTGAATAGATTACATTTGTTTACTCTTCTGCAATTTCGATACGGTACATACACGATTACAACAAAAATTAAATAATTTTGTTAATACAAAGAATACAACCGACAATGTTATGATAAGATTAAAAACCAAGAATGCGTAGATATCGATCAAGTTCTGTTCCACCCAGCTTTGGGATCTAAGCGGAGATTCTAAACCTCCATGTGGATGGCGGACGGCATGTTCCATCCACCAAATCGCCGAATCTAACGGCGGAACTGGGCGATCCCGAAATTCACTAGATAATTCTTTCATATTTCTTGTATAACTGCATAAAAAATTTTATCATTAGTAACGTTATATAAACTTATGGCGCATCGTATACCTAAATGCAGAACAGAATATAATAAAACACACTTTAAATAAAAAAATTAAATTCTAAAAAAAATATTTTAGGAAATTATTGTTATAGTAACTTCTTTACTTATACTATATTACTTTAAATAATTTTTTTTATATTTACTATTCGGATGATAATTAATATTAAGATATTAGCAACATCAGCATACAAGAAATATTCAAATATTATACCTATCATTGTAAAGTATTTTGTGGAACGCATCTAATACGGATTCCTTGGATAAAGTACTAATGTCCAATCGTACAGCAACACCTTTATGCACTAATAATGCCACATTGACCTTTTGATCCGCGTAAAATGGCATTCCGATCACTGGTATACCTTTCCAAATGGCTTCTGCTTTTACATTCTTGTGAGCTGTACAAATATATATTTTGTGAGTGTGAATAAATATATATTATTGTAAATTTTTTAACTCATTGAAGATATTATAGTAAAGAAAGCCACAATCTGACAGCAATGCAAACATTTTGTTAGCTGTAAAAATTTTTCTTTATTAAATTAATATAATATTTCTATAAGCATTCTTTGTTATTTGCAAATTATTTTTAAATAAAAACAAAAACTAATTCTATCGTAGAGATCTTAGAAAAAATGCGATAATTCGATAACTCATACAAAGATCTAATATCGACTAATAAGTGTTGATATTGTATTCATTTCGAAAATCAGTTTCTTGTTAATTATTTACAGAGAGAATCATATAGTGAACCAAAGATAGAACCGTTTAATTCACTTAATAATTACGTGCACAACATGTTCGTGTCAGTCAATTACATTTAAATTATAATTTCAATCGGTGATATTAAAAGCAAGTAATTTATGCAATTATATAACATATTCTACATATGCTCCCTTTAGGAGAATGCTTTACTATCATCTAAAAACACTATTCGGATTTTATGAACTAATGTTTAAATCACTAATAAAAACAGTTTGAAACTTAAATATTAAGACGTTTAAAAAAAAATATATAAATATATAGATAATAATAGCTAATAAATAATAGTTACAAAGAAGAATATCGACTCGAGTATTTTTCGTATATTCTAGTAAATTGTAAAACATACTCAAAATTTCATTTTGGGGCATCCATTTCACAACCATGATATTATTCGGCACTTGAAATGGTAGTTCAACGTCTAGCTTCCAAAGTATTCGTTGTTTAAGTTTCGATAGAGCTAGTGTGACGATCTTAAGTTTATCTAGTCCGATATATTTCCATTTTACATTTGTTCCCAACGATATTACAACAGCTCCGTTCTTTGCACCATCGAGAAATTCACGTATGCTCTGCAATATAACGGTAAAAAATACAAATATTTCGATAATATATTATAATATTTACATGTCACATTATGTCATTCAGTCATAAATACCTGGTACTCTTCCAAAAAAAAAATTATAATATATTTAAGCAAAAAGGCCAAGAGCCCTTATTATCAAACTGTTAAATCAAATTTATATGACTTTCTATTTTAATGAAGTGACTTTTAAAATGAATAACTGTGAATAAATACATTATCATTTACGAACTTAACGACGTAATAGCTGAACGTTATTATAACTTATATTAATTCATGATAGCAAATTGCAAATTGGAGTAGCAATATATGGAATATCATACATATGAGAGCTTGCTTATTTACTTGAGTGATTAAAATTTCTGAAGTAATATGCAGTTTGTTCGAAATTGACAGTTATATATATATTATTGCCCAGTTTTAGCCCAGTTATATAAGTGATTAGGCATTTAAAAAATCTGATTAATTTCGTGGGCAATAATAAATAAGTATCTACTATTTACTAAAAAAGTCTAGCTATTTTTAAGAATATTTTTTCATAACGTTCTGTATATACAATACTAAAATATAAATTACATTGTATGTGTGAATTGTATGTGTGTGCACAGTACAATGATAAGTTATAAATCAGGATAAAATTTTGATTAAGGTATTTCAATAAAGTTTTATTTCTTTACTACGTTCAATTTTGATAGTATTTTGCTACTATTTTTATTGATTCTTAAATAATGAAAATATTCGTTCTTACTTCGGGATATGTTACTGCTCCCTCGTTGGCAATTCGTTGCACGGGTTGCGCATGCAATCCTCCAATCTCTATGGCGTTTGGCGGCAATGGAATTCCAGGCTCAAATGCAGAATGAGTATTAATTAATACAATAGTAATATTTTTTTCTAGTTCATGTAATGGCCTGATTTTGTGACCTATGTATTGCTCAGCAATTCGTTGAGAGTTTGGCGTGTAGTAAAAGTGTCGGATGAAATCGTCCATGATGTAATAAAGAGCATTCAATGATTTTTGCCATAAATTTATGGGTTTTGCAAGATCTTTATATGGATAAGATCGAACAGTTGGATAATGGGGTCCCCCAATGAAATACTTGAACCAAGGTGCAAGACCGAACGGAATATAGCCCACTACAGGCGGCTTGCCTTTAGCAATCTGAAAACAACTATCTATACAGAATGTTATAAACACATTTTTTCGTGTCCATTAGAGAGATTTATTTTAATTATAGAGAAGTTTTAATCTAAAATATGGTTTACTTTAATGTCAGTCCGTTTTCAAATTGTGAAAAGCTGATAATAAAAAATTAAGTTTGGAAGAAAATTTGTGATTTTCTAGACCAAAAGCCTCATTCTTCGTTTAATTTGATTTTAGTACAGTGTTTTTTAAATTGAATGGTTAAGATAGATAAAAAAATTATAAAACTCTTCGAGAAGAAGGGATATTAAATTCGCCTTAAGAAGATAATAAGTACAGATTGTTAAAAAAATTCGCCATAAAAATTCTTTTTTTTTTTAGAAATTCGGAATTTAAAGTATTTTATAAATTATGATTTGTATTATTTAAGCCAGATGCTGTTTAACTGTGTTTTTAAGAATCTATCTTTTATACATCCTCTTTTTTTTGTTTAATCCATCTTTTTTTGTCATGGTTGATCGCTTATTTGCTCGTGCCGTTATAAGTTACATAACGCTAATTAAATATCTTGATTACAAAAATATATTAAACTATAAAAAATATAGTAATTGATACTATTAGTAACTAATACATCAACCTATTCTGTATATGTATATTATTAATTGTACATTTACATATTATTCGGATAATAGTACGTATAGGAAATAAAAGTCCACACACATTAATAGATTTTTTATACTTACTTCCCACAATCCGAATAAAAATTGAGGCATCGTAATGTCATGCACTATAACATCAAATTCAACCTTCTTAATCATTTCCAAAAGTTCCTTCGCTGCTTTAGTTTCAATTAATTTTTCAGTAAAAGTTGTCGCCCACTCATATACAACGTATGTCATATAGAATACACTATACTGTTCCCATTCAGTTGGATCATAACTCGCTTTATCCATTAAATCTTCGAAAATCTAAAAGTAATAAATATTCTATATTATACAATATACATAACAATAAGAAAAGCACATTACTTTAGGAAACGTTACTTTAAATAAGGCCGGCTGCTTTGAATAACAATAAGACACAAAATGCTTAGTTGACATGCATTTGATGTGTGTTTAGATGCATGCAGATAATCTTTTTTCTGTTCTTTTTTTAAATAGTTTTTCGTTTATTATAGAACACTGTATTATAATTTTATTTATATACATATGTATGTATATATATATATATATATATATTGTGTGTGTGTGTGTATGTTTGTATGTATATATGCAATTTTATTTTAATTTTTTCGAATTATAAATTTTTTATTTTTTAATTAAGATAACTATGTTACTTAATTTATAACTTACAATAGTGAGATTAATCTTTCTGTACATAAATAATCTCATCAAAATCTTTTAATTAGAGACCTATGAAATATCTGATCGGGATTGAAATGCTGATTATTATGCAATATTTCTCTTTCTAATATGGAGTTCATTCTTCTATTCAAATGGTACTGAAGTAATGTTTAGTGTAGTGTATGCGATCTTACATAATGTCATCGTACGTATGTATACGTATGTAATATTGATTCGTTATCATGCAGTAAATGGCAGCATTCATAAATTCTTCTGTTACTCCGTGCAGGTGGTGTAAAACTATAAGCTATTTATAAATTATAAATTATGTAAGTTATATAAGCTACTTATTCTGAGCGCTGGAAATAATCGATTTATCTAGAATATTTTCAAATCTCGTAACGTATACTTACGGCGTATGTCAAATTCTGCCCGAGTTTACCCTTGATGTTAGTTTCGTGAAAGCTCACTGCGTGAACATGATGACCTTTGCGGAGCAATCCCTTCACCAGATTCGTCATCCAAAGATTGTGACTGGGCGTTGCAACAGCTTCTATCAGTAAAATCGACAGTGAATACGATACTGTTGCAAATCCCATTAAAAGACAATAAAGAAACAAGAATTTAAACATGATTAAAACAAAGTAACGCGAATGCCTTTCTTGCTTGCTCTTGCAGTCGAGGTTTACAACTGAATGCTTCTATTAATCTGCTAATTGAGTACAAATCTTTATCTAATACGGAATCGAGTGGGAAAGGATCAAGATCAAGGCTAATGTTATCGTGGGTTACGAAGTTTATTACGGAGTTTATTATGGAGAGTAAATCAAATACTATGAAAAAAGTATTACAAGTACTTTATAGCACGTACATGAGTGCCGAAATACTCGTACTGACTTTATCATAATAATTTGGCGTTTATTTATATTTATCTTAGCCATTTGTATTAATATTAGTCTGCTTTATGATAATTAAAATAATAATACGGATGCTATATATAACTATAACTATCACTTTTTGGAAAATTTATTAATCGCATAATTGCCCAAAAGAAAAGTTGCTAATATGTGATAAATATGATGTGATAAATTATTAACATTAGTAGTTAAATTGATAACATATCTAAATAATACGTATGCCATATCTAAGTCATACATAAATTGTACATAAATATATTTATTCGTATTTATTCTTGTTTGATATTGCAATCGATGAAGTTGTGTAAAGATATCTGTATAATGTAACAAACACTATTATAGGCAATTTAATAATCACAGAATAATTATTATTATAGGCACATTGTGTGTGATACACAGAAAATATCACACGCAACAGTCTATTAAAAAAATATTTATGTACATAAAAGAAAAGCAAATTGTAGGCTATAATAAACGTATCTGTTAACAGTTTCAATTATTTATTGTGATGTGCAATCTTTGAACAATTAAACATAAAACTATTACTTATATTCTTGCATAATACTGTATTATGTATATTTACAGTAATACATTCATTTTATTTTCTAATATTTGAATAGATTACATTTGTTTACTCTTCTGCAATTTCGATACGGTACATACACGATTACAACAAAAATTAAATAATTTGTTTAATACAAAGAATACAACCGATAATATTATGATGAGATTAAAAATCAAGAATGCGTAGATATCGATCAAGTTCTGTTCCATCCAACTCTGGGATCTAAGCGGAGATTCTAAAGCTCCATGTGGATGGCGGACGGCATATTCGATCCACCAAATCGCCGAATCTAACGGCGGAACTGGGCGATCCCGAAATTCACTAGATAATTCTTTCATATTTCTTGTATAACTGCATAAAAAATTTTATCATTAGTAACGTTATATAAACTTATGGCGCATCGTATACCTAAATGCAGAACAGAATATAATAAAACACACTTTAAATAAAAAAATTAAATTCTAAAAAAAATATTTTAGGAAATTATTGTTATAGTAACTTTTTTACTTATACTATATTACTTTAAATAATTTTTCTTATATTTACTATTTGGATGATAATTAATATTAAGATATTAGCAATATCAGAGCATACAAGAAATATTCAAATATACCTTTCATTGTAAAGTATTTTGTCAAACGCATCTAATACGGATTCCGTGGATAAAGTATTAATGTCCAATCGTACAGCAACACCTTTATGTACTAATAATGCCACATTGACTTTTTGATCCGCGAAAAATGGCATTCCGATCATTGGTATACCTTTCCAAATGGCTTCCTGTGTACTGAGAAGACCACCGTGCGTCCAAATTGCTTTTACATTCTTGTGAGCTGTACAAATATATATCTTGTGAATATGAATAAATATATATTATTGTAAATTTTTTAACTCATTGAAGATATTATGGTAAAGAAAGCTACAATCTGACAGCAATGCAAACATTTTGTTAGCTGTAAAAATTTTTCTTTCTTAAATTAATATAATTTTTCAATAAACATTCTTTGTTATTTGCAAATTATTTTTAAATAAAAACAAAAACTAATTCTATCGTAGAGATCTTAGAACAAATGCGATAATTCGATGAACTCATACAAAGATCTAATATCGATTAATATCTGTTGATATTGTATTCATTTCGAAAATCAGATATTTTGTTAATTAATTACAGAGAGAATCATATAGTGAACCAAAGATAGAACCGTTTAATTCACATAATAATTACGTGCACGACATGTTCGTGTCAGTCTATTACATTTAAATAATAATTTCAGTCGGTGATATAAAAGCAAGTAATTTATGCAATTATATAACATATTCTACACATGCTCCCTTTAGGAGAATGCTTTACTATCATCTAAAAACACTATTCGGATTTTATGAACTAATGTTTAAATCACTAATAAAAACAATTTGAAACTTAAATATTAAGACGTTTAAAAAAAAATATATAAATATATAGATAATAATAGCTAATAAAATTATAGTTACAAAGAAGAATATCGAATCGCGTATTCTTCGTACTTATCTTCTAGTAAATTGTAAAACATACTCAAAATTTTATTTTGGGGCATCCATTTCACAACCATGATATTATTTGGCACTTGAAATGGCAGTTCAACGTCTAGCTTCCAAAGTATTCGTTGTTTAAGTTTCGATAGAGCTAGTGTGACGATCTTAAGTTTATCTAGTCCGATATATTTCCATTTTACATTTGTTCCCAACGATATTACAACGGCTCCGTTCTTTGCACCATCGAGAAATTCACGTATGCTCTGCAATATAACGGTAAAAAGTACAAATATTTCGATAATATATTACAATATTTACATGTCACATTATGTCATTCAGTCATAAATACCTGATACTTATACAAAAAAAAAAAAATTATAATATATTTAAGCAAAAAGGCCAAGAGACCTTATTATCAAACTGTTAAATCAAATTTATACGACTTTCTTTTTTAATAAAGTGACTGTTAAAATGAATAACTGTGAATAAGTACATTATCATTTACGAACTTAACGACGTAATAGCTGAACATTATTATAACTTATATTAATTCATGATAGCAAATTGCAAATTGGAGTAGCAATATATTGAATATCATTATACATATGAGAGCTTGCTTATTTACTTGAGTGATTAAAATTTTTAAAGTAATATGCAGTTCGTTTGAAATTTACAGTTATTCATTATTGCCCAGTTTTAGCCCAGTTATAAATGATTAGACATTTAAAAAATCTGATTAATTTCGTGGACAATAATAAATAACTATCTACTATTTACTAAAAAAGTCTAGCTATTTTTAAGAATATTTTTTCATAACGTTCTGTATATACAATACTAAAATATAAATTACTTTGTACGTGTGAATTGTGTGTGTGCACAGATCAATGATAACCCAAGGAGAACAAAAAGTCAAGATGATGTCATTGTGATGTCAAGATGACGGGAAAATATCAGAGTTTGATCACTAAACTATCATGACTCCAAAATGACTGTACAGTGACTCGTCATAAAATCATTATATGATGATATTTTGACTTTCAGGATTTTAATTCGCATATTTTCGAAAACATAATTTTTTCTGCGAGGAGATTGCCTGGCACTTATTGATTGAAATTATCATATATGTATATATAAATATATTTATTTCACTTTATTCATTAAAAATTTTAGTTTTATGACGTCACAAAACCGTCCTTGCCAGGAACCATAATGACGTCATCATGACTTATAGAACTGACTTTTGAAAGATGTCATTTTGACTTATGTGTTCTCCTTGGGTAAGTTTTAAATCAGGATAAAATTTTGATTAAGGTATTTCAATAAAGTTTTATTTCTTTACTACGTTCAATTTTGATAGTATTTTGCTACTATTTTTATTAATTCTTAAATAATGAAAATATTCGTTCTTACTTCGGGATATGTTACTGCTCCCTCGTCGGCAATTCGTTGCACGGGTTGCGCATGCAATCCTCCAATCTCTATGGCGTTTGGCGGCAATGGAATTCCAGGCTCAAATGCAGAATGAGTATTAATTAATACAATAGTAATATTTTTTTCTAGTTCATGTAATGGCCTGATTTTGTGACCTATGTATTGCTCAGCAATTCGTTGAGAGTTTGGCATGTAGTAAAAATGTCGGATGAAATCGTCCACGATGTAATAAAGAGCATTCAATGATTTTTGCCATAAATTTATGGGTTTTGCAAGATCTTTATATGGATAAGATCGAACAGTTGGATAATGGGGTCCCCCAATGTAATACTTGAACCAAGGTGCAGTACCGAACGGAACACAGCCCACTACAGGCGGCTTGCCTTTAGCAATCTGAAAACAACTATCTATACAGAATGTTATAACACATTTTCTCGTGTCTATTAGAAAGATTTATTTTAATTATAGAGAAGTTTTAATCTAAAATATGGTTTACTTTAATGTCAGTCCGCTTTCAAATTGTGAAAAGCTGATAATAAAAATTTCTATATGCAAATTAAGTTTGGAAGAAAATTTGTGACTTTTTAGAACAAAAGCTTCATTCTTCGTTTAATTTGATTTTAGTATATTGTTTTTAAAATTGAATGGTCAAGATAGATATAAAAATTATAAAACTCTTCGAGAAGAAGAGATATTAAATTTGCCTTAAGAAGATAATAAGTACAGATTGTGAAAAGAATTCGCCATAAAGATTCTTTTTTTTTTTCAGAAAAGCGGAATTTAAAGTATTTTATAAATTATGATTTGTATTATTTAAGCCAGATGCTGTTTAGCTGAGTTTTTAAGAATCTATCTTTTATACAGCCTTTTTTCTGTTTAATCCATTTTTTTTGTCTCGGTTGATCGCTTATCTGCTCGTGCCGTTATAAGTTACATAACGCTAATTAAATATCTTGATTACGTAAATATGTTAAACAATAAAAAATATAGTAATTGATATTATTAGTAACTAATACATCAACCTATTCTTTATATGTATATTATTAATTGTACATTTATATATTATTCGGATAATAGTACGTATAGGAAATAAAAGTCCACACACATTAATAGATTCTTTATACTTACTTCCCACAATCCATATAAAAATTGAGGCACCGTAATGTCTTGCACTATAACATCAAATTCAACCTTCTTAATCATTTCCAAAAGTTCCTTCGCTGCTTTAGTTTCTATTAATTTTTCAGATGAAATTGTCGCCCACTCATATACAAAGTATGTCATATAGAATACACTATACTGTTCCCATTCAGTTGCATTATAATCCGCTTCTTCCATTAAATCTTCGAAAACCTAAAAGTAATAAATATTCTATATTATACAATATACACAACAATAAGAAAAGCACATGACTTTAGAAAACGTTATTTTAAATAAGGCCGGCCGCTTTGAATAACAAGACACAAAATGCTTGATTGACATGCATTTGATGTGTGTTTAGATGCATGCAGATAATCTTTTTTCTGTTCTTTTTTTTAAAATAATTTTTCGTCTATTATAGAACACTGTATTATAATTTTATTTATATACATATGTATGTATGTATATATATATATATATTGTGTGTGTGTGTGTATGTTTGTATGTATATGCAATCTCATTTTAATTCATTTTTTTAAATTATAAATTTTTTGTTTTTTAATCAAGATAGCTATGTTACTTAATTTATAACTTACAATAGTCAGACTAATTTTTCTGTACATAAATAATCTCATTAAAATCTTTTAATCAGAGATCTATGAAATATCTGATCAGAATTGAACTGCTGATTGTTATGCAACATCTCTAATTTGGAGTTCATTCTTCTATTTAAATAAAGTAATGTTGGTGTAGTATGTGCGATCTGATATAACGTCATCGTACGTATATATTCATTGATTCATTATCATGCAGTAAACCGCAGCATCCATAAATTCTTCTATTACGCGGTGCAGATGATGTAAAACTATAAGCTATTTATAAATTATAAATTGTGTAAGTTATATAAGCTACTTATTCTGTGCGCTGGAAATAATCGATTTATCTAGAATATTTTCAAATTTCGTAACATATACTTACGGCGTATGTCAAATTCTGCCCGAGTTTACCCTTGATGTTAGTTTCGTGAATGCTCACTGCGTGTACATGATGACCTTTGCGGAGCAATCCCTTCACCAGATTCGTCATCCAAAGATGGTGACTGGGCGATGCAAGAGCTTCTATCAATAAAATCGACAGTGAATACGATACTGTTGCGAATCCCATTAAAATACAATAAACAAACAAGAGTTTCAACATGATTGAAACAAAGTAACGCGAATGCCTTTCTTGCTTGTCGTTGCAATCGATGTTCACGACCGAATGCTTCTATTAATCTACCAACTGACAAGGAATACTACTCTTTAGCTGATACAGACTCGAATGGGAAGGGATCAAGGCTAATGTTATTGTAGGCTTAACTATCTTCACTTTTTTGAAAATTGATTATTCGCATAATTGTCCAAAAGAAAAGTTGCTAACATGTGATAAATATGTGCATAAATTGATAGCATCAGTTGTTAAATTGATAACATTTAAATAATACGTATGCCATATTTAAATAATCTACATAAATACAAATATTTTTCGTATTTATTAGTCTTGTTTGATATTGCAATCGATGAAGTTGTGTAAAGACATCTGTATAATGTAACAAACACTATTATAGGTAATTTAATAATCACAGAATAATTATTATTATAGGCAAATTGTGTGTAATACACAGAAAATATCTCGCAACAGTTTATTAAAAAAATATATATGTACATAAAAGAAAAGCAAATTATAGGCTATAATAAACGTATCTGTAAACAGTTTCAATTATTTATTGTAATGTGCAATTTTTGAACAATTAAACATAAAACTATTACTTATATTCTTGCATAATACTATATTATCTTGCATAATTCTATATTTACAGTAATATATTCATTTTTTTCTCAAATTAAAAATTATATGGCACTAATTATTAATATTTGAATGGATTACATTTGTTTACTCTTCTGCAATTTGGATTCGGTACATCCACGATTACAATAAAAATTAAATAATTTTTTTAATACAAAAAGTACAACTGATAATATTATGATAAGATTAAAAATCAAAAATGCATAGATATCGATTAGATTCCGTTCTATCCAGTTCTGTGATCTAAGTGGAGATTCTAAACTTCCATGTGGATGGCGGACAGCGTATTCGATCCACCAAATCGCCAAATCTAACGGCAGCACTGGCCGATCTCGGAATTCATTGGATAATCGTTTCATATTTTTTGTATAACTGCATGAAAGATATTTCATCATTAGTAACATTATATAAGTTTATGGCGCACATTAATTAAATGCAGAACAGAATATGGTAAAACATATTTTATAAAATATATTATATTTTAAAAAATATACTTGCAAAATAACACATACTTTCATAAATATATAGCAAATAAAATTATCAACACCAGAGCTGTACAAATACCATACCTTTCATTGTAAAGTACTTTTTCAAGCGCGTCTGATACTGATTCTGTGGACAAAGTTTTAAAGTCTAAACGAACACCAGCACCTTTATGTACTAATATTTCCACATTGGGTTTCTGGTCCATAAAAAATGGCATTCCAATTACTGGCACACCTTTCCAAATAGCTTCTTGTGTACTCAGAAGACCACCGTGCGTCCAAATTGCCTTTACATTTTTGTGAGCTGAATATAAATGTATATTATAATAAATTTTAATTTTCTCTATTATGAGATAAGAAGAATCAATATCTGATATCAATACAAGTATTTTGCTAGCTATAAATTTCTTTATTAAGTCAATATGATTATGCAATGAGCGCTCTGACGCTTGCAAATGATTTTTAAATAAAAAATACGTATTTAGTATTATAATAAAAATTGATTTTATCATAGAGATCGCGCAAAAAAGTGATAATTCGACGAATTCGTTTAATATACAAAGAACTAATTTTATCATATTCATTTAAAAAAATCAGAGTTTTTACTAAGTAATTATATAGAAAGAACGATAGAAAGAATCATACAGAGACCTACAGAGAGGACAGTTTAATTCAAAAAATAATTACATGCACGATATAAGTCTATCGCACTATTTTAATAAAAAAATACAAAGCTGATTTAAGTAATAATTTAAATCAGCGGTACACATTGAAAGCAAGTGGTTTTTGCAATTATAGAACACATTCTACACATGCTCTTCGTAGGAAAATCAGTAACTAATCGGATTTTATAAATTAATATTTTAATCATTAATGAAAACAAATCAAAATTTAAAAATATAGACATTTAGACAAATTTATATAAAAAATAATGACTAATTATAAATAACTGTTACAAACATGAATATCGAATCGCGTATTTTTCGTATCTATTAGTAAATTGTGAAACGTACTCAAAATTGCATCTTGTGGCATCCATTTCACAATCATTACATTATTCGGCACTTGAAACGGCAGTTCAACATCTAGCTTCCAAATTGCTCGTTGCTTAAGTTTCGATAGAGCTTGTGTAACGGCCTTAAGTTTATCTAGTCCGACAGATTTCCAATTCACATTTGTTCCCAACGATATTACAATAACTCCGTTCTCTGCTCCATCAAGAAATTCACGTATGCTCTGCGAGATATATAATTTAATAAAATAAAAACGTTTCGATTTTTATATCAAAATATATGCATTCACTAATGTTAATTTATTTATGTCAATTAGTCATAAATACCGGTATACTTATAAAATAAATTATATTTAAGCAAAAAGGCCAACAGCTTTTATTATCAACTTGTTAAAAAAAAATTTATATAACTATCTTATGACTTTGTAAAATGAATGTTAAAATAAGTAACTGTGAGAATGAATATATTGACATTTATAAATTTAGCAGAATGATAGCTGTTCTCTACTTTAACCTATTGATTAATTCATGATTGCAAATTGCAAATTGCAATAGTATTATAGAATATCACACACATGAGATATTCCTTACTTATTGAATGATGATAATATAAAAATTTTTTAAATAGTATGTAGTACGCATATGTTTGAAGTAGACAGTTATTTATTATTGTTTAATTAGCCGACTATAAATGATTAGACTTAAAAAAATCTGATTAATTTAGTGGGCAAAAATTAATGACTACTATTTACCAAAAAATCTCGCTATTAATAAGAATATTTTTTCATAACATTCTGTTTATACAATACAAAAATATAAATCAAAATTGCATGTGTATGCACAGATCAATGATAAGTTTTAATTCAAGATAAAATTTTGATCAATTCTATTTCTTTAGAATATTCAATTTTGATAGTATTTTGCTATTATTGTTACTAATTCTTAAATAATGAAAATATTTATTCTTACCTCGGGATATGGTACGGCTTCCTCACCAGCAGTAGGTTGAGCATGCAATCCTCCAATTTCTATGGCGTTTGGCGGCAGCGGAATCCCAGGCTCAAATGCAGAATGAGTGTTGATTAATACAATAGTCATATTTTTTTCTATCTCATGTAACGGCCTGATTTTGTGACCTATGTATC
The DNA here is from genome assembly GCA_963971435.1 of Lasius platythorax. Classification (NCBI taxonomy): domain Eukaryota; kingdom Metazoa; phylum Arthropoda; class Insecta; order Hymenoptera; family Formicidae; genus Lasius; species Lasius platythorax. Next base: position 7,541,201 of record OZ020535.1, read on the forward strand.
GCTCAGCAATTTGTTGAGAGTTTGGCATGTAGTAATAGTGTCGGACGAGATCGTCCGCGATGTAATAAAGAGTATTACACGTTTTCTGCCACAGACCTTCGGGTTTCGCAATAGCTGCATATGTATAAGGTCGGATAGTCGGATAATGAGGACCACCGATGAAATCCTTGATATAAGGTGCAGGACCGAACGGAATGAAACCTACTACAGGCGGTTTGCCTTTAGCAACCTGAAAACTGTCTATGTAGAGTGATATTTTCTCGTGTTTGTGAATCGTATAGAAAAGCCTAATTCTATAAGATATATGATATTTATTTCAATATCAATCTATTCTCAAACTATAAGCGACTAAGTAACTAATAATATAGGTTTCTTCTCAAATTATGTTTCGGAAAAGTTCTTGCAAATTTGTAAATAAGAAATCTCATTCTTTGTGGTTGATTTTAACATAAATTTATTTTAAAATTAAGTTGCCAAGATAGATATAATAAATATTAATAAAGAAAGGAAAGAGATGTTAAAAATTCTTGTTAAGGAAATTTTAATTGCAGATTTTGTTGAAAAAATTACATTATAAAGATTATGATTTGTATTATCTGATTTGGATGCTGTTTAACTAATTGTAAGCCTTTAAGAGCTTCTGATTATGTTTCTCTTTTTTTTTCTTAGATGTCTTTTTTCATTTGTACATTTGTCGCTTTTTGCACATGTGACACCACACATGAGATAATTCTACGTATTTTGAAAGTAGCGTTATATATACATAAAATTATAATTTAGTCTGTAATTAATTCTACTAATAAGTTGTGCACCAACATAATCTGTATATATCATTATTATTACTGTAATTGAGAAATTACATTTAATCATAGTTATCTAATTTAAATCACAGTTTAGACATATACACACACATTAATAGATTATTCTTACCTCCCACAATCCATATAAACATTGATATAACGTAATGTCCTGTACTATGACATCAAATTCAACAGTTTTGACCATTTCCAAAAGTTCCTTCCCTTCTTTAGTTTCTATCGTTTGTTCACAGAAGGATACTCCCACAGAATACAAAAAATACGTCGTATAAATTATACTAAACTTTTCCCATTCAGTTGGATCATAATCCTCGGATTTATGCAATTCTTTCATTATATCACCGAAAACCTGAAAAAATCATAAGTATTCTTTCTTATGCAGGATAAATATGCCACGTGTGATTTTAGGAATATTTATGTAAAGCCGACTGTACAGTGTACGCCGATAAATCGCGGTTGCTGCATTAATTTGACATGCGCCTAAGCAGTATCTAAATGATAATGCAACAATGTATATGTATACGTAGTGACGTAACCTTATCACGAGTAATGTTATCTATTGCTTCATAATTATCTTCATTATTACTTTTATTATTATCAGATACTACTTAAATGTAATAATAAATCGTGACGCAGCATTTATGCGTTTCTCTCGTTACTTGTAAGTAACTGACTTAACAGTTATACAATAACTAAGTCATCGATTTATATTGCGCGCGCTGAAAATAATAGTTTCATCTAGAATATATTCAAATCTCTTTTAACATATACTTACGGCGTATGTCAAATTCTGCGCGAGTTTACCCTTGATGTTGGCTTCGTGGATGCTAACTACATGTACGTGATGTCCTTTGCGGAGTAGTCCGTTCAATAGTTTCATCGTCCAAACATGATGACTAGTTGATGCCGTGGGCTGTATCAATAAAATCGACAAGGAACTTGACACTGTCACGAGTCCCGTCAAAGTACAATAAAAAAACAAGTGTTTTAACATGGTTAACAAAGTAATGCGGATGTCTCTTGCTTCACTTGCTTGCTCTTGCAGTCGAGTTTCAAGCTCGAATGATCTATTCATGTATCTATACATATATATTCAACTAATTGCTGTATATCTTCTCTCTCTCTCCCTTCCTCTCCCTCCTTTTGCAAAATTACCTCGATTGAATGCAAGGCCACACAAAGTTGGAGCAATGCAATTGCATATGACATAATAGAACATCTAATGGATTTTCAAGGATTTTATTTTTTTTTTTTGGAAATTAAATATTGTAGTTAAATATAATAAAGATTTAATACATACAAAATATTATTAACAATAATATCTAATACTTTTAATTAAATATAAAGAAATATGGATCAGAGACAATATCTTATTTTTCAAATTTGCTATGACATAATTATATTACATAATCTATTGATATATTGATATTACGTAATCTATTGGTATTGATATTAAGCGCAACTATCGCAATTTTGATTCATTACTTTCCAAAGCGCAATATCAATGTATTTCAATTGTCCATATGACTGTGAATTTTTAGCAATTCTCTATAAAATATGTCAAATTAATTATATGATAGTAATTTAACATAATATACAATACGAATGCGCTATTAATATTTAACATCAATCTCTCTTCCAATAATTTTTACTAATTGCATAATCATTCTACACATTATCTACGCAACAAAAAAGGTTGCGTAAGAAGAAATCGCCGGTCATTTATTATATATATCTAATTGTAAGTAATATATAGTATTTATCTCGTTTCGTTTGATATTGCAATCGCTGTTGAGATTAAATGAAGATTTTAATGACCTTTATCATGAACGGCAATAATTGCTTATATATAATGTGTACAAAATGACATACAACAGATTAATGACACATCTTTTAAATGTTACGGTGTTTCTCGTTTAAATCTCACGTGAAGAGATCATTGTCAAATATCGTTACACTACTTGCTTTTAATTTCAGTTTTAAATAAGGGATATAGTTATATGCATGATATGTATGTTTTTGTATTACGTAATATTATAATATTAAAATTTACGCAATACTTTTATTTACGAATGCGATCTTTTTTTGTAAAACATTCGCGTTTAATTTAGTGCAACAGAAAATTTGACTAACAGTAAAATATTACACATGCAAATTATTTAATAATTAGAGATGATTTTTTGTCTTTTTAATTTATGGATGTAGCACGGACACCCACTAAACAATGATTTTACCAGCAAAGTCGAAAAATTGTGGCTACGTAATTCTATGTGACCTCTAAAATGAATGCAGATAGCGGTACTAAACGAAACTTGGCAAGCCTGAGAAATGTCAGGTCTCTAATTTATCGACCTGAAATGTCACAATCCTAACCTCCTTGGTTTGCGCAAATGTCAATCAGTGTTAATTTTTGCGAACGTCGATGTTCAGGTAACTGTTCTTGTTTTATACGTTTTCTTGTAAATAATCGTTATTGCGACACACACACAGAATGTTTGTTGAAAAAGAAAATATCTTCTTTAATATGTAAAGCAACAGAATGCTTTTTCAGTAATTGTGCTTTTATAGGTTATATTCTATCTACGATAATAATAAAAAAAATATAGAAAATAGTATGAATTTTTAATATATAAAATAAGAATATTATATATATATATATATACATATACATAACAGAAATATATATAACAAAGTATTACATCTTTATCTGCAATTTTATATTTTTGTTCTCTTTTAGTAGTATATTGTTGATATATATATATATATATATATATATATATATATATATATATATATATATATATATATTCGAGATATGCAATTGTCAGTTTTGTAATTTATTATTGCAGAAACAATAGTATAGATACATTAATTGTAAGAATTACAAGTCAAAAAGTCAAAACAAGATATTAGAAAAACCTCTTTAATCTTTAACTTACCTTTATAGGTATGAAATAAATTACATATTAGAATTACATACTAGTTAACTTTTATATATTCATTTTTATTCTCTTAATACATCGCAATTGAAAATCATTTCCTTCTCGTCATACACTGTTTCGTCTGTTTTTTTTTTCAATTTGGCAATATATATAATATGCATGACAGATATTATCGAATTTAAACGAATGAATAAGTTATACGAGTATGAATTTAATTGCGTATTAAATGCGTACATAGATTTTTCTGAACTTCATATCTATTTCTTAAGTTTTGCATTTATGGAGTCGAATTTTGGAAGCTCTAAGATTATATAGGCAATTTCTTTTCGACAATTTTATTTTTACTACTAAGAAACATGTCTTATAATTCATTGTGCTTTAATATACATACGTCATTTGGAAAATGATGCGCAGATTGCCATATTTGCATCCCGATCAAATCAGATAGAGAGCTATATGATGGAAAATATTTGCAATATGCTTGCTTTTCTTATCGAGCATTATCGGAGTCAGAAATTATTAAATTTTCGTATAACGTGTCTCTCTTAAGGCTTACTGTTTTCCATCTGTTTTGAATGAGGCGCTCTTCTGATTTCGCAGCGATTGCATTTTGGTCAGAAAGTTATCTAGATTTATCCGTTTTCCTCTAACTGCATAGTATGGATCATATGGCGCGAAGATTTCGTCGAGCGAACTGCGTCGATCTCTTGGTGATCGCTTGTTCGATAAGCGGTTCGCATTAATATTGCAGTTATTACACCCGGACATTTCCATTAATAACATTCTCAGAAGAGCCTTCGCTAATGGGAAACTCGTCACTTTAATGCGATCCGCGTCATCCACGTTTCGTGACTCCGACGTCGAATAGATACCGTTCTCGAATTCGTGTGATGCTTTCTTACCTCGGGAAATAACGTAAGGCTCAAGCAGCGATAAATCCTCCAGAATATCACTATGCTTGTTTCTTCGTTCTAAAGATGAGTCTTGAATTTCTCTCCCGATGTCCTTCAACCATTGATCCTGGAGCTGTGGTTCAAGCTTGCAGGTCCTGCAAGCACTACGCTTCTTCCGAAGATTGAAATAATTATTTATTTGGGAACTTTCCGAATCAGATTTGCTTGTTAATTGCGAATCTGTTGCTTCGGTGTCATTTTTATCTATTCCTGGCTCTTTCTTCTCATTCCTTGGCTCCTCCTCGCTTTGCAATTTTTTATGATACGCATAATATTGAATTGTCCATGGTCTTTCGATGTATTTGTTATGATCTATATCTTTTTTATTTGAGCTCTCTGTTCTGTTGTCAAGTCGACTTTTCTTGCTAGATAAGATAAATGTATCATCATTGTATGTATTTAAATCATCTAGCTTGTCGACGTAAGCTTTATTCTTCATCTGCTCGTACACATCTGTTTTATTTCTTTCGACATTTTTCTCGGAACTCGTGCTAATTTCTTGAGTCTTATATTTTTTACGAACTTCGGAGAAATTTTTATTTTTCAATAGTACTGATCTTTTATTTCTCTTATTTATGTTAATAGGAAAAGAACTTTTCTGATTATTAAATTTTTTATCTCGACTAATTTTTGCGCTTTTGCTGTTGTCATTTTTAATATGATTGGATATATCTTCTCGCTGTATGTTCTGCTTTTGTTCAGCAAAGTTTATAATTTTTTCATCATTTACGGAGGTTCGATTTTGCTTTATAAACTTGAATTCATATGGTAATTTTTCCATCAGATTTTTTATCTTATCTTTTTGATATTTCTTAATAAAGATATTATGAAATAAAATAGTGTCTTCCTTAGTCTTCCTGTCTTCAGATATTTTGTCAATTTTGTAAGATTTTTTATCCTGACTTTTGGTCATCGTCATATTATTTGAATCTGTATCTTGGAGAAAATTATAATAATTTATTTCTTTTTTCTGATCTTTCTCATTGTCATTGACTGTATTATTTTGAGATTTTTTCTTCATTTCGACAGATCTCCTGACTCGACTTTTCATTGACAATCTTTTGCTTCTGCTTGGATATTTGTTGGGGAAATCTTCATAATTTTCGATCGTCTTTTCCGCTTGTTCTGTATCTTTAATTCTAAAAATTTTCTTTCCTCGCGACAATATATAAGGATCAGTATTATCCTGAGATGAGCTATCCATGTCGGGATAGAGATTAATCCACGTTGGCTCCTCCACATAAAATGGTTGTTCAATCAGCCAAGCATGAGAGTGCTTACGATGGTTCTTTATTCTCGAGAAATCTTCTTGTGAATTGTCATTGGCGTTTTTTCTTTCTTGAATGCCGATGGAGATCAAGACTGTCGGTTTGGTACTGTCAAGTTTTGTCTTATCGGAAGATAATAGTTCAACCTGTGGAAGCAGCGCCAAATCAGGCGACCTGCAGTGAAATTATCTTTTATTATTTATTCGTTTCATTTTTATTATACATATTGTTTTTTTTTCAACTGCATTGGCAATTGTTTGAATTAATTTTGGATCGATCTTTCCAAAATTTTATTCACATTTTTTAATGTTGATAAAGAATTTTAAATTAGAAGTTTATTGTATATAAAATAGAATTAAATGAATAAGATTTTCTCATCTGTTATATAACTGAACGTATATGTGTGCTAATATATAAATCTTTCATTTTTATGTCGGCATATGTTATGTGAATCTCTAATGTCTCTGATTTTTGTAATTATATATATAAATAACATATATGTAATTAACATTTTGAAAACATATATTTTAGAAATTAACTGAGTAAAGTTTATGTATTTAACTTTGTAAAATAAGATCTTAAATGATATTGTGACCGCTATTACCTCATAAACGAGGACAGTTTCCTGGCATCGCTAATAATCGTTTTTGAAATTCGAGGAAGTTGTCTGTCATCGTCATAATTTGAAAATTTTTCCACTTCGGAAGAAATTTCGTTCAGCGGTGCTCGCTTTATTTTTTTACTCCAAAATGGCTTGTCGCGAACCCATATTGTCTTTGGTTTCAGGTAGTTTTCCATCTCAAAATAAAAGCAATTTCTTACGCACATTGATGTTGAATTTTAGTAGTTATAATAAAATTTTAAAAAGTTGCATATTTTTTTCAGATAATTCCCATTGAAGTCAATATTGAACACTACACTTTTAAAGGCAACACTTTTTTTGAACGATATATCTCTTTATTTGAAATTTTGAAAAGTTGCATATTTTTTTCAGATAATTCTCATTGAAGTCAATATTGAACACGACACTTTTAAAGGCAACACTTTTTTTGCACGATATATCTCTTTTTAATAAAACAGAGTTGTGATGTATTATTTTTTTAAATAGTTATAAACAATATTTTACTTACTAGAATATTTTCGGACATTACTATCGATAGTAAAGTTGTGGCCAGTAATATCTTCTTCATTGCTGAAAAATAATTCACGCTTATATAGGTTTTCACATTTTCATTCAATGCTATGATTTATTGTAATGTAAAAGCTGTATCTGTCGAGAGCGACTTCATTACAGCGATCTTATTATTATTTTCGAGATGTTTTTTATCCAAATTTATTTGTATGAGTGTAAAAGAAGATGTATCTGTTATTATACTCATTCAATTAAGTGACGTACAAGATTATTATGTTGATCATGTGGGATGCGCACGCGTGCGAAATATAATATTTCATTCTACCCTATCTATATAATCCCATTAGCTATCATAGAGAAATGTGTATATAGAGTATCTCGTTACAAGATCAAAATACAGCTAATGACGAATTTTTTAGGACAATCCTAATATCAAGATTTTTTCCAGATAAGAATAATTTTATAATTAAAAATAATACAAGTTATAATAAATGAAGCAGGAAGATCATTGAAAGTTGATCGACCTTTTATTAATATCGATTGATAAAATTCTATTTGAAAGCAACACGCGGATTTCTATTACAAGTTTATACATGTAGAATAGTCGATAAACTACATTTGCGATTGACATACATTTTAGCCTATTATTATCGAAATTAATTGCCAACCGAAAAAGAGATATAGATACTCGTTATGAGATATGAGAAATATAAAATCATCGTAACTTTTTAATAAGTCAACATACATAATTGTTATGTTACTGGCTTTTCTATATCAAAGTAATCTCTTATTATCTTAAAAACTTAATTAATAAATATTAAAAACTTGTTTTAAGAGTGTAGTAATTTGTGATGATGATGTACAAACAGTTGCGTTTATTGGTATCAGTTTATTGATATCGCAGAGGAGTTTGCTGTTTTCTAAGTTGATTATCGAAGTTTCTTACCTGTTGCGGCGTTCACCTGTTGGCGAATGTCCAGCGTTCCCGACTTCCTCGACTAGAATGGCAGTAGGCCGAGTCCTCTTCTGGTATTTATGTTCGTTGGTCGAAACTCCCGTGAGCCATCTCCGTTGCGGTCGAAGGATTAGGCGGATTGCATGGGGAATTCGTTCACCTGGCGCGGATGCCCACACCAATCTATTCCGTCAACGAGTGCAAACATTCTGACGTCCGTTCGTGTTATGATACTTATTGTTAGAAATATTATCGGTAAGAAAGAGAAAGAGAAGAGAGATAACGCGTAAGAGCAGCCCGGTGGAAAAAAGTCGCGTCGTTTTCTCTCTCGAGAACACACGAAGGACCTGAACTCCGCAGTAGACGTAGTATGATTGATATAGGTTTCTCGGGGCCAAAGGGTGGACGGTCAATTCCAATGATGTTGTTAAATATTTCGTAAAAGTGCATAGGGCGAACATGACTCAGGATTCGATATAATTTTGTATAAATAATTATTTTAGAATCTCTCTTTTTCTTTCTCGATAATTGCATTCAAATATAAAATATAACAAGAATAATTTTCATGATTTTCTTATACGTCGATCTTTGCATCTCTTTAATTTTGTTATTATAGTAACAATATAATCTTTTCTTAAGAATTGTTATTATAGTAACAAACAAAAATATATAATCTAATTTTTAAGAATTGTGCTTATCTGACTTTTAGGTAAAAAAAAAACGAAGTCAGTGTGAAAACAAACTAGGAAATTGATCAAAATGGTAAGCTTTTTAACTCACAAAATCATTATGTTGCAAAAATTATTTTCTGATTGTAATATTTCAAATAAATAAAATATTGTCAAAAAGTAAACTTATAAACTTGTAAAATAAGGAATAAATTATTATTATATAATTTTAACGTCTTTAAATATATTTATGTTAGAGATTCAGATTTCTTGGTGATGGCGACTGTCCAGACTGGTTGCTGGCAGAAATCAACACACTTTCGCGAATGGTATTGTTCAACTTATGATTCAATATACAGTTTTGTTTTTGAATGTATAGACTATACAAATTCCAATAATGTACTATAGAACTCACCAGTTAGAAACATTCAGACAATCTTTTTCGAAATTTAATATTTTATTTCTAGACTTCGATTAAAATGAAAATGCTAGGCCAAGCAGTGGCTAAATATTTGACAGAAGGAGAACTTGACGTAAGTTGCAATTTATCGTTAATTTTTAGCTTAAAATTATGCGTCTTTTTGTCGCCAACATTATTATAGACAAGTAGGAAAATTAAGAAAATTAATTTTAAATAGTTAAATAATTCGCTATATCGCTAAAATATTTGTTGTATTAAACAATGCATTCTTTTAATTATTATATTAAGAATATCTTTGTGATTTGGATTATTTCTTATAAATTTAAATGAATTGCTTGAAGTTGAATATAAAAGAAGAAAACGATTATGCTTAAATTTTTATATATATATATATAATATATTACATATATTATTTTCTATTTTGTATATATAATGATTATCCTTAATCGCACTAAATTTTTTAGGAGGAAAAGATAAAAAAGATCACACAAGACGCTAAACTTGGTGCGTGTAATATTTAATGCATCATTATTATTGCATATTTAATGCTATTACGATCATAAAATTAAATCGCGCGATAAAAATAATTAAAAGATAAAAAAAGTATAGACATTCGTCTTATTCATTGTCAGATGTGAATGATGCGAAAGCAATGGTGGCCGCTCTCGAACTGATCTTTACATCTTCCGCCCGTTATGGCGTTTCCGCTACCGACTTGAGCAGCGAGCTGCAACAATTGGGACTTCCGCGAGAGCATAGCACTGCCGTAGCAAGACTTCATACAGATCACTGTTCTCAGATCACGGCAGTTCTTTCGTCTCAATCTTTAAGAGGTAATCGATCTAAATTCTACGTTTTTGTAAGATCAGAAAAATTTAAGAAATGTGAGCCAGAGCATCAGCTTTAATTTTTGGAATTAAAAAAAATCTTTGTTTAATTTAGAGATTTTTTCTTCTGCTAGATTATATTGTTATATCTTTAAATGTATATGATAATAAATTTTAAAAAAAGAAATTTTTCGATCCAAATGATTTAATTTACGTGTGTTAAAATTTGCCTCCAACTTACTTTTGCAGTCAGTCGCTTGTCCTCCATTGAGGTACTATCTTGTGATAGTACTTCGCCTGTTTCCACAGTGGCATTAAAATTGAAGAAAATAGACGGCAATGAAGAAGATTCCACTATAAACATCTCGAAAGATGATGTGCAAGTACTATTGAAAGGTATGGGAATAATTTAGTATTTACGAAGTTTGTGAATATAACTCATTTTTTTAATTCTATCATTTTAAATCCATTTTACTATGAATTTTTGACTAATACAATTATATACAATTTATTAAAATATTGTCGTTTCTTCATGTTTTTTCTTTCGTATTCTTTTCAGAATTAAAAAGAGCACGAGCGCTAATGGAAAATTTGTGAATATTTAATAATTAGAGTTTTGTATTGTAATCACTGCAATCTGCCGATAAAAACACGTACTATAATAATAAAAATAAAGGATAAAAGAAACTTTTTAATTTCTGTAAGATTGATCGAGGGGTGGAAAATATCTCGTGCGGATATATTCAGCGAATAATTTACTTTTATTCTCTTAGTAAATGAATATACAAAGTTTACATTTAGTTTACTGGTTTATACGATGCATTGAATAATATTGATACGTTGTGACGATAATAAATGTCGCTGTTAATAATCGCGCGTGTCATTCTTCCCTCTGCCCTTGCTGCGTTCATACGTATTCGAGCACGATGGTCAGAACGTATCGGAGATCGTCGGTTATTAAAATATCTAAATCAAAGTGTATACAAAGAATAACATAGATTCGTTCGCGAAACGTATTACGGATAATCAGATCCCTGTGTGCTTTCAGCCGTCGTTCTCTCATTTTTCCTGATCTGTCGAGACTGTATCCGAAAACACACGCGCGCGCAACTGAACATAATACAAGTAGCGAACATTTTGCACAGATGGGGAAAAAGAAGAATGTTCTCCGAATTAAAATCTGTAGGCCAGCATGATAGAGATTCCTCAGGAATCGGGAAATCGCGCGAAAAGTCTAATTATGCTTCAGACTAACTGGGAAATGGTAGCAATCGGAAAAAGAAAATCTCGCGAGCGTGACATGACGAGGAGTGTACGTCGATTTTTCGTTTAACAAAAAAAAAAGAAAAAAAAAGACGAGGCTTACTCCGCGGGGAAAAAATAGCTTTGGCATCGTGCTCCGTGAGTATTTTGGGGCGCGCAAAGCGGTAGCGTTTACAATCGTTTAGTTCGAATAAATACCGAGGCTAATCTAATCAGTCTTTATACAATTATTCGTACACATTCGCTGTATATGTGTCCGTCTCGCTCGCGCTCTCACACACACGCATTCATTCGCACTCTCTCTTCACTCTCGATACGACTCTTAATTATTTACAAGTATTTCGGAGGAGCCGTCGATAATGACATCAATTAAGCGCTTTCTCTTTCTCTCTCTCTCTCTCGCGATTATACACACGTTCCTGGGACGCGACTCTTTTTGGAGGGCTCTGACCGGCTCTTTCATCAATGCTCTTGTTGTGATGGAACCAAGGATTTCGCATGATCAATGATTAAATAATAAAAAAAAATATTTTTATCAGCCATTTTTTTTCTCTTTTAGTATCACTAACTTTGTGTCCTTAACCCTGTGTACACGAGTTTATAAATCTTATATAAAAATGTTAAAATTATATGGATCCTATGTTTTCATGAAAAATTTCCTTATTCCAATTTTACATTGTTAAATATTTATTTTAAATGAATGGAAGTCTATAAATAAAGATTAGAATATCTGTTAATCTATTGAAATAATTATCTTTTGTTTGCAAGAGGATTTTTAGATCGGCTATCGTGTTATTTCCTTTATTACGGTGCTGTAATGATATGCATAAAGTAAAATATGACGATACAAAAAATTCTTTGCTGATAATTAAATATATATGATATTCTATTTAAGATTACACTCTCGTCAACGGGTTAAGATACAAGCGCTTCAAGGCTACTTATCATGACAATAGCAATAATTCCTTGCTTCCGAAACGCCCCCGGTGCGGAGCCTTCCTCGACTGCCTACGGTCACATATCTACGTCTAGGTTCTAGCCGGATCTAAAACGAATTAGAGTACGGTCGCTGACACTAGACGGTAAAAAAATATTTCTGCGAGAGGCAGCTTTTGTATCTCATCGCCGCGCTCGATTTCTCGCGTACGTCGACGTCGACTACGTGATTTTAATGCAAGTATAACGAAGCAAAATCATCGAGAACGGGGCGCGCATCTCTGCAAATCATTTTGACACAGATATGCGATATATATATATATATATATATATATATATATATATAAATTATACAATATGTAATTGTATAATTATATAAAAATATATAAATTTATATATAAATACAAATGTATAAATTTATATATAAATACAATATGTATAATTATACAATATACAAATATGTAAATTTATGAGAAAAAATTGTGTATATGCGAATAAAACAGTGAAATATGAATTTCTGTTCCTTTAGAAGAGATAGAAAGAAATATAGAGAATAGAAGTAACTTTATTTTTTTTTATCGAATCTGTGAAATGAGAAAATATTTTTTCTATTTAAATCAAATAAATAGCAAAAAAATAGATCAAATTTTGTATTTTAAATTCAAATTTTTGCGATAATAAAGCTGAATATATGCATCTTAATATATATCGAGAGATGCATGCCCTATTGTCGACGATAACTATTTCTATGATAGTCGTTGCGATTACGCCGCAGCAATATTCGTCGCATTTATGGTGCAGTTATCAAAAGATAGGTTTCTTTCTTTGTGCTACTACTGCCGTGTGCATTTTTCAAAAATTGTATCAGCGGCGGTTGCAACGGCGCAATCAAGGATGTATCGATTGTGTGTATATGTGCTTGCGCTATCAAGAATCTTCGTTGAATGTTTGACAAATTATGAATGATAATCGAAGAGTCTAAACCATTCGTTATTTTTCTTGTGTTCTTACGATTCTCTAAAGAGCGTGGAAAATAATTAATGAATGATTTGAGTAAATATTTCATTTTATATAAACAGACAATTAAAAAGAATAATTTTCGAAATAAATTGAAAAAAGCCTGATAAAACAATATAAAATAATTAATGAAATAATAATTAAAAATTAGATTTAAATAACAAATTTGATTTATATATAATGAAATCTTTGTTTGAATTTCTTTTTTATTATACAAAAAAATAGAGAATAAATATACAAAGCTATAGTAAAAAAAAAATATCGAAACAAGTTGTTTAAATCAATTAAAAGTGTAAGATATGACAATATTGAATTGTTAACGTTAATAATGTTATATATTCTTAAATCAAAAATTTATAACACGTCGTATTAAAAATAATATGTGTTGCAACGAAGATTTCTTGATAACGGAAACGGATTTGTGGAAGAAAATGTCATGTACTTGCATTGAGAAAAATATGTAATTCTAGCGTTAAGTACCTACTTTGAAACAGAATCAAGGGTAGAGAGCATTATTGGACTATATCGGGACTATGATCGAGAAAGACAGAATAAAGATCCTTCCAAATTTCTATCCAAAACTCTTTCTACGAAAATTCTCTCATTCTCCTTCCTCTATTAGCGTATTGAAAATAGCCATTAAAAAATATGTTCGCGTACTGCGTTGGATATTATTAGAGCTCATTGATCATTAAGAAGTCTGGTCCAGCCCTTGATTGATGCTTTGTGTGCTATTGCTTGAGTATCCTCGTAAATGTTTTCGCGAAATGTATGGTCCTTGCGAGATGATATGTACGATCGGCAAATGACAAAGCGCTCGCTTTTAAGTCGTATAAAAGTGTCTTGCCGCTCGTGATCAATTGGTCGATCTCTTGTGCTTCGATAAGTGCTTTCCACATCTTACAAGACAATACGTATATTCCTGCTTTAGAAAAAATTGAGACTCGAAATTTAACTGCACTACAATTCGATATTTCGTGAACAGTTATTCACGTGAATATCTAGATGCTAATATACTGTAATAGAATGAAGTATCTCCTTGATACAGTGATTAAGGTCAATCATTACAACCTGCTCGATTTGCACTTATTACTCATCACATTTTCTCTCGCATAATATCTTAAGTAAATGGAAAGCGCAAAATTTTCCAGAATAGGTCTACGATCTTGTAAGCTATTAATATATCTGCTCGCATAACAACTTGTAACAGAAATATTCTATGAACAAGGCTGGGAACGCTGCTATTTCTAGTACAACTGGAAGATATTGAAAAATACAGACATTTGGTTTCATATTGCATTGTCTCATCTCGAAGTATGAGTTCTGAATAATGTCTTAAGAACGCTCATACTTTCTTTTTATTGTTGCAGTCATTTTCATGGAATGCGTAAATTTTTTTCGCTAACAGTCATATGTTACACTGGCATACAATCGCATAATACTATTTGTTTATCAATTGCGTTCATGCTTCCATCATATCGATGATTACAAAAAGTGTTTTTGAATTTATCAAATAAACGTGTTGTTTCATTTGCTTCGAGAAATGATACGTACATGTTTGTACAAAGTTGATAATGTACGATAACATATCTAATGTGCAATAATAATAATGTCGATTTTATAAATTGACATACATTTTATGTATTATTCGAATAAACTTGTAAACCAGTGGACTCGATTAATATTCCTCATTATTATAAATTATATATCGCATGGATTATTTATTTCGATTTTAATTGAAGCAATGTAACTCCATTTGTCTGAATTCAACTTACATTAGAGTTCCATATATCCTTTTTTAGCTCATCGCAATCTAACGGAAAGTCAAAATTTGTTGGCTTACATATAATCGAATTCATTTCTGTTTTGGAGAAGTCGAATTTGGTTATATTGTCACAAGTGATTATAAATCAAAGATGCATTATCATCCTCATGGGATGCAACATTTCTTTAATATTAGCATATATTGGCGAACTACGAAATTTATTTGTAGTATTGACTTTGAATACGATCTTTCCGGGAGAATTGTCGAGAAGCGGAGGAATATGAAACAAATGTTGCGTCATAATATATGCGGCGATATTTATTACATTAGATTGCGAGGAAAGACTCGAGGATATGATGCGTCTTCGCGAGACCAGTCTCTGCCATCACGCGTCTCATAAAGTGATATATAGTCGCGAAAGAACGCAACTTAGCGAACCTATGCTTTATTTTACTTATTTATTTTTTTTTTTACGCATGTACCCATAGCATACGCACAAGTAAATGCTAGGTACAAGTAAACGAGTACGAGTGATTACTTATATTCACGAAAGGACGAAATAACATGGCAGTCGATGAAATAAGTAAATATACATATAATGGAGATCTATAGATCTTCACGATTAAGTGGCAGTAATCGTTTCACTTGCCATAGATTGCGCCTGTCTTTTTCTCTTCTTATAGTGCGTTAACAATTCTTTCGTATATAATCGCAGGCGTTAAATAAATACTCGTTGTATTGACTTAAATAATATCAACAGATAGAGAGAAATCTCAGATGAAAAACACGAGAAAAGAAAAAGATAAAATAAGATATACGAAATTTCTCTCGCAAGTGCGTGCATTTTGTGCAAATTTCCTAACAAAAAATAGAATTATAACGCTCACAAATAAATAAATAGCGCACACTATTTTCGCGATAAATCATCTTCAGTTTTTACTCATATATATTACATATACAGAATAGTTCCTTTCCTCTGATTTATGCTAATTCTGTGCTTATTAATTTCGATGGCACTGTTGATATCGCAAATCGTACGACACGATTACTATAGAAGGCGGGAAGTTATATCAAGCCATAAGATTTAATGTAACGGTATATTTGTGTAATGTACCGCAAATCTTATCAAGGCCGAGAGTCGTACGATTGCAATCTGCACTGCATTTTATAGTACCTCATATAAAACCGCTTAATATGTATCTCGTGCATAATTCCTAATACTAAAACATACAATTCGTAGAAAATTCGGCAAATAAACATTTATCTCGACGACGAACCTGATACGGTAAATCTATGAAAAAAAAAGAAACAAGAAAGACCAAAAGTGAACAAAAAAAAAAGCTTAGTATTGCGCATACTTTGAACGTGCATTCAACGTGAGAATGCTAGTCTTCTTCTAATCTTATCGCATATAACTGACTCATTAGAGTCATAGTATAAATAAACAATTAGCAATGTGTGTGTACAAATTACGGTTTAACAAAATTTACAATTATATTTCGGTAGAAAAAAGATCTTAATTATTAATACAAAAGCGTATGCTTACAAAGGAGCGACCCGAGTTGTTTCCACATTTTCTCTTAATCGACTAAATTCTTAATTCACTCTATACACGAACTTTATTTAGGACAACACGATAACTTTTTCCATATCTAAAATGGGATAACTATTATTATTCTCACTCTCGCCCGCCGTTTCGTTTTCGGCATTAAATGGCGGCAAAGCGCTGATTTTCTCGGTACGTCGAACACACTTCTGCCCCGTGAGATAATATAATGGAAAAGATTGATTTTTAACTATATAAGCATGCGTTCGACACTTAACGAAAGAGATTTGCGCAAACTCGAGTAGAGATCTATTATTACTGATATACTTATCCCGTTAATCGTAATTTTTCCTTCAAACTACATATGGCTGTATTACATAATAGTCTGCATAATTATTTATTGTTGCACGATTTAAGAGTATTTCGCATTAACCAAAATGAATTTTTTGATCCAGTACCTATTATTTTATTATTTATATTATTATTCCCGCTTTCTTCTTCAGATATTTCCTTTTATTGCTGCGTGATTAAAATAGGGAGATCACAACGTATAGGATATGTATGTAACGAAATTGGTGCCTTTAAATTACAGTTATTATCTTTATATAAGTTACCTGTGCGATATTTATACTTTCCTTGTCTCTTTCACGCACATTGCTTACTCAAATAAATGGAATTTTTACGTTTGCACATGATTTATGCACAATAAATTCTACGTTAATATCATAGACATACTTATATATAAATAATTAGGTGAGATCTTATCGTGTTAGATCAGATTGTAAAAAAATAGAGGTAACACGTATCGAGGAATGCCATACTTATACGCTAACAAATGGCAGAAGTATCGTGATATGTCGTTTCAATCTTAATCTGATTCCCTTTCCTTTAAATTTCGGCATATGTGAGCAAGAGATATAAAGCACGTAAAAGCTTCTTCTAATGAGATACATATCTGGTAATGCGACACGTTAAATACGTACGTAGTACAATTTTGCGTGTGTTCTAAAGATTTCAAAGCGAAATATTCACAACAGCTCGTCTCGAGTTCGCGCAAAAAGCTTCTTTCTACCTGCCTGTTACGTTTCTATCACTTCTCCTTTATCTCTGAAATAAGCCCTTGGAGGACATCGTGACATTGATACGTCATGCCTGGAAACTACAATCCCCTCCGATATCGATCAGCGGGGCAAAATGTCATTACGAAAATACCAAATATCACCCTGACACACTCAGATGCGATTCGAGTTCTCAGCGACGTGATCTCTAACACCTACACCAGGGAGTCCTCGCGCATTTTAATGCGGCAAACACGTGTCGGAGTCCCCGCTGCTCGCCATGGAGAAGTTGGCCGAGTCTCGGTCGCTCTGTCGGATCTGCGCGGTGACCGTGAGCTTGTTGTTGCTCTGCGGCATCTGCGGGAAGGTATGATGACCCGGCAGGGTCCAGGGCTGGGTGTGCAACTGCACCGGCGGGAATCTCTTGACGAACGGATTGCCGGTCGCGTTATGGATCAGCCTAACGCCGTTGTGATGCGACGGCAGCGTCGTATGCGCCGGCATCGTGGTGTGAACCTGCGGCGGCACAAAGGTGTGCCTCGGCACGGAACCGCAGCTGCCGGTGGACCCGCCGCTCATGTTCGCCGCGGCCACGCTGTGAGACGCGTGCGGCAACGGCATCGTCGAGCAGTGCGGATAAGTGACGATAGGCTGCGTGGGATAGTGCGGCAGAGTCGCGGACGAGGCCTGTATGCGGATGTCGTTGTTTTCGGTGAACGAGGTCATCCGCATGTTGGTGGACCGGCCGAACGGTTCCTCGTTCGCGTTCAGCGGATCCGTGAGCTTCGCTCTCGAGAGCTTGCGACGAATTACGACCGTCGCCTCGTTCGGATTCTCGAGGATGACCGCCGGGCAGCCGACGCCGATCTCGTTGCCGGCGGCGTTGCTGAACGGCGGCACGTGGTTCACGTACTGCGGCGAGGAGAAGGACTGGCTGGTACCGGGGCGGCTACTGGGCGGCGAGAAAGTCGTGCTCGCCGTCGGTGGCTGGGTGCCACGCTGAAGAGAACAGCTGCGCCATTGCTCGCGCGGTTCCTCGCGCGGCTCCCCGGTCAGGTCGTCCACGCTTGTCGCCCGACGTTGGGAGCTGCTGTGGCTGGCGTTGCTCGCGTTACTCGCGTTACTGTGCACGCCGCTCGACGTCTCGCTGTTGCTGCTGGTGTTGCTGTGTCCGGTCACCGAGCCGGCCCCGCCGCCGTTACCGCCACCCACAGCGTCCAAGGGCGGCGAGTTCGACGAGTCCGAGCGTGGTGTCAGTTCGTCATGCGGCATCCCCGAATCCGCGCGGCGCAGACATCGCGGCGTCTGTCCACCGTTCATCTGGAAAATATCATCGGAGGCTGATTTACGATTGCGGTTCTTCTATGGTACCAAATAACAGCAACATATAACACTAGAATACGTGGGAAGACGATGCAAAGATACATTGAGATAATTACATTGATCTACTTTTCTTTGATTTTCTCTTTCTATTGACTTTTCATGGTTTTGGCTACATAAGGATATAAGGATAATGTGGAGTTGCATGCAGAGTCTTGAACATTGCAAACGATGGATGTGAGATTGTCGGTGCACAATTCTACGAGGATTATTCTAATTAAGGTTTATTAAGAAAAATAGAATTAGACGATGTTATCAATAAATAAATACATAATGAACATTCGATTGCATATACATATGTATATAGTTATTAATTAATTAGGGATATTAAAATTAATGTCGAATATCTCCAGTGCAATGACAACCTCGTGTCTTCGTCTACGTGGACTAGACAATGCGCGGTTTAAGGTTGTTAGTACCTGGGCGTTTGTAGTTAGTGGCGCCGTGACAATATCGGTGGTTGGTGCGGAGGTTGGAGTCGGGGGTGGCAGCGGAAGCGGTTCTTCCGGGGGATCGGGTAAAGGATCGGGAGTCAAAAGGGGCGAGGGATCACCTTCCGATGGTTGTAGATCGCGATTCGCACTCGCGTAGTAAGTCACTTGATCGTCGTTCACGCACTCGAGCAACTGTCAAAAGGCGACACTGTTAGTATAACGCGCGATGACGTTTTAGTTTCATGCGTAACGATGAAAAATATCAGTGAAGAAAAAATGGGAGATGTATATTCATGTATTTGTTTAAAATTAAAGTTGCGACAACACTGCCAACTATTTACTGCCTAATTGCCAAGCTGTGAAAGTTTCGTGTAATTATATTATACATATATGTAAATATTAATATATATATATATATTTTTTTTTGTTCATACATATGATTATAATCGTATAATCGCGTACATATTAATTAAAAGTAACTATATAATAATACATACGTTAATTAAAGATATATTAAAAAACAGAGATATAGAATATTTATTATCGCTTTTTTATAATGTCTATTAATAATACAAACTATTAATAATACAAATTATTTTATGAAGCTATTAGATATATACTATTTTTTCAATAATATTATAATATACAATTATTAAAGAAAAATCTATTAATTAATATTTATATTATGTCCATTCATTCAAATAAATTCTAGAAATCACGTCTATTACAGGATTTGTTAGTGAACAGTCGAGAACACACACGCAGTTAATTGATGTTACATCAAAGCACAGAAAAAAAAATTTATGTGTATCTTACATTCCTGAATTTAGGTATACCATCCCTACGATTTATCGGCCATCTTTGCCACTGTCAAATGCAAAGAAAATCTTTAAATTAAAAGCAGCAGAAAGTGCGATAAAAGCGTATTCGGTGCAGTAAAATATGATAAGTAACGAATATGATAAGCAACAATTTCTCTTTTTCGAACCACAAAATTATTAAAACTGCTTCATTAAAAAATTCGTAATTTTTAATAATAGATTTTTATGTAAAAAGAAAAAATCTAATGCTTCACATATAAGAAGATAATAAGACAATAGTAAAATAATATTTTTTTCTTTCATAAATCAACTTACATCGTCGGATTAGAGCTTACCTTGTTCTCTTCGGAGGTGGTATCATCGGCTGGATCCATCGAGTTGATTAACGGTAATTCGCGTAACGTGGCGTAATCTCCGTCATCGTCAGGCCCGCCGTCAGCGACGCCTCGTCTGGCTTTTCCCTTATTACTAGAAATCAGAAATGGCAATTGAAAGGTGTCTTGCGATCTTGTGCGATTATACATCGATTGCCGAAGAAGTTCAAAGATGGAGAAACGGGTAAAGAGGCGATTTGGATATAGTAAATTAAGCGGAATAGATATGGATACGCACACAGATAAAGTATGAAGGAAAGCTCTACAATTTTTTTCATACACTACCACAATGATAAATTTCAATTCTAGATGAAAAATCTTGATAACGTTAACAGGGGATGGAAGAAACAAGTAGAATATATTCTGAGAGAGCATAATAATGTGAATGAGTCATACTTTAGGTAAATATTTTATACGTAGCAGATTGTAAAAGATAGAGGGGACAGAATGCCTTAAAATTTAATGGTTTTAATGCATCATATTTTATCGAAATAAAATCCAAGCTTCCCAAACACATACATACACACACACACATTGCTCTATACTTAATGTACCCAGTATTCTTTCATCATGAAAATATACGAAAGAAATAAATATAGTCCCAAATTAATAACGTTCGTGGGAAAAATTTAGTTTTGTATCGAATACTTTAGACGCGGTGAAGAATATGTATAAAAGCGCTACTTGTATTACAAACGTAACGTGAGCAGAGTGATGAAAGCATAGAAACAGATACACAAAGACACCAAGAGAGAGGAGGGAGGAGGGTAGTTACCGCGAGCCTGACGTACTAGGCAGGTCGTTAAAGGTGACCTTATGCTTGAGTTTCTTGTTCAGCCAACCCTTGTCAGACGTTGGTGCACCGCCGGTGTCGCTCGGGGATTGCGCGGGCGAGGGACGTAATTTCGGCCTAAGCCAGTAGATCTGCTCATCACCGTCAGCCGTCGATTCGCCGTCGACTCCATCGACGTTTCCGCCTGCAACGGACGCGGAAAAAGAATGAATCGCTTTCGGGTATTAGCCGCGCGTACTTTTCATCGATCAGAGTTTAAATCCCCACGGCTCATTCTATTTTACGCTCGATGGTTTGCATCTGCTGCTATTTTTCTTCACTTCGCAAGTAAAAAAAATATCTTTAGAAAAAAAAAATCTTTGTGTAATATATACATATATGTATAACGGTAAACACCAATTCTTTTCTTAAATGTCATTTATCTGGCAACGTGAAGTCTAATACTGAAAAAGGGGAAAGGAACGTGTGTTCGATAAGTGTGCGCGAATTTGAATTTTCGTATCTTGAAAGCACCTCTCGCTGCTGTTCTCTTACCTTGCGATCGGGCTTTCCTCTCCATAGCGGCTTTCTGTATGACGCTCATGATGGCCCTCTTCGGCGAGGTGTCGGCGATGGTGTAAGTCCTACCGTTACCGACGACGAGCAAAGGCGCGCTGGTGCCATCCTCGTCGTCCCTGGTCGACAGCAGGTCGACGTCGGTCACGAGTTTGACCGATCTCGCGGATCTCACGGTGGCACGTCCGATGGTCACGCGCAGCTTGAACGTCCAGCGCTGCTTGACGGTGAGAAAGATCCAGAGTAACAGCCAGAGGAAGAGATGGAGTATCGTGCCGATGATGCAGGCGAGGATGGCGCCGTCCAGGCTACCGCGATATACCACGGTGTAGTCGTAGAGTAACGGGGCGCCGCAGATCGCGATCGCCAGGAACACGACGAGGGCGGCGCAGTGAGGCAGGTAGACCCAGCCGTTGCCGTCGCGGCCGTCCCTCGACAGGATCACACGACGTTCGCGTTCTTGGTTCAGGAACGCCGTAAACCTGGGTATCGTTGCGTACGACGCACCATCAATACGTTATACTCGTATTTATACTATCATCGTTTACATTTATATAATTGGCTTGCACGAAGCAAGAGAAATAACGAGCGAGCCATTCGTACTTTGAAAGTCCTTTCTTTCTCACTGGAAATCTCGGGCTAATTTTAATAAATCGAAAAATGTGAGCATTGTGTACCGCGATTTCTATTTTAATGATTATTATATGTATGTCAACATGTTGAGATATGGAATTGTATTTCTCAAATTATGAGAAGAATTAAAGTCGGTTTTCTCTATTATATAAGATATGGTAAAGTCGACTGTTTTTTAAATTTTTATGTATCTTGGATATAACTTATAATTATGCTTCCTACTTCTCCATAACGCGGACTCTGTTCCTCTATTTTTTTTTTATTTTTTGAATTAAATTGAAACTTTTTCTCTTTTAAAGACAAAGCCGGTAAAGAGATATCCTGCGGTACCAAGATCGTTAATTGCTATCCTTTGTTGTATGGTACGGCAAGCCGAGAAAGGAAGATCGGAAAGTATTAAGAGAAGAATCTATTGAGCTTTATACTGAATAATAATAGTATCGGAAGGCACGCGCGCTTGTCTTGTGCGTACTTCAAGTGCTGCTTCAAATTAGCGTATTAGCAAGTCAAATAAATGCAGGACGGAACGCAAAAATTACGAGGTCGTTGAATTCCGCGATAAAAATGATTTGTTTTTGCGTTCAATGGTAAAAGACTGAAGCACGAAACACATGGACTTTTTAAAGGAAAGTATAAACGTACGGTAATAAAAGTACGCCCCTACGTTTAAAAATAAAGTGTTAAAAATGTTCCACGAAAAAAGAAATTAACTGATAAGCGTCTGGTCCTGGTACGATAATCCTTCTGTAATCTAAAGAGCACGAACTCGTTTATTTATTCTCATCTGATAACGGTGGATGGGCCAGATAATTTTCTTCGCAAAGGAAAGAGCCTGGCAGGTAATCTCTACCGGAGTTTAATCGATAAGGTTGAATAAGCTCTTACATAACATGCTAAATATTTACCTGCCGTGGGCGTAGAAATACATGACCATGCTGGAGCAGAGCACGAGGAAGGACGAGAGGGCGAAGAGTACGAGAGTTACCGGAGGGTCCAGCAGAAAGTAAGAATCTCCGAATATTGTCGAGATTGTACTCGTCGTCGTTACGGTGCGATGCCGAAGAAACGGCAGGACCTTTAAGGCACCTACCACTTGAACCTAAGAACACGTATACATTTTGTGAAGATATCGTTAGCGCGAGATACGTGAGAGAAAACAAATATCTAAACAACGTGATATTAATACCGAGTATATATTTTTTTCCTTTTTTCTCGATATAAGAGATTATTTTCTCAAGTAATGACATATTATAGTAACAAAGTTATACGCGATTTTAACTCTGTATTTTATATTATACGCTCGAATTTTGATAATAGTTTTGGAGATTCTTCTTTGAAATTTTTAGCGAATTTCTTCTTCAATTTGATTCGTCGATTTATCATGTCTTTTAGATAAGACGCAGACATCTTATTTCGTAATATATTATATTTCCCAACGTTTCTCGGAATTCTTAACGTTTTATTAAGTATGACTATAAATTTCCTGGTATTCGCGCGAGTAGTAGTATACGCGAGAAGAACGAGCCGATTGAGACGTTAGTGAAGTTTCCTGCGAGTTTTAACCGGCATCGAATACTTTGAGTTGCTTACCTTATAAAGGACGGACATTCCGGCATAAGCCAGGAGACTCTGCGCTGAATTCACGACCAGCTGCAGACTGAAAATTGTACCCAATGCTTTGTTGCACGACCAGAAGACGGCGGGATATCTTACCGAGTAGACGCCAAGCGCGGCGGCGTAATTCAGATATTCCAGTGTAATCGGACCGTATGATTCGGCTGAAAAACGAAGTACGCCAAGTGTATAAATCTCTTTTTTTTTTTTGACGAGCAAATATTTCCGCGATATTTATTCCCATTACACGGCGCATAGAAAATTAAATCTGTGACTCCAGCACGAATATTTTATAAGCCATTACAAAAAATATGCACCACTCCTTTTTAATTCCCGTTGTTCTGTTAATAGGTTTATGATTTTTTTATGCGACCATCGTGATGAAATAAAACGTTTCATCATTTCGTCCGTAAATACAATAGTTATTTTTACCGTTTTTACAATATATGTATACATATCCATTAATTTTGTTGTTCGAAAATATTTTTCGTATTGAAATAATCTACAAGGGACAAAGAGCGATCAAGTTACAATACGATATGTAGATCGATATGACTGATTTACCTGTTTGAAGTTCCAGATTCAAATTTTCGGGATGATCGAGATCCGCCAGACTGTTCATCGTTAACGACATGCTCTGAGCCGTCATGTTTCCCGAGCTAGCGGTTCTAGAAGGTTTCGTCGTAGTGGATATCCTCGTGAGATTCTTCGCCTTCGATCTGCCTTTCGAACTGCCGTTTCTGGTGATGGTCCTCGTGGTTGGACGTCTTACGGTGCTATTCTTCGGGAGCAGTGTCGTTCTCGAAGTTGTTGAAGTCGCTTCGGTGCTCGTCGTAGTGATCTTGCTGGAAGTTATACCGGGGCTCGAGGTAGTTCGGGATAAAGGTGGATCTGTGACGATTGGATGGATAATAGCCGAGAACATGGTGGTCGTCTCTCCAATACGAGTCTCAACAACATCAGGAAGCGCCATGTTTGTTAGACCAGGCGTCGGGGTAGTGAGTTCATCGACGTTCTCGTTAATACCTTCTTCCGGGGTCAGGGTTACGAAAGGCTGAGGAGTTATCGGACCTGTCAGGGTGCTTAGGTTGCCGATAGGATTCATGAAACTTAGCAATACCAAACGATCGCGATGTATCACCATCCAATCGAGGTCGGTTCTCCATATCGCGTCTGTAACATGAGATTATAAAATATCTGCTTGAGTATAAAATAAAATAATAATGAAGAACTTTCGTGGTTAGTATAACATCTCATTTTGTTAATTTGTATCTTAGTACTCTTATTATAATTTATTTAATTTCTCATATTTCTTTCAATAATACGCATTACTTGTAAAACTTCAGCGCACTTGAGCTTTCCTCTCTTAACGTATAGCTGGGACTTTCCAGGTCGTTCAATTTTTTTACGATACGCAGACTCAATTCAATTATCCTTCGGCCACTTGGGTGAACGAGATTTTTTGTTGCGATATCCTGCTTTATAACCGGCTTTATTGCATACAGTAAAGCGATGGTGAGTTTGAAAAGGGACAATGACAGCACGAAGCGTTCCTTCGATCGAGTGACCCTCGAAGAGACTCGTCGCGGAGTGTTCCAGAAGAGATAAGTGTCGTCATGGTACCGCGCGACCATCAGTTTCTATTAGTATTTGGTACGATTGTGGTTGGTCAACACAGGATATTCTGTTTATTCGCGCGAATAAATAAAAATTAACGAAAATATTATAATTAAACGCGATTACTAAACTCTTTTTATTCATAAATGTTATTAATATTAAATTCCAATCAATAATTATAATTAATAGGATAACGATAAAATTACATGTCGAGATTTATTTATAATAATGTAGAGAAAATAATGTAGAGAAAATCCAGAAGAGAAAAGTAGAGAGAAATTAACTAATTACATATAAATTTTGAGAAATGCTCGCTTAATTTTTATATAACGTAATTTTAGTAACTAATAATATGGTTTAATTTCTTTTAATGCAATACTTATATAAATTTTGTAATTAAAAATTTCGCTCTCACTTGCTCGTATTCATCAAACTTTCACTAGCCAGCTTTCACGGAAGTCTGTAAAAAAGTTCTGAATAGATATTGAAGTGCGAAAGAAAATATCAATACATCGATTTCCTGTCTGGAACAATTTACTCTTCTCTTTTTTCTGCATTGGTAAAGATTCTTTTTTTTCTCCACCGCGATTTATCGTAAGACACTTCTTAGATACTCTTAAGTTTCGTTTTGGTCTTGATTTGTTCTTTATTGGTTTGGCTTTCTTTTCTGCCGTATTTAGTCGCTTTCGCGCGGCTATTATTGATTCCATTGAACAAAATAAATCGCAGGACAAGATCTTAGTATTTAGCAGTCATAATATTTAAAGACAAACCAACATACTTTATGATATCTGTTTAACATTCATAAATCATTGAATTCATAAATAAATCAAATTCATAATTGATTCCTTGACATAATCATATAATATTGTCAGATTTTCTACAAGTGCATCGTACATGTTATATTATCTATTAGGGTATATTAATTTAGTTAAGCTTTTCTCCGTGCATTTGTAAGCATCAACTTGTCTGAGGAAAAGTTTCTTAATTAATAAGATAAAACCATCTCAGGAAAACTCGTAATACTTAAATTATAACACACCTGATGAAAATTTCTGATATGAATAACGTGAACAGATCAAGATAATTATCATATATGCTTTATTATTGTAATATATAACTGCTATAATAGCGTTTAGTAATATTTTAATAATTTTAAAACTAAGAAAGAAAATGTGTAATATCTTTTTATACTTCTATACGTTTGTAATAATACAACTTATGTACATTTTTTATTTTCATGATAAAAGATTTAATTCTACTAGTTATCAATGCATCTTAACGTGGTATTTCATCTGATGTATGATTGTCTACCATTGATTGGATTGTCCTTTTTGCGTGAAATTCATCGTGCTAATATCCCATACATGAGGAATATGAAAACGGTATTGAATTAATTTCACCGTCCGCGGAAAATTAAATCTGTCCGTCTCAGTAATTGGTTTTAGTTAATGAGCCTTCAACGAAACTTTGCCGTCTGACGTAATATTCGTGCGAATGTAATATTGCAACAATATTCGGGCAAACCGTCGTTTCACATTGAATAATTACATTTTAATTATATTTCCGCCAATGTGCCATTGAATAATGAAATTAATAAATTTTTTTTGCAGCCGAGAGATTGTAATCTGGCTAGACGTAAAAAAGGAGACGCTATGATTATCGATTCTATACGAAATCTCTGTTACTGTTTTAATTTGAGTTTTAATTTGATCTCATGTAACGATAATAACATTATAAAAAGAATTATTTGTGAAGTTTGCCCAACGATTTTGCTCTTGTAGAGTTTATAATATAGCTAAACTTATTAATTTTAATGCCACGACACATTTAAATTTCGCAAGTTGCGTCGGATTCAGCGGACTAAAGCGAGCGTGAATTCCATTCCATATGCTTGTCTGAGTATGATTCTCTCACAAATGAACAATACATACAATGACGAGCGCCGAGAGAGTGAAAATCACGCGGGAAATCTAGTCGAAGTTACAAAGTCGCGCTTAATTGACCGTCCCTTACATCCTGACCGCGCGCGTCTGTCCCTTTTCCTTCAGAGTTCGAAATATTTTTAGTCTCGGAATACAGCGTAATTACAGCCGGGGGATTAAACCTCTCTCAACCTCCGACACCCCACCGTCGAGGTTCCGCATTCTCGGTATCTTTAATCCCGCCAGGGATGACGTAGGAAGGGGTTAAGCCGGGAGAAGGACAAAAATGCGAGTATCCTGCAGCCTTAAGTCAGATTACGTTTTGCTTTCACTTGACCTTTCTTGTAGCGGCAAACGTCATCTCTGTCAATGATTAATTGCACAAAATTGTTACAATTGTAAAAAACGAATACGAATATATTATAATCACGAGTAATTAAAAATAATGACGCTGCAATACGAAAGAGAAAAACTTACGTGTGTGATTAAACTGTATCTAAATAACGACAATTTTCGTGGCATTCGGTTTTTATAATTTCGAAGGAATTGGATAAAAACCTACTACTATCCACTTTAGCTCAAGAGGTTGTTACAACTTCGAAACTTACAATAAAGCACGTAGAAAGCTATAGGAGAAATCCTGTCTCTTATTCGAAGTTACTCTACCACATATCCGAAGTGCGTCAATAGTAAGGACGAAGCACAGTTGTTCCTCCTCATGACTTCTGAAGAGGAAGAACAATTTCGTCCTTTCAGACAGACTTCTTCTTTCTCAGATAGACTTCCGATAGAAACGGTTTTCTGTTGTAAAATTTACAACTATTGAATATCGAAGGCATGTTTGTTACATGACAATACAGTTTCGAAAATTTGATAAATTCGGAAATTGCAGTTAGTTAAGTATTTTAATTGTGGTGAGTGAGGTAAAGCTCTGGTTAATTAAAATGCGTATCGATTGACATTGCGTGTTTAATGCGGGCGTGGACAAAAATTTTTCTGTATAAATCGACTGCGCGCGGATAACACCGTCTCATTACGAATGTATCAATTCGTGCATGTAATTGTACTCATATTATAATTGTATTATAATGGTCGCAAGCAATAAAATTTGCATTTTTGGATGGGCATATTTAACCGGTTGATTATGTATGTTTAATGGCTTACAAAACCGCACGCATCACCGCGTGCATTTTAATCATTTTCTACCTTTCTCATAAAATTTTCATTATTTTAAATCGTCTGTAGTTTGTTTAGACACGCGGAATTGCATCTTTATAACAATACATGTATCGCAGTATCGAGCACATGTGACCTGTATTTATGTAACATCGCTATTTATAAGATGCTTGGAAAAATATAGAAGCTGTTGATGTTACCCAGAATAATCGTGTAATAAAGAATAGATCGTTATTGGATCAGCAATATATACGTTTTTTTTTATCGATTTTATTTTCTCGATGTCGTCGAAGATTTCGCATTTTAAACTGTATTGATTTTTTAAAAAATGTAGACAATAATAAAATGCAAGAAGACAATATATATATCTCATGTATGTTGTGATAGTGTCATCCATGTTAAATATTAATACGTTCAGGTTTCTTAAATTTTATATGTATTGCTCTTAAAATTATTCCTCCTTTTTATCGTTATACACATTATACTTCTCAGTGCGCATTTCTGTCTTTCTCAATTCATCTCGATTCATTCATCTCGATTCATTCATCTCGAGGATGTATATTTTAAACATTCTTTTTTTAAAAATATACCTACATAATTAGACAACCATCGATCCAAACCTACGCTACGCTACACTATGAATGTAACAAGTATATCACACTTTAAAGTATAAGCATGTCTCCTTAATTTTTAAGCATCACAGTGAGGTTTTTGATAAAAATATTTTAAATTACGATTAGAAGAGTGAAAAAAGAATAATGGAATAGTTAACGGAAAAAATATATTATTTCGATCAAGAAAACCATGCATTTTGTTTCCAGGCATCATAAAAAAAAAAACTTATAATAAAGCATCTATCAATTAACACAGCCAAAATATTATCTTTAAATCATCAAAATATATTTGCTATGATATAAACAAAACTAATTAGCATCGTGTAGTTAAGGATACACTCTGTATCATGCTCCAAAAATGTAGAAACAGTTAAAATTTTTTTCGTTGCTGATGCTGCTCGGAATCGCGAGAGATTCTGGTAGATACGGATAATCTTTCTTCCGTGCGCGTATGCAAGCCGGATACGACTTGCCGCTAACGGTCACGTTCAAGTTCATGAATATAGGAGAGAGCGACGTCGAGGCGCGTGGAGGGTGGTTGCTGGCAAGTTGTAGGCAACCCCTGACCCCCAGTCAGCCCACCCACTCTTCTCGTTGTCGACAGAGGAAAGGGGTAGGGTCACGACAGTGACCTTTGTAATAGCGTTATCGCGCCGACTCGGTATTCCAGCTCGGTAGACAAAAGTGTTGGTGCCATTCGCGTTATAATGGACCGATCGTACATGTCCACATAGCGAAATGACTCCTCGTTTGACGACGCATTTACGCAAGGATGCGCCTCTTATTCCGTAAGGGCGAAGGGCGTGGGGTGAATATTGGCATCCACCTCTCGTCGCATATGTCATTACTTACGTAGCATGCTTTGTACTTTAACACCGTATCAGCTGACCTTTGCAGTGAAAAGTTGTAATGTTCCTAATAGAGTCGTATTCTCGTTTATGAACGGAGAATTGACGGTATATAGAGAAGAAGATAGAATATGACATATACATTACATGTTCGCGATGTTGTGCTTCACAATAAACGTAAAATTACACGCAGCAAAGGGATATTTACATGTATTATAGCGGTGTGATTTTTCACGAGATTCGCGATTTAAAAATTATTCTCATCAAGACGTATAAGAGTATCGTTGAAGCGTGTTATTGGCATTATCGTTCGGTATGATGCGTTCGCGCGAGAACGATTTGTGTCACGTAGAACGGTAATGATAACACGCATGCATATTTTACAGTATATCGGATGCCGTAGGAATTGCCCATGAAATATGTTGCGCTTTGCGTTCGAGTCTATGAATATGGGATGCGCATCTCGGAGAGATGCACTTGCGCCGCGCAAACGCGCGTGTACACATGATGCACATGTATCTTGCAGTGTGAAAGGTACGCAAATTACGTATCGTTATCGCACGTATGATTAGGTATAAATATGAATAATCCGATTATAATGGGTTTACGTGATCTGAACTACAGCTGTTGAAAACAATGTTTATTATATAGAGCGACGTTCATTATTTAAAAACAAATGTTTATTATTTATTTCAAAAAATAGTAAGAATTAATCATATTCTATTTTTACTGAAAAAAGGATTATTGATAAATAATACGAGGAATAAAACATTATGAAATTATATCAATCAGTATAAAGGCTCTAATAAATAAATAGATAGATGTACCAAAATTTCATTTATATAATTTTAGAAACAAAATCTAAATGTGGAAATCGTAGTTTATTTACTATTTCTGCTGTGGTATATTAATGTCTTTTTGTGTGTATATATATATAATTTAAATATTATTTACACCATAATCGATTTTAGATTAATCGTGAAGTTTTGTATAACAGAGAAATAAAAAATTGGTATTTTCTAAGTAAAGCTGCAAACATTTAGAAACAAAGATGTACAAAGCCTAGGTATGATCGCCGACAATTACATTTCCGATTTTGCCGCTTGCACGCGAGCAAACATCACACAGCTCATAAACCACCGGCATATCCAGGCACTTCCGGCCGCGCGGTGCAACACCCCGTACGGGATCCAACTAAATCATCGATAATGAAATTGCGTAGCAAGCTGGGCGATAGGCTCTCGAGCGTGTTAGCGTGTCGACCGCGATAGACAGGTGCTTCCCTCCCCTCCTCGCCCCTCTCCCTCCCGTAGATGTAATCAACTGACCGGTCCATCCGGAAGACGGTGCAGAGCGGAAGGCGGACGGACGGATGCAAGATGCACGCGGGAGGAAAAGGGCAGAGTCGGTCGGCGTAATTTTATGTAAACTAATTACGCGCTAATTCGGTTATGGTCAACGTGCGTGGAATAGAGCCGTCAGGCGGCTCGCTGCAATCAACCCCGCAAGGGACAGCGTAGGGCAAACAGAATCAGCGAGTTATAGAGAAGGGGACGGAAGCGAAGAGGAGAACTGGAGGACAGAGAACGATGGTATCCCATTGAAACGTTCTTTCTCGGTTCTTGTGCGGTTGTCCCTTCGCTCTCTGCGCTCTGCACACGTTATTTCCGCCTCGCGAGTGCACGAGAGGAGGGAGAAATCGTTTATAATTCGTGACAGCTGCAGTTGCTTATTGAAATTTTTCATCCATGACTCTGACGTCTTATGAGAGAATTTTTCTCTCAGAGAACATGTCTCGATAAACGATCATGTGTTGGAAGCTATCAAAATTATTCAAACTTCTATTGCTTTTATTATTAAAACATTTTTTTTCGATTCAAGAAATTTAATAATAGATACCTACGAATTTATATCAATAGCACAAGATTCAATTGTTATTAAATGTTTTATACTATTTTATATAATTTTTTTTTCCTTTAAAGTTAACAGCTATTATATCTATTCACTGTCGTCCGTGCACGAGAAGACACGACTCAATAATATCCATTTATATATAAATGTATTTTATTTTTTGTCAAAATATAATTTGTCATGCTCATGACATTTTATTAATTTTATTAAGCATTACGTTTTATTACAATTATTATGGTAATATATTCCATCCGTTTGAAAAGACAAAGGCACAAATGCAAATATTTTGCATGAGAGAATTAATGCTATTTTAATGCGAAACTAAACACAATGTATGCGCATTAAAACAATGCTCTTTTGTTGAAGCCTCCGTCAGTATTTTGCGTTTCCCTGACTTTGTAAAATAATCATAACACCCTATTATCGTCCATATAAATATAAATATATACATATATATATTCTAATAGAAAATTATTTAACTATTTTTCTAATTATATATAAATTATCAATATAAACATATAACTCAATTTAAAATCATAAAACTATTACTTTTTGCAATAGAGAAGGCTGTTTCTCGTATACACGAGAAAAAGCAGTCAATTGTAGATGCAAGTTACGTTGTGAAATTGCATCAATTCTCCGCGAGGGAAACAGGACAGGAATCGCCGCGAGCTTTCAAAGGTTTAAACGAGACGGGGGCGTTCAAGGAGAGGAGGGATTTTACGAACGGGAAATCCTGCAGCAAACTGTATGCACACACCTGACCGATCAATACACGAGCGAGGACGTAGCCAGGACGAAGTTACCCTGTTACATCCCCGTCTGCCTCTTCGTCGCGCGAAACTTTCACGGCGATAACGCAGTTAAAATTGGAAGTTACCTTATTTTCGGTATTATCATCAGAAAGAAAAGAAAGATAAAAGATTTATCTCCGTCAGCTTATTAGCGAAAGGAAGGCTCAAAGTATGGAAACTTGGGAAAACTTGGTGACAGGATAAGATTAATAAATTTTAACCGAAATCGCGCGTTTATTACGGGGGATCGTGTAAACTTGTGAGACCCGATTTAGGTAATTCCTATGTGAAGATGTAAAAAAAAAAAAAAAAAAATACGTGCAATTTTAATTTTAAAATTGACTTAAAGGTTCACACTTATTTCCATACCGCGTGACTTAGGTGCGTTTCGGTCTCTCTGTGCTAATAATTTTATTTTCAGTATCAGGAATCTGTGTCGATGGCGTGTGCTCGTGCCTGTTTAGATCTTAGATAATACTAGAATCAGAGCATAGACTATATACCACACAGAATATCGTGGAATATGAAGCAAATTTTTATTTCTACGGTGCAAAATTTACATTTGATTGAAAATTCATATTTCGTTGCATATCATCTCATTGCATATTATTTCAATTCAATTTCACTTAATCCTTCGTATTATTTTTCGCGCGTTGAATATATAAATGTTATAAGGAAATGCGTTGCCAGCTATTGTCTGACAACTTCTTTGTTTATAAAATCAACAGACACTCTATGGGAGCTACCTCCCTCAGTGTGATTTCGAAAGTTTTATGGCGCGCAATGTTTCATCCATACATTTACGAGGGGGGAGTTCGAGGGGCGCTTAAATATTTATGACTGTCGAGAAATATCCACGACCGTCACTCCGCCCGCATCTCTTTATTCTGATATTCAAACACACCATCCGTATGATTGCAAGAGGCCAGACCGGTAGCCGCAGGTCTATAGATCCTGGCTTATAACGCGCGTTCTCATTTTGTTCGCAATCATTAAGTGGTACAGCGAGATTTTATTATCTAAAGTTCCACGCACTGAAATTGCGTGACTGTAATTTATCTTCATCATATATACATTTCCGCGTTTCATCGCGCGCACAATAAGTATATATATGTATGTACGTCGTTCTCTCTATCCAGTCTAGAAAACTAAGTTGGTAAGCTATTAAAAATTGCACGGGTTGTTTGCTATCGAATCGCATATATAATCAAACGCTAGATGGTCTAGAATCGTGGCATAATAGATTTTTACTACCTTATTCCGCATTTTCGTATAATGGAAATACGATTGTGTTGCCTGCTATCAAACATTAAATTAAAATCTATTAAAAATACATTAATTAACTATAATTTGCGTTAATATAAATATTAGTTTAGAAGAGTATAGCATTATAAATTACAATATTTATAATTATATAAATTATAATATTTATAATTATATAAATTATAATTTATACAATTATAAATATTATTTATAGCGTTCTCAGGAAATTATCGTGTATTGTGTTTTACATAAAAAATCACTAGGTTATTTGTAAATAATCTCTAACTAAAAATCAAATAACTGTTAGATTTTAAAATATTAATTCTTACTCAAAACAAAAATTCTTTTGAGTGAACCCAATTTTTTATGCAATTCAATTTTGCATAATTAATTATTTCTTCTCGTTCTACTTTTACCTTTCTACAAGTTTACATTATTTCAAGTCGATACTAATTATATAGATACCCTCGAAATTCTTGCTTAACGGAAAATGTTACGTGCATGAATAGACACTTTCAGAAAGTTTTCGAATTATTCCGATGCGTTTGATTCATCTTATGATGATTCTATCTCTCTCTTCTCTTGAATGTGTCTAATCGACCTTACTGAAACGAAAAGGAATTTCACCTTTCACGATCCTTTAAAGTTTCTAGCAGGCAAATCATTAGCGCGTGATCCCCATTAGCAACAGGTATAATGAGCAAACTTTGATGCCACCCTGTTCACGCTGAGAGGGTTTACGTTCGAGAAATCCTCTCTCGAGTTTCGCTAGAATCAATCAATCCGTCAGTCGATATCTGTACGGAAAATTGGATACGCTACGGAGAGAGCTGACCAGAGATCTCATCGATTGAGATTCCAAGCGGAAAAGCACGTCAGAAGTTTTCCCGCTATGGCGCGAGTACTAGAAAGGGATCGGACATAATGATAACATGGGTTTTCACTTTAACAGACGGAAATCGCGCAGGTACAGATGTGTATGCAAGAGTAACAGCCGTCGGTTATCCGTTTGTCTTCCCTTTGGCAGAAAGATCGAAACAAGTGTGGCAGATATATCGCTATTAGATGAACGATTTGATTTCCATTTCAAATTTTGACCATTATTTAAGCATTCAGTTATAAGTAATGGCCGTATCAATATCCAAGTAAAAGTAATCGATTTTATTTTGTGTGTACATTATGCAATAAGCTAGTTAATAGATTGAGTGTGAATTGTATCGTTTATTTACATAAAATTTATATTATTATTTTCTCTCACGATTCTTTCCGTATTTATATTTATGTTTAAGATTCATATATTCTTTTTCAAAAATTTGAAGAGAGAGGTCATTATTTGCCAGTAGTTTCTAATCTAATATTAAGTCAATTAAATGAAAAATTGCTGGACCAAATTGATTGAATAATATATTTTCTAATAAAGGGGCGTGTGAAAATAATGTTGTGCATAAAACCTCACAAGCTTGCAGATAAAAAAGCTATAATAACGGATAACAGTAGAAAGCGTATACCGAGAAAGAGCCTCTATTATAGGAGGTGAGTGTACGCAAAGGAAGATGTTTGCTTTTCATTCTGACTTGTCGAACAACATTTCATATACAGCTTTGCACGATACTCTAATGAATGTCTCTGTTGTTGTCAGGAGGTTACTGTCTGCCTCTTTTTTTCTCTCATACTTTTCTAAGTATCTCTGTTGTTACTGTCTGCCTCTTTCTTTCTCCCATACTTTTCTAAGTGCAAAGAATTTTTCGAGAGATAATCAGACTAAAAGAAATTATAAACATAGCGGAATATCTGTAAACTATCTGTAAAAAATTTCTGCAAACGTGACGAAGGGCCTTTAGGCGATCCTTATAAATTAAGACGATGCTAATTCCATCAAGGCGTGGAGAGATTGTTTAAAGTTTAATCGGGCATTTCACTTTGAAATATTATCAGAAAACATCTGATCATTACTGCAGCAACGTGCAATCCCGAATTTATGATAAGGACGCGATATTTTAATGGAAAAAAGACACCTTTTTCTTAAGAAAAGAATTAATAAATAAGAAAATAAATAAGAATCAATAAATGTGCAGATTCGACATTGTGCAGTATATTCCTTCTTATTTCTAATTTACAGATATCTCATACTAATTATAAAATAGTTGATTACAAGCTAAAGCATAAAATATGTTCACAATTTAGACTTAATTTAAACATGAAGTTGTACAATAATTGATTCGTATAAATTATGGATTTAATTCATATTTTTTCTCAATTTTTTTCAATAAAGAATTAAATTTTTTTTCAAATTTAATTACGAAAATAATCATTGATTTATCTTTAAAAGGAACAACCTAGAATCATTGCGGGTCACTGAAGTTAAATACGGAATAACTATATTTTTACGATCTTTATAAGCAAGATTTATACAATTTACGAGGCTAATGAAATCTATCGAATATATGTCTCTCGTCGATTGAATGGCCCAGAATTTCTCGAATCCGAATTTAAAGCTGCGTTTAACAAAGGTCTTTTAACGAGGCTTTTAACGATAAAATCAATCGGCATTTATGGCAGTCGTCAGACTAGCAATCTGTTGATTATTAGCAATTTTATTATTTGCGCGGGCTTTGCCTCGTCGTAGCGCGCTATCGCAAAATAAAAGGCTCACAGATAGAAGCTTGGTTGTTTTTATCATCACGGGTGCAATCTCTCTCAATAATGCGCGTGCGGCGCTTTAAGTGCGGCAGGTTCAAGCGGACCTATTTTTCAAGCACTCGCACGGACGAGAGCAATTTCGTGTCGCGCTCGGGGCACTCGAATCCCGCTCTGCGCCAGCGATGGGCTGCCACCTGAATTGTTGACTCGTACTACTAGCGAAACTAGCGTTGACTTTAATCCGCGCGGTTGTTCGCGCTATAAACACTGCGTGAAAATATTACTCTTTTTGCGCAACTCTTCATATAAAACATTGTCTCGTAAATATCTTTATTTGCGATCCTTTAAAATAAGAATGTAAATTATTAAGCTACTATAAAATGATTATTACGAAATCAAAATTGCAGATTTATACAAGAATCAGAAAAGTTTTTTCATTCTTGTTATTATTTCAATAATATGTACTCTGATTTTATAATTTGATTTAATTTAATTATATAATTAATTTAAGATTTGTAAAATTATTTTGCTAACAATTGTAAATATTTTACTTTATAGAGACATGAGCAATAGGAAAGGCAAGTATAAGCAAAATTACGCGTAAGAAGAAAATAGTATCTTTATAAAAAACAAATGTATGTACTTATTAATATTTACTTAGCCTGAGCGAAAGAAATGCATCTCAAGTATATCGGCTTGACATATTTCTTTATTAACGACAAGTCTGGAAGTAATATTTGCGACAATAATAGGAGATAAAGAAAAGAATATTGCACTCGCGCGCGTGATTATTGCTCCAGCTTACGTTCCTTAAAACGTTATATCTGTTGACATCGTATCAAATCTGTTGCACAGTGACTTTATTGCATAATGCAGATTGAAGCGAACAACCATGTATTTTCCATTCACGGCGATAGCACGAGGGAGCTTTTATGAAAGTTAAAGGCTTTCTTTTCGAGCGTTCCCCGAGGAGTCCTATTATTCTGCGTGAAACACCATCCGAGAATATTTATAATGAAACTTGAAATTTGCATGATTATAGTCGGAAAGTGAAAGGCACTTATTCGGTGCGCCGTACCCGTATCTTTTATGCGTAATGGAATTAGATATTTGCGAAAAACAAGCTGAAATACGAATCGCTTTAACTCTTATATACATAACATATTAAGCATATGTGCAATTTTTTAAATGTCTAAATACAATCATAACCCTATTAATACAAAATACATTCTTGAGAATATTAGATATAGTTCATGTTTGAGTCCGTCAATTTCATTTGACATTTTTTCTGATTGTAAAATTTATATCGGTTTTAAAAATAAATTTTAATTTAGTAAAATCTGTTTTTCTCTCATAAACATTTGTTATATTTATAACACTGATATAATAAATTCTGCTTTTTTTAGAGTAAATAAATGACAAGAACATTTCTATAATAATCGAATTAGAACAAAATTATTAAAAATTTTTTTACATTTTCTTCGTAACTCGATAAATGATGACCTTTAAATAACCGCACGCGATCGAATTAATTACTGTAGCAAATTGTTGTCGTAATCGGAAGAAACAATCGTATCTCATCAAACCGTATCAGTAAACGGAAGCGTGACATAATTCATTTGATGTGAGCTTGGCACGAAAAACGTGCCATTTACATGATAAAATGCTATAATGTATCACTGTGTGTTTGCGTGGCCTATATTAGACACGATTATTACGGTTGCGAGACAGCAATGGTACACATTCAAAAGAAGCACTAATAAATCTTTTAAAATTATATCGTATATGTTTTGTGCGATTTCAATCTTCTTTAAAAACTGGAATTTTTATTCTTGATTTTACAATTCCTTAAATTTTTATTTTTTTTTAAATTAATTTATATATATATATATATATATATATATATATATATATATATATATATAAAATGCAATATATAATATTTAAAACATAAATATCATTTTTCACTCAATAATTTAAGAGGATTATTTTTTCAGTAAAATTATTTCCAAGTTTCCAAGATAATTCAAAATTCAAACAAAAACATAATAATAATTTATTGTAATCATATTAAATAATTATAATATTAAAATTACCGATTTATAAATATTATAAATAACTTAAATTTATTTCTGTAATGTAGTACATCTTTTAAGATGTATTCTCGGCTAGTAAAAATCTAATTTGTATAATTGCGAGAAATGTCCACCCGTAACTTCATTCGTTTAATTTTCGCTACAACAACCGCAACTGTAGTTTCTCACCTACGCGTGCATTCATATTTATTCTAAGCATGCCAGAGTTACGAAAGCACGGCTTTGCAACTTCATAGTTTCGGCAACACGTATAGACTGTGCATAAACATTGTGCGTCGACGAGTTTGGTCTCTCTCTCAATAAATCGGATTGCTTTGACGAGATATAATCAAGTTCGCGCGCGATGTGTAGTATACCACATAGTTTCTATTTAGCAAAATAAGCGCGGAATTCGTATCCGCGACGAACTTGATAATTTCAGTCGGCGAGGAAGAAACACAAACAGGATAAGGGACGCGGCGATAGTTCCTTGGAAGCGTCCCGACGTGTGCAATATGTTATATGTCGAGCGCTGTGAATAGGGTTCGTCGAGACACTTTGTGCTTCCCGTGCTAAACTCTCGTAAACGTAAACATGGTCTTGCGTAATACGAGCATTAAACTAGTACAAACTCGCGTGCGATAGCCGAAGTTTTGATCACGCCAGACCAGAGGTTCTCATAGTTTTCTACTCTGTGCAGGTTCCGCTTCCGCTCTGATATTTTCCGCGCGTCTCCTAAAAGAGTCGTGAAGTGTCATATCTCGCTAGCGATATTTACGTTGCTCTTCTAAATAAGAACGTGTTCCATTATAAGCAAAATTTTCTACGCTAAACTCATTCAATTGTCTCGCGATATAACAATGTACTATTTATCATCAAGTTCGAGAAGTTTTCCGCAAAAATTGTAAATTTATTTAACGAATTAGGCGTAAGGCTACATGATATAAAAATCGTGCAAACTATAATTTTCGATTAAATTTCTGCTAAAAAAAGATCGATCTCAGATTAATCAATAATTTGTTAATTTATCAGAGAAGCAATAAAATGCTATTTTTGGGTCATCTGATGTGTCTCCGGTGCTCTATATAATCATTATTGCAGCGTTTGATTAATGTCTAGGAAAGAAAAGTACAAACTTGCTTCAAGACTAATCTATATGTCCAACTTCCTCTACTTCTCACTCTTGAATTTCTTTGGATGTTATACGTACG
The DNA here is from genome assembly GCA_963971435.1 of Lasius platythorax. Classification (NCBI taxonomy): domain Eukaryota; kingdom Metazoa; phylum Arthropoda; class Insecta; order Hymenoptera; family Formicidae; genus Lasius; species Lasius platythorax. The sequence goes on from OZ020535.1 coordinate 7,581,448, forward strand.
ATTAATTACGGAGAGCAGAGGGTTAAATGGAGCACTATAATTTATCTCGCTATTCTTCAGACTGTTACAATTTGCTCTTTTCGCGGAGAAGCCGTTGTTTTCTGATGCTCGCGCACACGGAGGCATGATAAATTGCGTGTATACGTGCAACGCTGATTAGAAATAACATATAGCTATGTAATTGCTCATTTTGAATTTTGATAGTGTAATTTTGTAAATTAAGTAATTTTTTGAAGCGGCGAAAATTATACGAGAAGGAACCAAATAAATTTATCAATTACGATTACACAGTTTTATAACAAAGTGAAATAAAAAAAAAATCTAATAACATGAAAAAAGATTTATAACGTGTTAAGAGCTACTAATGACAGTTTAAGAAATATTTGCCATAAGAAGATATATACATAAAATTTGCACATTATATAGAGAGAGTATAATAAGTATGAAAAATGTTCTTGGCACTTGACATTGTTTGCGTTTCAGTCTATAATTAATCCTTAGTCGAGGAAAAAGTCGGCTGCAGACATGAAGGACGGAGAACTCGCGCAGTTTCTATCTAGTTTGTACAAACGCGGGAGTTCCGCCGAGTGAAAGATTTTAATTTCGTGAACAATTCCGCCGGATGAGACATCGCCGGTAATTAAGCGGAGGAGAAGCCGGCGGAAAAACGGAAGGCAAGAATATTTCTCAGTCGGATCAAGTCTCCCCGACAGAGTTTCGAGCGTGTACGAGCGTGTTACGTGTTACGGAGCGAATACATGGACGAGCATTATACCACCGACGATGTTACCACCGGCGTCCCGTCGGTACCGGGAGTACGTACGTATGTACGTCACTTTACCGTAATTACGAGCGAGCTTAATGCGCTCCGCGAATGATACCTATTTGCGAGCGTCGACGGTGCATTAAACGTTGGATACCCTTCGACGTGCGCACGTATATTGACCCCCGTACTAATGCGGCTAAAGAGAGTACCGAAACGCGCCGTCAGTCCGTATCGATATTTCAAAATTGTCACGCGAAGCTCGGAATTGGAAAACGTAGAAATGCGATTATAAACTTGATTTTCCGGCATTTAATTACAATCCCGTGGAAAATTCTCAGTCTCGTTTCATCAACGTGTAGCGCTGTAAAAACGCAGATTGCTGTATTTATAAATTAACATAGCTTATATATATATAAATTTTCTATGCTATAATAAATACGTCATTTATCGTATTTTCTACGGATGACGCATTAAAGTTAATTGCTAATATAATTATACATAAGTATGTAAATATTTTATTAGAAATGTTTTGCCTATACTATTTTTTTCTCTGTAAGTTAGTGTTGCATGTATCTTGTTTTTGCATCTTCTCAGAGATTTCGTCCAAGAAATACTTTTTGTAGTGTCTTGGAGTAAATTTCTTGCCGAAGAAGCAAACCCGTTACTACATAGTTAAAGATTAATGTAGTTCAGATAGGTTTTGGGGGGATGAATAATGTTCACTACGCATCTACACGACAACGACGAGTTTACTACCGTGTATGTTATCGCTTGCGAAATTACAATAAATTCAGGTGCTGCGTCTGCTTAAAAATTTCTCTTCGCAAGATATATTGCGTGATCAAATACGCAATGGAAAGATCAAAAAAGCAAGGACAATATTATCATCTGCTGATTTTATTCATGAATGTTTTTTTAATAATTTTATTAAATATATTTAATTTTATAAATATATTTAATTGCAGGTGAGACATGGAGTTCACAATTGTATTCAAACAAATTGTATGTAAAAATTATAAATTGTAAAAAAGAATTTAACAGATTTTTTTCGATTAATTTATAAAAATTTAAACAGAGATATATTTCGCATGTGCAGGCACATGTGTCTCCAATAATATTCTTTTCACGATCAGATGTCTGAAAATAACATGCTGCGGGATTCTTTAGAAAATCAATCAACGTACGCAAGTATACAATATCCCTTATCTTTAGTCTCGATATCTGCACGAATCTCAACATGACATCAGAGTGTCACCATATATGTCAACTTTAAGCGAGCATAAAACGATACAGCCGCCCGTTAAATTTCTCATTTTATGCGTCAGGAAACCCCGCCGTAAATCGCGGCTTATCGAGTTTGGCTTCGACGTAGAAATGCATTTATTCAGGCGCGACTGTTCGCCATCCCAGCGGGATGGGCGAAACCATGTAGAAACTTTCCTTCTGCTCGACGGTTGATGATATTTCCGCAGCCGTGAGCGGCTCGGTATTATCGTTCTGTCGGCGGACAGGAAACTTTGACCGTGCAAGAGCAGCGCAATTTTTGAGACGCGCGCGCACGCATTTACATATCCGACAGAAAATTAATCCGGTTACTCACGTCCATGGCGAACATATTTAATTGTTTTGGTAATAATAACGTACGTCGGACGCGAATTATTTGTTTGAACGAACATGACTTTACGATGACATTTCAATTATAAATGAATTATTATCTGTCGGGCATTCTCTCTCACAAAAATGTACATTTTGAGAGAGAATGCCCGACAGATAATAATTCATTTATAATATTGAAATATCAAGGTAAAATGTGTGTACATTTACCTAAATTATCTATTATTGCTCGTTATCCACTTAGTCGAAGCAAAGTTTGCGAGATGATGATTTGCTTTGTATCAAAGATATTTATGTCGTGGATAGACTGTTTCTAAATTATTGACATTTAAACAAGAAACACTTAAAAATAAATTGATATAGTTGCGAGACAAAGGATCTGATGAAATAAAGTTATTGTCGAAATAGTAAAATATTTAGATAGCCTTTCCTCTGTTTATGAGACTATAAACGTATTATCGTATCATGTGGTTTCTATAAACTCGGAAACATAAAAATGTAAAATTGCAAGAATTTATTGCGAGTTTTTATTGCTAAAAATGAATAAAATTAGAATAATATATTATAAAGATATACTATAAAGATCTACTATAAAAATGAAATTATCAGTTAAAAAAAAAAAACAATATGTATATTGTAAAATATATGAAATCTTAGATAAATGCAATAACTTTTTTTAGATATCAAAACAAAAAAGTCGCAGTAGAAAAAATCACGATAGGAAAAATTACAATAGTTTTAAAAAGTATTGTATCTCGCTGACATAAGAGATAAACTTTGTTCTTGCGTTTAGCCAACAATTGCATTAATTTAATAAAATAATTTTTAAGATAATTAAAATAATTTAATAAGATAATTTTTCGAATTATCTATTTAGGATTTTCGTTTAAATGTCACAAAATGACATTTGTGTGTGCAAACCGGTAGAATAGAGAAGTGCTACTTTTGAGAGTGTACTGTGTTAACAAATAGTGGAAACGTTCCCTTCGCCGAACCCTCATTGTTTGCACAAGCGAGGGTGCGTACACGAAATGGAAAGGTCCGGAAAAGTGATCGCGGGAAGATGCTCGGTTTCTCACGTGGATTTCATTGTTTTCCTTCGCATCATATATCTACGGTAGTGTCCCCCCTTGAAAACTCAGCGAGCGCGAAATTGTCGTACATCAAAGTGTATACTTGCTTCTTTCGACTTGGCTGAGCTAGATTATTACTTATTCAATATTGCTTGGGAAATGATATAACTGTGCTTTTAAAGTCACGTGAAAGAATACCATTTGTTTTTGACAGAAAGCTCGATTTCAGAGAAAAATCATCAGATTATCATCGCAAAACATAAGAATAGTTTTCACAATCAGAGTTATTTATTTAATACGTATAGATATCTCTCATTCAGTGAGAGATATTGAATTCAGAATAATATGAACGTAAATGAATATTTCATTTGAGCTCGTTAAACACTGCATGCATTAAGGGGAAAGTTGAACTAGACCAGTCAAATGGAATAAAATCTATTTATCTTACGTTTAATTTTCAGATCAATACAAAATCAAATTTTCAACATCAAAATCGAAGCAAATTTTTAACTTTAAAAGAATTATCTTTAACAAAAAAAAAAATCTGAAAAAAAAGTATGTAAGTGAGAGGATATTATTTTAAACGATACTCGCAAGATTGACTTTAGTTTGACAGAAAACTATGAAAAAATTGGACGCAAAATCAATTATTTTTTTGTATAATATCCGAAGGAAAAAGATATCTCTCTCTCCTCTTTAACCTAATTCCGAAGAGGCATAACGAGAAGCAATGCAGAGACATTTATATTACCTTTTGGCAGAAATCCAGCGTGTATTAGCCTCGCTTCCATGAGCAGAGAGGGCAGGAGGAAGCACATGGCCATGCAGAGGTGCACGAAGGCCGCCGTAGGGCCGCCGTGTCTCCATAAATTATTCGCCAGACCTGAAAAATCGTGGTTATCGTTTTGTTGGAGGCTTTTCCGAGGTCATACATTATATGATCAATCGATCAATGTGTTTACAATGTAAAACAGATGTTAACACAGCCTATTCTGTTTGGTCTCCTTTATGTGCTGTTATTTAAATATTCTATAAATTTGTTTAACTCAATTGTGTGTGTGTATCAATCGATAACATACTTATACTTTATGCGCTAATAAAACTCACTAACTGCTTAAAGGAAAATTTCTTAAAGCTCTCGAATAAATAAAGATCCGCACGCAGAATATAATGGGTTTTGAATAAGTTATGTTTAATTTATTCATCTCTTTCAAACTTGGCAGTATGAATCTAAAGTGATATATCAGATTCTCGCATTTTATTCCGATTTTCTCTACTTCATTCGGCTATTTCCAATGTATATAGAACATCTGTGGTTTTTAAAATAACGTAACATACATAAAAGATAAAAATATAATGTATGTTTCTCTCAACGTGCAATATCGATAATTTAAAAAATTCCAAATTTCATCAACAAAGTAAGTTCGCAAGTAAGTATGTGAGCAAAGAGAGATCGTTAATGATTATTTTATGTCTTAAGTAGAGCAATCGGTACGAGTTCTATAATCTCGTGTTGTATACCGTGGAAGCTAAAATGATATGATCCACTTACTGTTATCGGGATTGTTACTGAGAAGCGATGATGGCGGGTCGCGCGAACAAGCGCTCAAATGTCGGCCGAGTTTTATTCCGTCGTTCGCGAGATTGCCGAGCTTCAAAAATGCTGCTCCAAGCAACACCGGAAGTAGAACGGCTCCGGCACCGGCTAGCACCAGGCAGGCGTACAATTCAATTTTAGGAGGTGGTGCATCCGCCGGCCACGGTAGTGACAGGTAAGCTGAGAGAATAATGTAAAATTGTGCACAAATTAAATGCATATGACCGACGATTACACAAGTGCTATACGCAAAACATATTTAAAAATAAAATAAATTAATATATTTTAGAAGATAAAATAATCTCTCCCAATTTACGCAATCTTAGCTCTCCTTTTTATATTAATTATAAAAATGGTATCAAATATTATAGATTAACTGTATTATAGATTAACTTTGTGAGAAAATATAAAAATTCGATTAGCGTCTGTTTCTCTTTCAAATATAGTTACGATTAGTCAAGTTAACATTTTCTTTTTTGAAAGAAGGATAATCTTGCTTTAGAAAAGTTAAGTTAAGCCATTTCTCGGCATCATGAGAATAATTAAATAGTAAGAGATAATGAAGAAAATAAGAGAATCACTTGTTACCAAATAATTTACGATCGATAAAATCAAAGAATTGTTAACATTTTGTTAATGCTATGTTAATTCATTTACAATCTTTTAGATTTGCAAACTATTTTATCATTATTTTTATCTCCAATTTTCTGTTCATCCTATCAAGAAAAATGGAATTAAACGATCGTTCTCGATGTGCAGGGAGATAGAAAGCACGAAAATTTTCGCTGGCAATCCCGTCGCTATCGTGTGTCTTTTATGTAATGACCTCCAGTAAAGTCTCGTACTGGTTGGCAAGGAAAGAAATTTACGCAAAGCCGCCACCGGAAACGGCCGGAAAATAAGAAAACGCAACGAACCATTCGGAACCTCTAGAAATTTTACTGATTAAAGTAATCTGAAACGAGCGGGAAGAAAAAGTTCTTCCGAAACCACTAATGTAATTTCATAATTGCGCGTTACGCGTTATTTTTTTTTTATTTCATAAAACTAATTAAAGTTATAGATCAAATAAAAAAAAATTCTGCAAATATGAAAATAATACCTATATTGTATTTCATACATTGACATTAAAAAACGATCAAGATTATTACGAAAGTATCATTAGAGAAAATTTTATAAGATATATTCGCGCAAAAATTCTTTTCTATTCGATTTAATTTAGTTGCGCAAGAAAGTAATTAGATAACTTTATTCGAAAGTGAAACCACTAAACCAATACAGAGAGATTTGCGAATAATCGACATTGTTAACGTAATCGATCCCGAAGAGAGAGAGAAACGTATTTTAACGAGATAGAACAAAGTAGCTGCTTACCGGCGAATCGTTTGGCGTATCTCAATGCTATGTATGCCTGAAAAGCGACAGCCAGTATGCCATACCAAACGGACCAAAGGCTGTTCACATGACCGCGTGGACACGATTCTTTTCTCATCGGTCTTCGTGCTTTCTTTGACTTGGTCGCGCTCGTAGTAACGCCACTCGAGCTTATGCTCGACACAACTGGCAGCGGCTTCAACGGCTTCTTACACTTGGCCTGGTTCACATCGTTATTGTTCTCGTATCCCATCAAGCTCCCAGTCATCGACATTTTGTCCTGAAACACATAATTAGCCACGCCTTTCATATGATAGTTTAACGTATCGCGTAAATATTTGTTATCAATATTGAGTCGAATTTTTTGCAATAAAAGACTTATAAAACCTTATATCTTTTCGCAATCTCTTAATATTAAATATCTTGGTAACTAAGTCACATAAATTAGAATTATGTGTGTGTATTAAAAGAAATGTTTATAATATTTTTAAACAAAGAATAAGTTTTTCTTCAGCTATTTGCATTCCTGAAGCTTGAATAACTCGACACAACTTCGAAATTCTGCAACCTGAATTATCTGTATAAAAAGCTAAAATCTAGATTTAAAACGGGATTACAATACTTTGAAATAAACAGATCAAATATTCTTCTCCTTTGCTGTACAATAAAGTTAACTCTATCTAATTACAGTTGAATGTGTTTGAGAGTATTATCATAAATTTATCAGTTCAACCTGATTTTTCGCACTCATTTCAATCGTCGCACCACTTATCCAATAATTATCCAAACATATCGTAATATATTATCGTAACATTTTATCTCACGAACGACTCCAGCCATTTCCATTTTACTCAGCTATACGGGAGTTTCAATGCGTTCCAACGGTTTATCTCTCGTGCGCCATTGAGTCTCCTGAGAGGCCCTTTTCTCCCGTTGTATCTTTCCCTGTTACCTTTCCTGAAGAGAGCGAGCGGCTCTCCTCGCTCATTCGCGTTTCTTTCCCTCGGCATTTCACAGTCACGTTGCGCGGAAGTGTGGAAACTCGCGGATACGGTTATGCTAAAATATTAGGTTAGTGCGAAGGTTTGTGTCTCTCTCTTTTTTTAAATATTAAAAAGGATGTGACGCGAAAAAGGATATGAAAGAGAATTCGAAATAATTCTTCTCGTATTTCGTATATTTTCCAGAGTATTATCTAGAGAGCTTCAAGGATTTCGTACGTACTATAATTTTGAAAACGCTTTCTTTTGCTAAATTTCCTCTTCTTAATGACACGTGTCTTAATGTTTTTGCAGCAGAACGATCTTACAAAATGCACTAAAATTTCTTAAATTCATAAGTTAAACAAATACAAGTAAACTAATCTATCGATTTTTTTCTTTAGCGAAAATTTAACGAGTTATTACAAAGCGTGTTTAATTGGCTTATTAAGAAGTCACGTTTTATTATTACGTTTTATTTTTATTACTAAATTATCGATTTTAATTAAATGGACCGTGACATATTTATGAAATGAGGTGCAATTTGTTTCACCTGGTCGCGCGAGAGGTCGGAGTAATTAAAATATAAACGCAGTTTCTCTACAGTTTAGGAGTTACTGTAGAAGAGCACCGGGCACGTCTATACTTATTTTTCTGTTCAGTTACGAGCCGGGTCAGTCCCTCGCGCTTGACTTCCCTGAGCTTAGGGGTTGTAAAGTGCAAAGTTTTATGATCGTTTTCGTTGGATTCGTTCCGCGATAAAATTTCAAGGAGGGAACGACGACGACGATGATGACGACGGTGCGTGCGTGCGAAAAGGCACGTGCGTGACCGTATCAGGGACCTCAGGCGTGTACTCGCCTTCCTGTTTCACGATCTGAGAATTTATAGTCCCGTCGCGTACAACCACCCGCGAAATCTTCGTTCTGTGTGCAATGCAAACCATTCTTTCCTACGTTTGCGAGCATATTCCATACCTGCACTATCATGGCATGTTAAACAAAATAGAGATACGAATGGATAACGACATAATCCTTTTTAAAACGTTTTATATTTATAGTGCATAGACTGTCTAATGCATACAATGTATAATAATTGTATCAATATTTTCGGAAAAAAAAAAAAATATAGGAATAATTATGACGCAATATAGGTATAAAATTATAAATATAAATATTGCTATTTCTATAGGAATCTACACAATACAACGCTGGAATTTTCGTGCTTTTCACCTGTTCGTCGAGTCGCTCTCTTACGCGGAAAGTGGAAATATTAATTAGCATCCAGACGAATCCACATTACGCGCTAGCTTCAAAGGAAGTGTCTGGGCTTTATAAAAGACCTTTTATAGATGAGAATTCACAAGAGTGCGTTTAAATAAGACGATCGATAAGATTTTTTAAAAATAGCATCGTGCAATTAACGTTTAGATGAACTCTACTCTAGAAATAAATTTTATTATAGTTAACGTTTATTTATATATTACACATTATATTACATAATTGGCTGTTTTCATAGATAAATTTTATAGATAATTATCTATTTTATAGATACATTTTTCTTGATGTAATATTTTATTTCCGAAAAACTATATATGCTGTATTTTCAAATGTATGTTTCATATATAATCTCGTAGAAAAATACAAAAAATAACATCACTGAAATTCCTTATCAAAGAGAGAAAGAGGGGGGGGGGGGGAAGAGAGAGAGAGAGAATATTTTCTTGTAACTATTTAAAACATTTTAATATCGAGTTAATATGGAAACTTCAAGAACGTTTTCCACTTTAAATATGCAGTAAAATATTAGCTCTTCGACTTGTACAGTGTTATCGAAGTGATAGAAGCCGCTTAAAATTAGCTTTTACGCTTGAAAGATTATGAAAAGTCGCTACCAGATTTCGAAAATCTTTCACTAAGTCCACTGAATTGTCGTGGAAGCGTAAAATCCTTGCGCACTCAACTAAAACTTTCGTTCCAGAACCTGGTTGGGCGGAGGATAAAAAAATCTGTGATTACGTGTAGTCTGATTTGAAAGTTTAAATGCACACTTTATATAAGTTTAAATACCGACAAACTGTTTAAAGTGCAATAGTATGATTAGTTTTGAGAACAGTAAAACATGTTTATTTTATTTTATTTTATTTTAAAATAATAATAAACAGAGTTATTTTGATAATAACTTTAATAATCTCTGCATTATGTATGTGTGTTTTAATTATAGTATGTATATGAAAGTACGTATATAAAAGAGAGATATCGTTTTTATTTTATTTCTTCTTCAGATTTATTATACAAATTGTTTTATACACAATTTTGTCGGTATACAACTTGTTGCAACATTACGGATTATAATTTCCTTTTGTTTACGCATTATACTCTCTTTTCTCGTAGAATCCAATTACAGCGCGTCGATATTTACTACTCGACTTTGCAGTAAAACTTCACTTAGAAACTTTTTTATCAGAAGACTTAGCCGATCAATCGATAGTGCAGGTAATTTACACTTTGTTCAAGCATGAAACCGATATTTAAGTTTTACCAAAACTTACCAGATTTCTGTCGAGTCTTCTAAAGTCTCGAGTAGGCTTCTCCGCTATAATTGATTCGAAGATTTAGCATCTTTGGCGATGGCAGCACCTAAAACAGATAAATAACGGATAATTATTATTAAAAATTTTATTATAATTAAAACTACAATTAAAGATTACGGTAGAAAAAACATAATAACGAAAACATTGTAAAAGAAATATTATTTAAGGACCGATAAAGGATGAGAGCTGAAATTTGTAAGAAAATAATTCTTCGAAATCAATACTCAAATACGCACAGTCTTTCTCCTGCGTATCTGTATGTGTACACGTGTGCATTTTAATTATCTCGTATTACTGTTTACATTGTAAGTACATGAACAAGTAGTAGCTTTATTAATCAGATTGTCTTCATGTTGTTTGCATGGGATTAGGTTGTTTGCTGGCTCGTGTTTATCCTGGACCAAGAGTGCTACATCGGGTAGAACCGACGTGATTTGCGAGAATCCTTTGTTGATCAATAAAATTTGGTGCTTATATAAGCCGGATAATGAGCTTGCATACGCACGCGCGCGCGCGCTTGGATAAGCCGCGTTAATTACGTCCGCATTTATAGCTAAGCATACGGTTAATATAACTCACACTTCGCATTCTCTTTTATAGTATCAAGCGACTTGCTTTGTGTACATATTACACTGTGCATTATCGTGACACGCACAGTATCTTAAAGTTTGCCGCGTGATGTGAATTTTAACGTATCAGGTTTTATCTGGTATAAAATAGGTGACTATAAAATCTTTTTAATCCTTTCGTAGATTACTGCTATGGACACAAGGAAGAGGATTAATTTTCCCTACACGCTTTTATTAAAAGGACATAGAGATGACAGTTGTAAGCTGCTCTCAAATTTTATCTAATTTCCAAGATTTTAATAATTTTGAAGATTATTTCTCTTGAAAGCGAAGAATATAACGAGCGGTTAAAAATTATTTTTCGTTATAGACGCAATTATTAGAGTGTGTCGGGACTTTTCCAAATTACCTAGTGCTTGATAAATACTTTGTGATTTTATCATTACGAGTCAAGTCTGAAATACAACTCTATGTCTCATCCCTCTTGTTTCTTTTCAATCGTCATACGGTCGATTTCACAAAGAAAAAGATAACATAGTACCATTAGTCTGATTACAGTTTCGTATTACGCGGCCTGAACGCCACCTGAGCTCTTCTAGGATGGTGTTTGGCCATTGTGTTTTCTGGTAGCTCGAGTTGAGAAAGGTAAGCTGGTATAAGAAGGCAAAACCGCGAGTTCATTAATTTTATCCCTCGAGGCAAACCTCGAACCACACAAAGCATGGCCGTGAATTAACGCGATGCACAATACGAATAAAAATTGAGAAAATGGGCGAGCTCTGAAAGGATATTATGCAATAACAATTCTGTTCAAATACAGAGAGAATAATTTTTAATCTCGCTTTCAAGGGAAGCATTTTATTCTGCGTTAATTAATCAAATCAAGATCACAGTCGAATCAATTTAGCCGAATCAAGTCCTACGTTAAATTAATTTCACAAAATAATGCAATGGAAGTACTCGTTCATTTTCACACCAATGTAATAAATAACTATTTACTTTATAATTATTGTTATCATTATTACACAGTTCCGCTATCGATACTATAAAAAAAAATTGTCACAAATTATTATATTTTGCCCCTAGACAATATACGGAATAAATACATATATGATATTCGTCATGTTTCTTTAACCCTCCATATATAGTCTACTCAAACATTAACCGATTTTTTCAATTTCCATTAGTGCTAATTGAATGTTTTCTCTCTCCCCCTCTTTCGCTTAAATTATCAAGTACGTTTCAGAATAAAGAGATCAAATTTTAATGACAGTCTGCCTAATTTCAATTTTCTCTTAAAATAAGAATATTCGAAATTATTAATCACTGAATTTTTATGTATCATTTGCAATACTTATTAATCATAATCAAGAGCATAATCGCGATCTTGCACATTTTGTGTAACATGTTTATTAAATTACAATTTTTCAGTGCAGAATCTGGAAAGTAGACAAGGAATAAAAATATTATCCCATAAGCAAAAGCAAAAATAACGAAATAATCGATTCCTCGACGTGATCTTTATTAATCACGAAATATAGGAAATTATCATGATTCTTTAGATCAATCCCAGCCTCTGTAAAATTCCTGCGTATTCCTGCCGAGTCTGAGCGCGCCGGTAATTACATCATTCGCAATAAATCAAAGCTGCGCACCGCTTGGCATTAATTATCCATCAACTGAAACGATTCTGCAGAGTGGCAAAAACTTCCGTCCACGGTGAGAAAAATGTCTATTTCAATAAAATGTTCGCACGACGCTGATTTATCATCCGTTACTCGCGTCGTGTCACGTGTTACAGATACGTGTGCTCGTAAAGATCAAGATACGAAAGAGATCAAGATAAAAAATGTTATCGAGGAAATCGCAACGCTATAAATCTCGAGGAACAGTGAGCTTCGCGCGTCATCTTTGATATAAATCGCACAAGTTTACACTCGTCGAAGATGTTTAATGAGAAAATATGTTATTTGATCTGCATATTTTATCCTCTTTGCTCGCCTCCTCCTTTTTGCCGCTTTGACGCTGCTAATGTAAATATTAAATTAAGCAAGTTCACAACTATCAGACTGTAAATATAAGTTAAATTACGTTTGCGTCAGGATTCAGAGTGTTGACTATTCATTATTGGATATTGGTACCGGATTTCGTGGCGTAACGAATGAACAGGCAGTCTTTTGTAATGCCAATCAAACTACACATTTTATCGTTTTCAATTAATGATCGCTTGTAAAGCAATTATTAAAAAATGCTCGTTGTAGGAAATATTCAATATTTTACATTTACAAATAATATCACTAATAGAGTCAGATGAAATACTTAGCAATCATCATTGCGAAGATTGGTGGTTTTTATAATAAAACTTTCTTTGCTATTATAATACCGAATCGACTAATTCGATAGATAAAGAGTTTATCCTATATATATAAAAATTCGAAAACTTGAAAGTGCAGCAATGTGCTGTAAACAGGATTCCTGATCTAGATAAAATAATCTCGCGGGGATGATTTATTCTGCGCGACATACTCGTGAGGCAAAATGCGAAATTCTCGAGTTAGCGCGCGCGAAATCATCCGTGCGCAAAGATTATTCGCTTTTCTGCATATAAAGGCCGGCGTCTCTCGTTCTCGTTCGCGTGAGAAAATGAAAATTGTGATTAATACGCGGCCGCGCTTAACATGGCGCCGTTTGTATCCCGGATGAGTTATTGTACGGCAAGATATCCGGGAAACCCTATTATCTCGCTGGAAGGAGTGAAAATTCGAAGACGGAAGGTCGAGATGGATTTCGGGCTTCGCCATTTTGCCGAGTTTGCGGCTTTCTCTTCCGCGGGAGAGCACCGCCGTTTTCCTCTTCTTATTCCCTGTTCAGTTCATCTTCCCGAAAGTCGCTCTTATTTCGGTTCCTCCAAGCTATCGTTTGTCAGGTCTGCTCTGGTCAAAGAAAAATCTTCTATTACCTGGGATATAACGCGCAATCCCTTATGATTCAAGGGCAGAGGAAACAAAAAAAAAAATGGACCGAATGTGAACCTGAAGTCATACAAGTTAATATAATATCTATTTAAATATTTAGAAAAGTGATACTTAAATAAAGAATTCTCGCAAGTTATCGCAAGTTATCATAATATACAGAGTAATAAATAAATATTATATTTTAAGAACATCTCTCTCTCAAAGTTATGCCATAAAGTCAAGTTGTATAATTATTATCGCGTATCATAACGTCGCTGGGCTTATACTTGAGATGATATATTTCCCGTGGGGAAGGATAACCCGCAAGTCCATTATCTCGACGGAAGGCGTGAAAATTCGAAAGCGGAAATTGGGATGAGTTTCGGACTTTCGCCGAGCTTGCGGTTCCGCACACGCAATAGCTTTCTTCTTCCCTCCCACGCTCTCGTCCTCTCCACCCCCGTTTTTCATGACGTCTGTCTTTCCCATGCGGGCGCGCCGAATTCAACACACTGCTACAATTTAAGGGAAAAAAAAACGCACTGGAGAGAGAGACTGATTTCGAGAGATTTGGCGAAGTTGGCGGAGAGAGAAGCTTAAAGCCCCGCAAGCGGGAAACGCTGATTCGGAATTCTCTCTCTTTTGGTGGGGGACACGAACGCGGCGGGGGCGATGCGGTTAGAAGTTTTCGAGATTGTTTGCCGTGCTAGCCGGAATATAAATCGGGCTTAACTCGTCGGTTCCCTTTTCGTATGGTTAGGCAAATGTGGCTTTTACGAGCGCCGGTAAGAAAACGAACGTTTTTAATTCACTCGGCTTTTCATTTCTCTCCACCGCGTTGTCTAAATTCAGCAGAAGATAGACCATCTTCCGTCCCGGCTGCATTTCTGATGTGCAAAGTATTAGTTTATATTATCTCCATTTAGAGTTTATTTGATATTAATATATTAATTTTGAGATTTTGTTTTTCATAACTTATATGGCATTTTCTTCAGGTAGAAATTTTATTTTATTCTTTGTCAAGTTATTACATACTTTGTGTGTTTCTGCGCATTCTTATTTTATTGAGATAATTGATATGAAAAGAAGGTTAAAATTGAATATTAACATTTTACTAGAAACAAAATAAAATTCTTTATAATAATACTTTAAACGAATATATGATATTTTTTTATCAAACATCCAAATTATCTGTATGAAACCGATAGATTTTCAGTTTTCTTTATCTATCGATAAAGAATTTTGCTGTACATACATATAACTCGACAGAGGCGCATTCGGTGAAAGTAAAGATGCGCTTTGCGCCTAAAATGCCGGATTCTATGGATAGGACGAATGATCCTGGAGAGAACGTGCGAAGAATAGGGAGGAAGAAGGGCGCCAGAATTGATGGAGAAATGTGTATTGTCTGACCCGGGGAGATAGTTACTTATGGTATCCATTTATGGGCGTCGTCGATACGTCGTCGTTCCACGGCACGCTCGTGCACAAATGATCATGCACATATGCACACGCACACGTATCGAAGAAAGGAGCCGCACAAAAGGGTCCCGAGGCGGAGGTGGGGCTGAACCGTGATAATTCTAGAGCCCTTACCGTCACGACCCATCGTTCGGAGCTCTCCTCTCGGAGCCCTCGAGAGCCCCTCGCCGAGAGGTTAACTGTTGCCCCTTTCTCGTACAGCAATGCACATCGTTTGACACGTGACGGACTTGCGTTAATTGGGCTCGGTTGAGCCCAACGAGAACAACCGATCGGGAACGAAATAGCTTCACTTTCGATCGCGTGCTCGATGATGCCGATATAATCGAGAATATTTTTGTATCGTTCTACTTCCATTTCGCAACAGTATAAGACTCGACAAAAAACAGCGCGAAACAGACAATAAAAATGAATAACGTAGTAATAAGAGGATCTAATCTTTGATATTATATTTTGTCTTCCGATGAAAAATATCTTATCATTTAATGTGCTTTAGTATTGTACTATTTCTCTGTTCTTCTAATTAAAATAGCATATCTGTATTTCAAATAAAATTTTTAATGACACAACAATCCTTTCACTAAATTAAATGTTTTTTGGCTCCAGCTAGAAGAACAATCGATTATTGCATGTCCCGTCAAATGTCTCATCAAATCATTAATACCCAAATCATTAATAATTTTGCTACTTTGGTCCCGACGCAATAAAACTTCATGAAATATGTGCGTTCGCCCTTTCTTTTAATTAAAAATCCAGGGTATCCTTTTCGCGATATAAGGATAATAGCGTACGCGGCCCTAGTCGTTAAGGAACGGCAGTACCGACATTAATTATGTCACGATGCTCTAGTGAGGGTAATGCAAACATCATTACGAAATAATAGCACACAGTGTAGCACATTATATAAAATTTGTTACAAATGTTGTCAGCGTTTTTCTTATTTTGTCTTATATTTATTTATTAAAATCGTGATTAAAAAAATATTCGATGATGCTGAGATAGCTATGTATGCATTTGAGTTAAGATAAAATTTAAATAGAGTATTACTTATGTACGTTCTAAATCAATTTTTATTCCCAAAAGCTGTGCGATTGATTGATGTATTTCACGAAACGATCAAACGCATTAACGCTCCATTAAAGCTGTTCACACCTGCACGCGATCGATACAAGCTCTGCGTAGGGTAGACCAGCAAAATACCCTCCTACGAACAGAAGACTACGAGCAGCAGTAAAAGAAAAAGAAGAGGAAAAGATTACAGAGGAGAGCGGAAAATATACGTCCTAAAGTTAGACTTGAAAAGCAAAAATGAAAATTAATCCTGAGGATCTCATTAACGCTGTTCTCTGCAGACGTGCATGTCGAAATTACATTCAAACTGCAGCAAACGAAGAAATGGGATGAAATAATCCGCGAATCGAGTCAGGAAAACGGAAATTGAGGAAGTATAATATAGCGTGAACTCGACCGTTTGTAAGTGTAAAAGGATTAAGGAAAGGTGAAAAGGGGGAGCAACGAAGGTTGACATGATAGCAAGAAGATGAAGTTAAAGTCATAGAACGTGGAAGTTTGTGCGATCAATTACGTTAAGTTGCTACCCTAATCCTGAGTTTCGTAAGTTATACGGTAATAGTGGGACAGATATCTTGCAAAATTTACGCACTATTACAAATTCTTGAAATTTACGACGGAATATTCTCAGCTACTCGGTAATCCTACGTGTGTGTTGTATATATAATCATAGTTTCAGAAAATAGAGGAAATTATTTAGATGGTGTGTTGGTACAACATTTTATGCTAATTGTATTAAGTTAGTTTGTGCAATATAAGCTTATCAATATTTTTCGAGAAATAGTAGCTTATGATTTAGATATTTGCGATAAATTTTCCAATAATTCAATTGAAACTTTATTAACAGCTCTATGCGTGATAAAATTACATTGTTACGTTAGATAGTTGTCATCAGAATATTTAGCATTGTATATTCAATCCAGACAATAAAATAAACTAATTTACAGTATATGGAATCAATTAGCGTATATATATGTGTGTGTGTGTGTATACGTATAGTAGCAAAAGTAATTTGTTAAAATTTTATGTAATGTATGTAAATTATTTCTACTTATATATATTGATAATTTCATAATTATCGATAAATGTTAAATCATAATTGTCACTTTTTTTTCGTTCGACAGATCAATTAACGCCGATGTAACTATATACATTACTCGTTTGATAGGAAAACCGCATGTACGAACATTTCGCTCATAGCATACGAAAGAGGTTAATAGATATTTGACCTCGTGGTTTTGGCACGGCCAGCAGTAACCACCGTAGCCATTTGACTCTCCATTTGCTTTCTGAAAGAGCGACACGTGAAGGGTCAGAAGATCAAGGCTCGTCGATTCGTGTTGCCAACGCGCGATTTGCATTTACTATGCGTTCTCATCGTAATGCAAGAAGATTCAAACTTCAAACTCTCGTTTTGCACATACACTAGATCGAGAATCATTATTAAAATTAAGAATTGCACGATAAAACAGATTTATAAAAATCGATGCATTTCCTCGATATTTAAATTTATACCTATTAATTAAAAAATCGTGTATAGAAAAAGATTACAAAAATTTTCTTACTTTTTTATTTTCTTCAATATCACGATATTTATATTTTTATAGATCGGTTCGTGTTTAATCTTACTTAGCGAATTTTTACTTGATCGTACAAGCAGTTATATTTATGTTTCATTTCACGATAATGGCTCGTGAATTTTAATACTGGTGTTATATAAGAGGATCCACATGGACGTAGACACGTGTAATTTACTTTGTTTGAAGCGGCGTGGCGGTATAACAAGCCATATCTCTACAAGAATATATTTGAGCTTATACTTAGTGGTTAGAGAAGGGTCTGACCTGTGGTATTGGTCTTTCAAATCCAGATTCAACACCTAGACTAGCCTTAAACAAAACATGTCACACAAATTTGGACATCGGATCAAATTCACTGATTAATTTGCTAGTGTCATTAACTGTTATAACTGTACATCTACGAATATCTAAATGTCGCAAATAAGAAAATATATAATTTAAAAAAAGAAATAGTACATTGTATTACATAATATAATATAAAGAAACAAAGCATGTAATATTAAACAGAACATTTATATTATTACAGCGGGATTTACATTGTACTTTACACGAGTTAATTTCCTCGTCTGATGAATGTAAACGCTAATTATTCAAGTTAAGCGGATGTTAACGAGCATTTTTTATAATTTCGAGCAAATTAGAGAAAGTAGCACAATTTTTTTCGCTATGAATGAAAATGAAAACCAGAGCAAAATGAACGAACGACTAGGAGAAAAAAAAAAGAAATATATGCAACTCGCCGACATAGCCGCGCAAAACTGCCGGCAATGTTTTCAGGCACACTCGAGGCTGTCCGTTCCGCGGGCTCTCAATTTTTTTCGTCTCTTTTTCTTGGCTACAGAGAACGAGAGACGTTCCACGGGATGAGCCAGGTCAAGTTCACTCCAACGCCCGGCGACTCTCGGACGGCGAGCATTTTTCGCCGGGAATCGCTTTAAAAATGCCCGTCTAAAATAAAACCGTCGCCGGAAAAAAGTCCCTTCTAAATTAAGAGAAGAAATTCAAACGACCTCAAAAATCAAGTCGAGTTTATGTGCTACGCGCGTTCGCAATTTGGCACAGACAAAATACAAGAGAGAAAAGTTATTAAAATCTCTCTCTCTTTCTCTCTCTCTCGTGGTATATTGTTCGCGTCTTGAGCCCGCTATGTGTCGCAATGCAGTGTTCCAATTTCCATATATATGGAGCGGAAACTTACATAGGGCTCTCATAAAAACTTATGTACCAGAATTACATTTCGATAATTCAATTCACTAATAAGATTAAACGTTTCATATCTTGTGTCCTCTAATTAAATGATGCAATTCCAATCACGCTACATATTGATCCATTCCGGCAGCGTTCCGCGAGAAGAAGTTTCTTCTTTCTGCAACTCCTGTGAATGCAGAATGAATGCCTTACTTCGCGAACGTCTAACTTCGCTTCAGCTTTCCACTTTGCGCTTTGCATTTTCATCTTTATCGCGTTATAAATAAAACTTACAAAGAGAGGTAAGAGAGATGCGAAGTGCTGAAGCGAAGAATCGCAAAGGGGCGTCTATTCGCGAAGTAGTAAGGCCGAGTTCTCGCAAGTCGACGCGTATCCTTCTTCGTCGAGGATCATGAATCATACTCGGCATCGAATATACTCGGAATAGAAGTATTTTGAGTGACGAAGAGGGAAGGAAAGAAGAGGGAGATTGGCGATGAAGGATCAAGTAATCCCGCGAAGGGGAGACCCTGCACTTGACATTCAATGGGTTACGCTTGTACGTAGCGACAACGAAATCGCATTTGCGCGATGACAAAGGCGACAAATCGAAACTCGCGTAAGCTCGCCCACAGTCGAGTCGCATTAAAGCGATAAGATGAAGGATCGCGAAAGCCGGTCGTCCCTCGGTACGTATTCGGCTGCCGACTCTAATGAGGACGTCCTCCCGTGGGAGGACGCAAACGTAGATGCGATTCGACGTCGATAAAGTTTGTCGCCTCGTCGTGTTCGATACTGCGAGAAACTGGAGACGCGCTTACTGATAATGGACGTGGATTAAGATCGATGCATACCGAAACACGCATCGGTCACGCGACTCGCGCACACATAACAGATACCCTCGATAACAGACCCGCGAATTACAACGAGTAACACGATTACGGGTGTTCCTAATCGTGTGATTTTGCAAGGGTCGTCTATTGAGTTGTAAGTTCCGCAAGCAGAGATACGTTTTAGTCACGTGATTTCGGACACAATGCGGCATGAATCACCCGTAGAAACATGCGATGATTCGTTCGCTTATGCTGGATAAACCAATCTGCCGTACAAATTGATGAGTATCTATAATCAATAAAACACGTAATGCTTCGAAATAGCGTTTTAATTACTTCGATATTTTAAGGATATTCAATTATTCTTGGCATTAACCAGGAACAACTGAGTATAAAGAGTTATATTTAAACCGCGCCGATACCGAAAATAATATCCATCCGCTATTTGAAATCAAATTAATATCGTCTGATTATCCTGTATCAGTATTATTTTGATGTCTACTCGTTTCGATTCGCAATATATCTTTGCGTCTTTCAACTCGTATTTTATTGTGTCATAAATCATTGTAAGGAAGTGTCGCCGTATAACGTGACGTTCGCTATCGCGTCCTATAATTGCAGACAGCTACACGCGCCGTACGATAAGTCGCGCAGAATATCACTGCGAGCCAAGTCCGATTGTCTAGACATTATTAGCTCGCCGATATTGTTATCGAAACAGCTATAACGCGTTTCCTACGATTTACAATTCTGACGTTGAGTAATATCAACCGGTCACTACTCTCGCGTCTATAGAATACTTGGATAACGATTGTATTTCTATTTTGTACCTCCATTGGCAATGTGCGTATCGCGATTTCCTCGCGTTGACAAAATATTTTTTAATATTTTAATATTATAAAAGTTTATTGAAATATTACTCTCCTGCTGATAATGATTAATTTTGCTAAGTCTTGAACGTCATTTTGAGATGTTCTTATATTAAGGACGGTATAACGAAAGAAAATATGCATTGCATTATGTATTTGAATTATCTGGATTAATCTTACAATGTTAAAATATTTCGAGAAATCTTTGCGCAAGAAATCAATATGACATTTTAATAAATTATTTAAAAATCGTCAAGAGAAAAAAAAACGCACGATTCTTGCGTCAACTAGGACATGTTTCCATTTGCATGCAATCGATTGCCATACAAGCTGTTGCGGGTACGATTTTTCCGCTTTATATCGGACAATCCCGCCGCAAGTTACTGCGAATTGCGATTGTAGTCGTAAGCCGTATTGCGGACTCTCAGAAAACTTTGCATCGCGATCAAATAAGATTGGGATACGATCTATTTTCGAAATCGGTCTGATTTCCATGAATATGATAAGCAGTCTTAGCGTGACATATTTGCGCAGCCAGCCATTTTACAATATCGCTTGACGATACTGATAAGCGCTAAGCTTTGTATGCTTTCAGGGTAATAGTTGCACGACGGAAACAGACAGAGAAAAGATCGCGATAAAAGTCTGAAAAGCAAGGTATGTTGCATAATACAGGCTGTTTCTGGAATAGATGTTTGTAAGATAATAAAACGGCAATTAATTTGATATTCTTTAAATACTTGCACCTGAGTTGTTTGAAAATGTAATCTAAATCTTACATATATATACCTTCTAGCAAATTTCTCTCGAAAATTCAAGTATGATGTAAAGAGCCGTATTATTAAACCGCAGGGAGTATAGTAAAGATGATTGCCTGCGAGCAAATAAAAATGTTAAAAGGAACATGAAAGCCGACTATGCAAAGTACCTGAAGAAGTATCTAATTTATGAACACCATGATGGTCCGCAGAATAGACGTGCATATATCACGCGGTAGAAAAAAATCGCGTCATGTTAAAGCAAACCGCAAAAAAAAAAAAAAAAAAAAAAAAAAAAAAAAAAAAAAAAAAAACAAGAAAAAAGCGGAAAATATACATATACATGATAGAACTTGAAATTTTTTCTCGCATCGGACATTATACTTTATTTGCGTCCAATGTGCTGTTACATTTCTGAATTAATGTCACGGACAATATCGTCGTCTTTGAAACGATGTTTCAACTCAAAGCGTGAATCCAGAGCAAAATTGACATTAGTTGCTTACAATTAAAGAGATAATTTGCGCATATATAAGGTATCTAAACTACTAGTTTGTAGACAAACCTAAGTAAACGAACGATAACGAATTACCTCCGCTTTTCATTAATCATCCCTTAAGTTAGTATATAAAGTGCTAGTTTCTATATTCCACGCGTGCAACATCGAGGCGAGCGACGCTAGATGCATCAGATGCGCGCTTTAAACCCATCTCACGCTGCCACTGATGGACTCATTAGCAAGGGATTCTTCGTTTACTTCCACCCTATCGATTCTCCTCTCCTCGTTCCTGCGGCCACGAAAGGCGTCGCTCTTGGCGGCGCCTTTCTTAATTGATTATAAAATTGCGACGCGCTGTCTCTCGTCATCGGTGGATTATCCGTTGGGGATTAAATCGATGATTCATTGCGGGCCTCCTATTAGCTCTCGCCTCCTCCCAGAGCGGGATTCCCCTTTTGTCCCGGTCGAGTCGATTTCCGCGGGATAGATAGCCCGGAAGAAACGCGCGAGCGAGCTCCTTCTTCCTTCCGTAGATAGGTAGGCACGTAAAATGTCGATCTATTTTCCACGACGAAAGCTTCCGCGATTCCGGCGACATTCCGATCTTTTACCGCGACGTCGGCGTTCCTCCGGATACTCGTTCCGCGCAGACGCGTGGCTCGCTTCGAATGCAAGTCCACGCACGCGGGTAATTGTAGTTTTCGACATGTCGGTAGGGAGAGAGGAGTGCACACGGAAGGGAAAGCGCGAAATGATGATTGATCGTGTGTGCGAGTCGTGTGTTGCACGAAGGAGAAAACTTCTAGGAGCTGAAAGCGAATTCGCTTCACTTTCGACGGTTATCCCGAATAAATCAACGTATGAGGAAAGTGTAAAATAGTAATGGTCACGAGCTTTGCGAAGACATTAGCGAAGAAGTTGAGCGTGCTCTAAATTATTTTGATATAAATTAAATTTTTGAAGTGAGAAATGTTTTTTTTTTTTAATCTTCACATAGAATTTACATTATTTTACTCTCATCAACTTAATCGAATATAATTAGAATAATTAAATTAAAAACGAGAAATTTTCAGTCGGATTTTTCGGCCTATAATATATTCAATTAAATGGATTATTGATAAGTGAGTGTTCTATTAATTTTTCTTTTTTGAGATTCGAATAATTGAAATTCTATCATACTAAAATTTCAGATTTCAATTTTCTTCAGCGCGACGTTCTTTCAAGCACTTGAAATGCAAAGCGAAAAGAGAACCATATCTACTTTCGGCATATCACGACATACCCTTGTGAAAGAATTGGCCTTAAACATCGTCAAATCTGCGTTACCCTCTCTAGAATGTAGGGTGGTGAATGGGAAATCGTCCTTTCGAAATGCGTGGCTCGTTTTCCACAAAATTTCAAGTCCCGAGTTGAAGTTCGCGCGCGCGGGAAGGGTTAAACGTTTATCCCTCTTTTGTGATGTGCTTCGTCTCTTCGCCACGCTCTGTCACCCGCGTGAATAAGCTAAGGTGGCAGAGAGGCGAAATGACGAGGAGAAGGAAGAAGAGTAGCAGTGGCACAGCAAGGAAAGGGGGCAACCTCCTAGGATCTTGAACATTACGAGAGGGAATTGCCGGAACGTGAGGGGCTGTAAAGTGCGTGACACGCGTGACAAACGCACTCGGATTAAATGCCGGCGCTCGAACTGGCTTTCCGCTTCTGAAAGATGCCAAGGAGTCATCACACTCTATACAAATGATTCCGCGTCGACGAGAAGTTCGAGATTTAAGGATTGAAACGTAGAGATTCGCAAAGATCCAAGTGTTAATTGTCTGCGTTCAATCTAGATGCAAGGTTCAAATATGAATTTACATATAGAATTTTTATGCATAAATTAAATATTATGTGAACATAATCTTGCTAGTCTCATTTACATAAAGTTTATTTTTTTGTATTTTAAAATACGATGTAATAGCTACACAATCTGTAACATTTATATTCACGTATATTCACGTAAGAATATTCACGTATATTCTTAAGATTTACTCACATACAGACACACACACATATATATATATATGTATATACTTAAAATGTATGAATGAACAGATCATTTTTTACATTGCAGACTTTTTATACAACTTTCTTAATGATAGGATGATCCGAAAGCTCCTTCACATCGTCTCTTTCGAACGGCACACGGATTTTCTTTTCGTCGCCGACGGCTTTCATGAAATAATAAAATCCTCTCTTGTATCAAAGCCTGGAAGCCTGAAGAAATGATATAAATCCACTGTCAGTGCGTCTTTCGTTTCTTCGTAGCTTCACGTAATCTCGAAGATCTCTTTCCCTTGCTTTTATTACGTACATGTTCTTAATGTGGATAAGAGTTTCTATTCTTGTCATCAAGAACATGTCTTAAGCGGTTCATGTATCTTTATCAGTAATGAAAGAAATAACAAATAATTGGTAGCAGAAAAAAAATATAACACGCACGCGAAAAGAGGTATATATTTTTAAAACAATATTGAGAAAATTTCTTATAGAAGCAGAGCTACTTTATATTACATTCTCAAAATTCGTATTTGTGAGATATAAATCTTATGATTGTCATTTCGATATAATAATAATTTCTCTAATTAATGTACTTGCAAAGTTCAATCTCATTATAGTCAGATCTCATAATATATGATACTTATATAATTTCGATGCAATGGATAATATAAAATCAAAGCGATCTTTTGTGATTCTTGATATTGGAAACAGGCCTTCGCTCTGACATATCAAAATTTCTCTTTGCATGTCTTTATATTTTATTCTTTAGTTCTTGAAAGCGAATAGGTAGAGCTTGCGATTATTTAAGAATTTCTGTTGCGTTTTATGCCGTCCGGCATTATTTCGATAAAGGAATAGCAGGAGAATATCCGACGCTTCGATACCTCAGAAACTTTCAAAACGGCAAAACTCGAGAGAACTGCCGAGAACAGAAATACGCGAGCCTTTTGATGCCGTGTCTGTATTTCCTTCTTTTGTTTTTGCAAGGCGTGGTCGTATTCGTGGCCTGTATCCGTCGTATTGTGATAATAACTCCTTTATTGCTGTGTTCCAGATTTTGCAAAAGAACATTCAGTAAAGGCAGATTAAAGCCTCCATTCTCTTCCGAGATGATCAGCCTCATTGAACTTATGCTCTATTTACTTGCAAAAGCATCTCTCTCTCTCAACCGAAGATAATAGATTCTTCACCGGATAATATAATTTTAACGATTTTAATGATTTATTAATTTATAGCAATAAATTAGGAGAACATATATTGACAATAAAATCAAGTTTCGAAACAATGAAGATAACGTCTTTAATTACGAGACATTTAATAGCAATTTCCTTATCTAGTTGATACAATTATTACAATTCTCTTTCTAATTTTATGATTTTGCATTTGACATTACTTATAAATGTAACATTTTACTAATCTTTACATTTACTAGTTTTGTTACAGAAAAGTAGAAAATAATAAAAAAATTGCAAGTATATAGAGAAGAGAAAGTAATAAAATGAGGGCTATTTCTCTATGTTTCAGCAATTAATTTACAAATAATTGACAAGGAAAATTGCCCCCTTCCCTGCAGATTATCACTCTTCATAAGAACGAAGATGTATTTTTCGAATCGTTAGTACATACCTCGCGTGACTGTGGAGATCAGACAAGACCCCCCCTTCGATACTTTATCTTCGTTACATCGCTACCGAAAGAATCTCCGACTTTAAGGCCACCTTCTATCATTCCCCTTCTTCTTTTGCCCGCATCCGTTTCACATAATAGGTAATGCACATATTCAACGAATATGTATAGCTTATTGCCAAAAATATACTGCAAATATAATGCAGACATTCGTCGACAATACATTTGTAAATGATAGTTACTCTCTCTCTCCGGCTGTATATTTATTAATTAATATTTTTTTTAAATAGCTATTATTAGCATTTAAATGATTCTGCTTTGACTTCGACGTGTCGTAAAGCATAAAAATCGTAATCTAAATGTTTCTAAGTTTTGACAGTGACTGATACACGTTTTGACATTCTGCATTTTATACGAAAAGTTGGAGCTTCACAAACTTATCATATCAAAGCGTTAAAGAGAAAAGTCGATGCAATTTGTCTGTGCATAAGCTGTAAGAATTATTCATAAATTTTTTTGCTTTTTGCAAATGTCATAATTCACGATAGCAAACATGAAAAACATGAAATATGATATTCTAAAAGCGATGCTCTGAAATTTCTGTCGTCTCCTCATAACCGCTCTCATCTCTTTAATAATAACGGTAAAAATACAAATTAGAAGGGTAAATATCAACGATAATTTTGCAAGAAAACTAACAAACAAAATTAATAACAATATAAATCGCGTGTCTTCCCATAGCATCACGTATCTTCTTATACTTGGAAAATACATATATTTATGCTGGGTTATAAAAGGGAAGATTGAGCTCCAGAGGCAAAGAGAGCACGGCTCTCCCCTCATGTTATGTAGTTTTCTCGAGGTTATAGGACATTGCCAAGGTCATTGCACGGATCACAGTCGCCCGCGCCCTTGGTGCGGAATAATAGATCACAAGCTGCAAGGAATCCTTCCAAGGATTTTCCACCCGACTCCCACGAACCATCTTCTTCCGGCGTCAGTGGTCCGTCCTATGAGTCAGCGTGTCACCATGGCTACAGAACATCCCTCACCCCGGGACGACGGATATAGGTGCGTGTACACAATTTTCACCCTCTCTCCCTCCGTGCACTCTCGACGCTTTCCGCGTCGCATAGCCGCGTGACCCCCCTCGATATCCCGCGACAACCTCATAAATGCGGGATTAATTGCGAGCGTATTTAATTTTAACGTCTGCGCGGGAAACAGCGTCCATCCGTCTGTCCGCATAATTCTCTGCCCGACAGTGGGAATTGTCAATGCGTATCGTAATTGCTTTCGTCTATCCACATCAATTAAGAGATGAATATTTCGATTTGAAAAGAATGTGACTATTGTTTTATGACAATATCGTAATCTTAACGATTGAACGTATTGAAAATAATCAAATATTGTTTGCTGTTGCAAGTCACATTGTTGAATATTACATTCGAAATGTAATAAATTGTAATCGTAGGAAAGTGCATATTATAATCGCGATTTTGCTATTGCAAGTAGTAAGTCGAAGCACTTTTTAACACGAATTACGATGTAAATGGAGAGACGCTTTGTCTGGACGGTACTCCGACATCGCGTTTATAAATAACCTCTTAATAAATACTACCAGAGAGAAAATAGAGAGAAAAGAAAGGTATTGGCCGTCGTAATACGGATCTCGCTGCACCAATCTCGTTCCAGCGAGAACTTACTGCCACCGTATAACAAATCGAGCGTAGAATCGCGTTCGAGAATACATTCCTGCCTGATAGAGGAAGTGTCCATTTCTCGTATCCTACGACTCCAAGGACCAAATGGAACGTAATAATGTCATCGACCGTTACACCCTTGTAGTAATGCAGCCTAGCACTCCGTGTCCCGTTGTATTTCCGCAGACGGATATACAAGTCGTACCAAATGTTATTCAATATTTAACGATTAATTTTCATAATGGTACGGGGTCCCCTCAAGTCGCACAAATGTTTCTGTCGGAATATACATACAGGATAATAAACGTGTTTTACCCAAGCAATAAAGAGCAAGTTATCGCGAGAGTAAGCAAAGATAAACAATTCCCCATAAATAAAAGATGCGTCTGTCGCTATATCAACAGCATGCAATAAAGAGAATATTACAAAGGCCATGCAATTCATATCGCTACGTTATCCTTACCAAGAATCGTTTGCGAAACGAGTACATCGCAAACATTTAAAACTATTCGCCTTGCGAATAAAAGAGTCAAAGTTTGTGAGCAAATATTTCTTCTCGTAATAACGAGGTCTGGAAAAAAAAAACAATTTTTGGCGCAAACAATATTATTCTCGAGAATATCTTGATGAAAATGTGAATGTCGCGTGCGTTGAAAAATATTATTAGAATTTATGTTGTACCTTAGCTCTCGTAAAAAAAAAAGTAAATGGGGTATTAGCTTAGCAGACTCTAATCTTAAGGAAATCGATCTGGGAGTTTGAATTGCAATTCCTTTCGATGAGTGACACGTACGAGATAGAAATCCTACCTACAGAAAAAAATGTCTAGGGTGATGACACGGTACCCACGATAACGAAAATTCGTTCTAAAATCTTGAGCAAGAGAGAATTTTTTTTTAAATTGGAGAAAATTCATCATTTCATCAATATCAAATAAGATAGAGAGAGACCTTTTATTAAATTTGAAAAAATTCACCGTTTTAATCAATTATTTTTTTCTTATCAAATTATCGATATAATTTGATAAGAAATACAATATTCACAAACAGAAAATAATCATAAATCATAAATTAATATAATAAAATATTACTTGAATAAAAAATCTAACATTTACATTAATTTTATATCGCTATAGTCTCTAATTGTACATGACTTTGATGTTTATAAGATCAAAGATTCCATTCATTATAGTAACGAGCAAAACAAATTTCGATCACTGATATATTTGATGCCCAAAGTACATTTTATATAATAAATGTGTATATCTTTTTTGCTTCTTTAAATCCTCTGAGCGAATATCTCAAGAGCCCTCGTCGGAGCTCTTCCCCAATATTGAATCATTATTATATGTTTATTTCACCGTTTATTCGCCTTCGGCGCCATAAATATAAATGTTTTTAGGTATCTCGTAAAAGACAAGTCATTCCCCTAATCTTAAGAAAATCGATTTCAAAGAGTAAACGGTGCTTTCTCAAACTTCTTGTTCATGAGTGCAAGAAGTTGTCAGCGTTTATCTTTTTAATTAATAGCAAGTTGCTACAAAATGTATCAACCGGACAAGAAATGTTATTAATCATAAATGAAAGTTATCTCAGAGAAAAACATATACTTTTAATAAAAACAAGGTAGCAAATGTATGTCTTATGTCACGTTATCTGAAATGTCATTAACAATAACAATGAATACATTACGATTATGCAGAAATACTGTTAAATTTTATCTTTTTCAGTTCAATTTAATTTTAATGTATTATTTTCAAGTATATATTTTTATAAATATATTTTAATATTAATTATATATTTCAGAATATATATAAACAAAGCAGATATATTTGTTACAAAATTTGTGCCATTAATAAGTAAAATCAAGAAGAGACAGCTTATGCGCAAATGCTCACTTATAGAGATCAAAAACTTTATCGCATGTCATTTTACGATTTATATGACATGACACACATACACAAACACACCACGATATATTTATATATACTGTTAGCCCTAAAATCTAGAAACTACGTACTGTATCGCTTCGTTCGATAGCATTCGTCGACTCTGCTGGGAGTCGTTAGAATAAATGCGACTAGCTATTTCGTGAGGACCGTGTCGTTCCCCTAAGGCGGAAGAAAATCGATTTCTTCGATGGCGAGAGAAAAGATGTGAGGAAGGGTAGATGGAGTGAATAGAGAGTTCTCTATTTCGCCGCGATCGCCAACCGGAAAGACAGGACCTTTCCTATAGGGTGGATAAGACGATGCTAGACCTAGCTGTCTCTTTCCACAGAAACTGTACGATCTTCGAAGGGTCCGTAGATCAACCGATCTCGCGCGCATCTTATTTCTCGCCCGCATAATGGCACATCTGCGTCGACAATATTTTCCGCATCACGGAACATTCGATAATATTGGATGTCATATGACTACAGAAATGATTCATGGTTCAGGCGTGCGCAAAACCATAGGTCCTATTTTTTCGTCTAGCTCTAAAAAAATGTTAAATATTCGCGATAAATCTGATTACAATGTGCGCAAACTGCAAATTTGTAAATTAAAAGAAATAAAAAATTACGTTTAAATAAAAAGATCAATACCATTACCGCCATATCTACAGATCTGTATCTTCTCATTTAAAAATTTCTTGAATAAATATCTGATAAAAACAGATTGTATAATGCATTAGCGAAGAAGATACTAATGAAAGGAACAGTTGTGCGATATTTTCCTAAGATGATAAGTCTAGCAATCTGTAAGTACGCTTGATTTATTAAATTATATATTAAAAATATTGCAGAGAAATTTTTTTTTAAGCTCTCCTCAATACTTATTATCAATGTTACTGTTGTAACATTTCTCTCTCCCTCTCTCTCTCTTTTTGGCCTGATAATTCGTTTATTATTTTAAATATATATATCAATCCGAATTATTATATTACACGAAAAAATATATTTTTAACAGCAAGTTAATCTCTTACCACATATAATTAAATATTCGAGCGAAATAATAATTTGGCGAAACAATTAAGCGTCTGGAAAATGCTTTCTTTTATTTTTGAAAAGACATTATCTCGCAAATAAGACGTATTGTTACCGAAAAGAACAGTCTTCACAATTCAATAATCCGCCTCAGGCGCCGTCTTACGTTAGATTAAGGGAGCAAATGTTTCACGACCGCTGCTGCCATATTGCTATCCCGCGAGCATTAGGTCTGCTTGTCTTACATTCCCAAGAGAGTAGCAGGAGAACCTTAGGTAATACGGTACGCCATGTGGCCCTTGTGCCATTTTTACAGATTCTTGACTCGAAAGAAAATAATGTTTGCCAAAAAAGAGACCGATGTTTTATTCATCACGGACTAGAAAATGGCAAATCATTTCGTTTACCGAGATCGTATTATTTTCCGGACTTGAATAAATATGTCCGCAAAAGTTAGAGAAATTAAGATTGCAATTCAGATTGATAAAACAAAAACAAGCATATAAAATCGGTTTGCTCGAGTTCCATTTTAAAAGTGCAAAGTGCATTTTGAAAAACTTTTACCATCAAAACAACCGTCATCATGATTGTTGTTAATACAAATATATATCGATAACGTTTTTGAAAAATACTGCACGAATATATCGTTAATGTGGCAAGTACATATATTAAACATAAGTATCTGTTTTGCAAGCGTGATTTGCTTCTTGTAGCCCATCGCGTTATCGTAAGATGCAAAAGCATAATCTAAGCACGTAAGCCGTATACATTAAGAAATATGTAATTGCGTCCTTCGAGATAGTTGGAAGCACGAAGAGGTTTCCTGCTTACGTGCTTATGTACTTACATCAAGTCCCAAGTTCCCTTAATAGACAAAGTTCGGTCGTTTTTCCCTGCTGTATCTCTCGCTATAGTTTACATGATGAAAAATCACAAATACACATATAAGTGGATTAACTCGGAAGAGACGTATTTTTTAAAAACATCGTGTTGATAAATTAGCATAAATGGTTGCCACCAATTTTTTGAAAAGAAATATTTAATGTTACGCATAAAAATTTTTTAACAATTTTAATTCTGAAAATTTAGATTTTTAATGAAACGTAAGTATTAATGAGTTTCTTTTAAACAAAGAAACTAACTATTCAGCTTCGTAACAAACAACAATGTTTCGATAGTGAAAGCAATTATCTGACCCAGGTCGGGGAAGAATCGATGTATATAACTGTCACGAGGGAAAAGAAATGGACGAGTAGGGAGAGTAAAACGGATTTGGTCGAAATTAGAAACCTCTGAGCCCATTTCGGGTACGTCGACAGGCTTAGTGCGTGATTCGAAGAAGGAAACCCCGATAACTTCAACAACAACGGACGCGCGCTAACTTACTCGATAGCTGGAAACACCGTAGTAACTTTTTTATTGAGCAAGCCGTTGTTGGTCCACATTTCTGACGCAAATTTATATATGGTGATATTAAAAAATATAATTTAAAAACTGCGTACCGAAAATACTGTAATAGCAATTGTAAAATTCTCATCTAACTCCGGAAGAAAACAGTTAAAGAAGCATTAATTGAATTTAATTATCAAGATACTGTATATTGACACTTAAAGATAAATTATGATGAAAGATGACCTTCCATCGAAATTTTCCTCAAGAAACGAGCTCCGAATTCGTCGAGCTAGAAGATATGTTGCACAAAATGACGAAGCGAAAAGGAATGCCAAGAAATGGAAGGTGGCCGATAAACATGGAAGATATTTTTCTCCGCGTAGGAAGAAGAGCGGAACATCTTGAGATTAATTGAGTTTTCGCGCGGAATAAAAAGCATTCGCGCGAATGCTCGAGTGATGGTGCAGTATCGTGGAGAACGGCATGCATTAGTATATTAGAGGGAAGAGCGATAGAGAAAGGGAAGCGATGCGCGAAACGATTGAAGCTCGGAAGATCAGCCGGGGAGTAGATTAAAAGTTTGTCGAGGAATTTCCCCAGATAAGGGAGGCAATTTAGCACGATCGCGATGATATCGATTCGGCAACGGATCGAGACGAACGAGGCGGGGCGTGGAAGTGGTATGCACAATTCGAGCGTGTCTCAGCAAGTCGACTATTCCCGCCGGGTCGGATTCGAGAACTTTCCCGTATTTTCCTGTGAGCGACAATGCTCGAGTTACCAAACGATTGCGTCGGTAAATAGCCGAGCTGGGCCGCGAGTTAACTCGGAAATGCGGTTCGTCCGTATTTCCGAGCCTCTATCCGCGAAGCGGAACCGGTGGTAGAATCCTCACTTGTGGAATTCGAAACTGCGTGTTTGTATGCGGCTCTCGGATTACGATTGCGCAACGCATCTGTCCCTTGCAATTTTCATTGCGATCGAAACAGCACGCGGATGATTACCGAGGGACACGACCGCATCCCCCGGCATCCTTCGACGTTGCGGAAGGGAAGTGGAGATATACTCGTGTTATATAATCTATCTAACTGTCGGGATAACGAACTTACCGAGTAGTAAACTGTCTTCGTACGGGGATTGGACACCAAATGGATCTGAAACGGAAAGCAAAGTTTT
The DNA here is from genome assembly GCA_963971435.1 of Lasius platythorax. NCBI lineage: Eukaryota > Metazoa > Arthropoda > Insecta > Hymenoptera > Formicidae > Lasius > Lasius platythorax. The sequence goes on from OZ020535.1 coordinate 7,614,146, forward strand.
TATTAGATTAGAGAAGAACATGTTCAGCTATTTTACGAAATTGAAGAGAACGGCTGGAAAATATTCGATTCTTCAAAGGGAGTAATTTTATAAATAGCCCTCCAGTACAAAGTTACGTTGGAAATTAACTATGCATAGATATTGCGCAAAATTTATATACCTTTTGCTAACTCTAATACAACATCGTGTCTTATTACAAGAAGCGTACTGAAATGTTTCTTGAGTCAAATATATATGTAAGTATTCATAAATGCATAGAGAACACATACACTGCGCTATAGTTGTATCAAAACCCAAGACGCCATGGCAAGTTGATTGCTACGTCGTGTTGAGCATGATACACCGACACATCACTCGCAATCAGTTTAAAGTATCTTGCTCCACGGCCTCAGAACTTGCAAACTCACGAATAGAGCCGATACATACACGTAACATGTGTGAAATGAAGATAGGAAAATTGAGCAAGACAACTCTAGGTTCGGAGTTATTGATCATCTAAAAAGTCAAATACAAAACGAAAGTCTATCTTGCACTAATCTATCTTGCAATCTGCATTGATATGTCGAATAAGAAGAATCACAAAACGCGAGAATTACTCGAGGAATAAATCGAAATTTTAAGTTTTATCCGCGTATACAACTTCTATTTTCAATCAAACATAAACATCAATTAACGTATAACAATATTAGGTTTCATTAAATAAATATGTCAATGTAAAAGTTGCAAGATTTATTTTATGTCTCGATTTTGAAAAAAATTGCTGTTTTGATATTAAATATAATATTATCTAGTATAAACACACGTATATTATACATATATCGGTTTTTACCGAAATTTTTCTGATCAATTTTCGCGATAAATTAACAATTTCGCGAGGGATTTCGACATTTGGTCTCGTGCTCGTAAATTTACACGCGCAAATATTAATTATATATAAACATAAATTTGATCGGGCAAATTTTAATGAATTTAATCTGAGCAATATATAACTTTGTCCTCTAGCTTGGAAACGCTTTGTAACTCCTAAATAGATCTTCAGCGCGCCCTTCGTATAGTTTACCGACAATTATTCTGTGTTACACGCAAACTGGTTTCCGCGCGCCGTCCTAAATTTATCGATCGGGCCCAGTCTCACGACGCAAATACCCGAGAACATTAATTAACCACCGCGGCGGGCACATCGATCGGGCGAAGTCGCTTCTTATCAAGGTTGAAGTTCATGCGGCATCGCGATTATTAGCGGCTGACCAGATGCAACCGTCGACGCTGATCAATTAACGGCGCGTCTAATTTCCTGGATTCCATGGATCTATACGCGCGAATATCACGAATAATTATATCAATTATAGAAAATGTCTCGAAATATATATCCTAATCTTAGTACAGAAATTAAATCATAAATATTCCATTTGTGTTTTACGACTTTAATTTTGATCTAACCTTAACTTGTATCGAATTTTATTTATACTTTAATTTTCTCCGCGGTTACACAGATTTCTGTAAACTTTATCTGAGATATAACTCTATAATTAATATTCTCTCTGCTATATATAATTAACCAAATTCTCTAATTAAGAGAATTAAATTTAGACATTGCAGCCTCCAGATCCACATTACCAGAACAGGGGAAGAAGAGAAATGGAGAGAAAGGAATGGAAATGAGAGAGTAGGAATAAGGCATAGAGTCGCGTCGTCGAATTATTCACGTGGGCGAATTTCCAAAGTTCTCATTCTGTAATGACAAAGTAGACGACAACCAAGCTCTCGCTCGACTAAAGTGTCTCTCGAAGCGTACGTTAACGCGCATCTAATTGTGGCATTATATTTCCATGGGTACAGAAAGTACGGCATTGTATTTCCCTTCGACGCGTCGAGACGACATTTTCCCTTATCCCTTAAGAAATAAGGGATAAGGGCAATGTCTACTTTCCGAGTAGGAAATCAATCTCGATTTTATCCAAATAAGAGAGAACATTTCTTTGTAGAAACGTGTTGGTACGCAAGTAAGCATTACGCGAGTACCGGATTGTAGAGATTTCTGACGCGTAAGTTTTATTAACATCACATTATATCTAATATCTAAATACGTCATAAATATTGATGTCTAAATATATCTAACATCTATTAATCAATCTAAATATGTTTTAGTACAGTAATAAAAATCGCTCGAATCGAGTGTAACAAAATCAGAGAACATTTCTCATTTTTTTCTGTTCCTGTTTCCTATCACATCCTTGTTGCAACATGCATGGTTACGGTAATGCTGATATCAGCGAGATTAATCTCGCGGGAACATCGTGATGAATGGTATCCCGAAGGAAACATCGAAGATTATCCATTAATTACCATTTCACTATTACACATTGCATATTTATTGGATGACGCGAACTTTCTTTCAAGCGCGAAAACGATTGCGGCTATAATTACGTTGACTGATCGTAGCAATTTATACGAGACGGTTACATTTATCACGATATCAAGAATTATTTAAATGAAGAAAAAGAGAAGGCTACTTTTTTTTCTAATCTCATAACAAATCACGATATATCAAATATTACGTTTTTAGTATATTAAAGAATTAATTTTTTTTTTTTTTTATAGAAATGTATGTCGACTTATAACTTGTAATATCTAATATAATTTTTACAACATTGAGATTATGTAAATTCTTGATGTGTGTAATAAAAAGATTTTGTATGTCCAGATTTACTGCATCTCATCTGTATGTACTTTTACAATAGATATTAATTATTTGCGTTTCGTTAATTTATTGTGTCGTTAATTTGTTACAAAAATATAAATAGCTCCCTCGATTATAGTAGGCACCTCTACTGATGCTAAATCGTATTTTTTAGAGAAGTATCAAACATACAGCATCGGCACTTTTGTATCGTGCGGCATTCGATATCATACAAATAAAAATATCAATATCCTATTAAATTCGTGCATCCCTCTAGTTTCAATTCGGTTGATTGTGTTACCGGCGCGCGCACGTGTCGATGAACAGCACACGTGGAACGCTCGAACGGGTTTGACACGTCCACAGGTTGAGCGAATCTCGCTAGACTGCCGTTGCGTTCGCATTGCTATTTGCGTTTCGCTGAGGGCACACACGCCGTACATCGTTAATTCCCGTACGTTCGTGCATCCATTTTCGCCTCGTGTTTGGACGGTCGCGCGCATACACCCAGAATAGCTCGATACGCGACGACCGTAAATTCGCGCCGAATTATACTGACGCGCAATTTGCGAATTCGAGAAACCGCGACGGCGCCGGCGACGCGTGAGATTAGCATCGAAGGACACTGTATCGAATCCCAAATATGTAATTCGCGAATTTAATCGACTGATCTCTCTCTGTGGTATGCTTCGCGCAAGTTGAGTTCGAGCTACGTTTAAGTTTCGACATTTCGTAGATGTTTCCCGTCTGCATTTATGTAACATTAAAGATTTGAATCTTTATCGAATTGAGAGAGAGAGCGAGAGAGAGAGAGGGAGAGGGAGAGAGAACGAATCCCTGGTTATAAAATTAAAAATGAGTACTCCTGCCACATTTAACGCTAAACTGAATTTATCAAAATTGTACTGGCATTTTTCTCTTCTTTTCAATATCGGATAAAAATTCTATGCAGCAAAGCTTTTTTTTCCTTCTTTCGCGAAAAGCTACCGAGATAAGTTTCCATGTAGTTCCAAGTGGTTTTGATATTTACTAGCTAAAATCACCGACGCAGCTGTAACGCGTTGTATTGGTAAGTGTGCCACGTATTCTTGAAGAAACGTCAGAGACGTTACGTAAACCGCTTTCCCGCCGACGTAGGTAATTCGCGAGGACGAAAGGAGGTGGCGAGACGATTTTTCATCTGAGTCACGTTTGCAGGAGTCTGGAGCTTTCGGGAAAAAAGAAGCTCGCTCTCTTCGTCGTCCGCTTTTCACGTTCACACACACACACGTATGCGCGCGCGCGCGCGCAAGCGTTCTTTTTCTTCCTGACGCCAAACTATAGGTGTAAAGACGATGTGACGCTTTTTCATGGTTGTAAGCATACCGGCTTCTAGCTCTTTTTCGCTACTTTACTTTACGTGCCGCAGCAGCTGTGTGTATTTTCATCGATTACAAAAAGTCCCTCTATGTACTGAAACAACAAAGGAACAAGCGCTCTAACTAGTACTGAAATAAACCGAGACAAAAGTTTTCTTTTTCGATTCTCCTGCAGATTTTTGCGCAGCATACAATCCTGTCATAAGAATATTAAAATATAAAACGCGAATTTGAAGAATTGTAAAATTGTAAAATTATGTACAGATAAATTTCTCTCTATCTGCAATCACGCATTCAGAATTATTAGAAAATATAGACTGAGAAAATTAATAAAACGATATATGTGTGAGAGATAATCAACTGCAACCTGTGGATATATGGCTTGTATAAAGATATTGCTATGAAACATTGCTTCTGTACAAAGCGATCGTATATACAGAGAAACTGTCCAAGTCCAATCGAAATATACGTCAGCTCTCGTGGCTTTATTCGAAGCAATTCGTACTCGTCGACTGGAAACGAGTTTACCGCAGGAAAACTCGACCGCGACTCGTGTTGAGTTTTCGTTCGGGAAAGCGCGAATTGGAAGCACCGTGTGTCGACGATAGCTTCGATCGTCGGCGCATTCACTGCGACGATCTATTTTCGATTAATCGAACGGCGGCACGTGTCCTCCGCCTGCCGCCAACGGGAGAGCTCCCGGTAATGGAATTGTCAAGTAAACGCGCACAGCGAGACCGACTCTCCAGAAAGCGAGACACATCCGGGAAAAATGTACTTGGAATGGCAGGGAGAGGCAATATCGACGAGCCACCGACGTGCGCCAGTTTCCATTTGACAGACGAAATATGAATGAAAATGGCGCAATGTACTCTTTAACGTCTGCCTAGTGAAACGCTGCGCGTTTCAAGTGTTAACACAAGCGTGAATATTTCTTTATTTCTTTACATATAGTGCACAATTTTTTTTCAAAATATAATTAAAAGCAATTATATTTGATTATTGCAGAAACTGTGCGTTATTAAGAATCGAAAATAGAGCTTTTTTTTTAGTTTGTGCAATATATGGATGCTGGAGGATTAATTATTACAATGTTTCAGACGGAAGGAGGAAATGCATAGCGTACACTAAAAAAATTGTTGTAATTATCATAGTTTATAGTTATTTTTGATGTCAATTATATATGAGATTATTATTACTACGTATAAAATTATTATTGCCAACACTATATAGTAGTAATACCCATAAAAATAGGAATCTAAACTATAATTATTTTACTATGTAATTATATACTAGACAAATATCACACATCTTTCTCTCAGTAAATTTAAAAGTTTACTCTTCGCTTCATCCATCGCAACAGAGATAGTTTGCAAGTGGAAAAAATCCAACTGCTACGGCGAATAACTTGAGAAACTTTTACTGTTTCAAGTCATAGTGTGGAAAACTTACGATATGGAAATAATCTTGCTGCACGATGTATATATATTTGCGTTTGCGAACAATGACACAATGCCATATTATTGCAAATTGGGGCAAAAAATCTTCACGTCTATTATAAAATATAATAGACGCGATATGCAGTATGTTATATTGTACTCTACTCTATTCTCTACTCTGCTATAGTCTATTACATTGTAATTTTTGAAATAAAATTGTTTATACAATAATGTTAAAAGCAAAGCAAAAATATGCACAATTTTTTGCTTGCTATATTAAAAGTAATTAATTCCAAACTAATGAGACACCGCTATTTTACCCACTTTGATTAATTAGAAAACATATTCTATCTATCTATTTATATCTCCTTGCTAGAGAGAGAGAGAGAGAGAGAGAGAGAGAGAGAGAGAGAGAGAGAGAGAGAGAGAGACATTTTTCGAAAAATTTCTGAAAAATTCTCTTCCTCTTTTCTCCCTATCAAGAATATTAATTTTATTTCTAAAGTCTCTTGCATTTTATTGCGTTTCCTATATTTAATTAAATATTCTGAATTCAATTTTGAACTGTAATACATCATCATAAGATTTATAAATGTCGCACGCTAAAAATTAAATATACATAATTATTATTGCAATTATATATGCCACGTTAATTATAACTCCATTCAACATGAATCAACTGGATGTTATTATTGTTATGACCATGCAATTTCATTTATGGAATCCTGTAAGTTATGTGGTCTGCTCATTTCATTATGCGATATAACCTGATTCGTTATGCTTTAATCACGGATACATTTCTGTAATTCCAAATATCTGAATCGCACTACAATGGATATATTTGAAGCTTCAATATCTATTTGCGTCTAGTTCATTAATAACTATATCAAACTTAATGTATTTTTCATTAGAGGCTAATTCAAGCTTTTGCGCGCAACATTGACTTTTTTGAATATTTCAGGAATCTCTATACGTGTCTATACGTTTATCAAGTACAGATCTTTTCGATATTCTGGGGATAACGGATAGACAAAGGTATTGTTTCTTCTCGCTCGAAGCATTTTTGTAGTCAATTGAGTTGCGATCGCAAGTGAAATTTATTCGACGTCTGATGTATTGACGTTTCTTGATACAACGATATCATATGTGATATGGTCGTTTCAATAAGTGCATAAAACAAATCTCAAAAAAGCTCTTTAAAAAAAATATACACGTATATATTGTTTTTATACCTATATGTAAATATATGTAGATAATATTATATACATAACACAAACACAAACACAAACACACACACAAACACACACACACACACACACACATACACATATGTATATACTATGTGTAAAATTCCGGGAGAGGGGAGGGAGGGTCAAAATACCCTGTTCTTTTAGGATGATCACATAGTTTCGAGACATGTCGATCATTCGCCCGTTTTTACACATTGTCGAAAATGATTCGTCGATGTTAAAACGCGTCGCAGCATCCATTATTCTGTTATCCGTATTTTCCTTTTTGAAAAAGTAGTACATACGCTACATGTCGTTATCGATATCACGTATTGTGATGCATTTTATACAATATTTGGAACATTATTGTATATGTATATATATATATTTGTTGAATATATACATATATATAAATATGAACAAAAGGTATGTCTTCATAAGTGACAATAAATCGCAGAAATCACGCGTTTATGCAACAAATATTTCGAAAGAATTGTATAAAAAAATCTCACCAAATTAAAATTATCAATTTTAAGATTAAAATAGATAAAAAAATAAGAATATACACATCAGTTTTATATTGGGGTCGTTTTGAAAGTAATTATCTGTAACAAATGTGAAGAAAATAGAGTAACATGTGTCAGTTAATGTATATTGATCAGCAAGTCATTGATCTCTTTTCTTCGACTACTACGTTTTTCGAACTTTTCTTTATTTAACTTCTTTACTTTCTCAATTTCTTTTTTCTCCTACATTCCTAATGCAAACTATTTTTCAAGCATTCGGTACAATCGATATACATTTTACTCACGAGTTATTCACTCAGTGACATTTCGCTACCTTGTAAGCGGAAATGCAGAATTGATTTTCTGGAAATACGAAGTAGAAATATTACGGAGCTCTCTTCCTGGTACCGAGGCTTCGCAGAAGTTGTTCTACTTTTCGTATCGATCGCCGCGGTTGAACGACGACATAACAATGAAAGCTATGACTGGCGGTATCAGTGTTGCAACCTGTTCTCTCTAGGAACATCGATTTTCCATCGAACTGCTTCGAATAATGAGCGAAGCATACTTTACGCGACTATACGAAGCAAACTCATCATATGAAGAATTTCAGATGAATGAGAAGGAATTTCCATCCGTAAAAGAATCACGCAATATAATCACGGGATTTTCGCGAATAATACACGAGAAATATAAATGGCGAGCACATTTCGCGACAATTCCTATCATCGATTATACATAGATGTAATTATTTTTAATGGCTGATACGAATTAAATGGAATATTTTCGTAGTACTCATAGAGATGTATATTGCGGTCTTTCGCGACGTCATGACTACATATTCCTGTTGAAGGAAAAAGTTTGGCCGTAATGGGAACGGAATTTTATGGTCGACAGCGCTGCAAATATGCATTTTCGTAGGCGCCAGTGGAAAACGGATTTTCGTCTTCGTGTTGCAAAGCTGATGACTTATTGGCAGGCACGTCGGGAACTGTTATATTTTCGGCGATTCAATGTTCCCGTTCAACAGTGACTTTCTACATGAATAAATATATAAATATATTCTCCTCAAAAGAAATGCATTTTAGAGTAAATGTCGCGGGAGACCCGAATATATAGTTTTTAAAATAGTAAAAAAAAAAATTTTTCCTTATTAATTGCGAAACTAAAAAATTGATGGTCTCCTCTCTTTCTGTAAATATTCACGTAGTGAAACTTTATAATACGAACTTTGTAATATGCACGTCGATACTGCTGACGCCGCTATCTCACGTAGTCCCGCAGCATTTGTGGACCGGACATTTTTACTATGTCATAATTATCGGTGCGTGTAATAAGCAAGTAGGAGAAGACTCGTTCGACACGACGATCAGGATTATATTTAGAGCGGCAGGTTCAACAAAACCGATACTTTAGCAAAACCAGTATGTCGGTTTCGTCACGTCAATACTCCGAGCGTTCTCCGTTTAATCTACTTTTCCAGAGCACGCACGCTTCGTATGATTAATAATTCCAAGGAAAGCAATGATTGCTGATGCAAGCCGGAGGTTAAAGATCTCGTTCAACCACTCGTGCGTTCAGCAATACGAGAAAATGTCATAGTCAAAGAGCGTATATAAACGTTAACGAATGTTAAATGCATGTTGCAATCATTAAGATTAGAATCTGGACACTTGCGTCTGGACGCTTGAAACTCTACATAATTGTAAGATAATAGCAAACAGATCACAAAATCATATTCTTTAATTAATTTCAAGCAGATTTTCATTGAGAGAACTTTTATTTCAAGCTTCGTTGGAAAACATAAACAGATATAATGTTGAAAATTAGAAGTTTAGAATTTTCTCTAAAGAAAGATCAACTCTAGATTCGTCAGATAATCTATTATTAAAATTAAGCTCGCGCTTATAGTATATTTTGTATGCGAGAAAGGACGAATAAAAATGCAAATATCCTACGCAACAGGACGAGAGATTCTGATCTTTTAATAAGAGAGCGAGAATGAACAGAAAGTTACCACAAAGCAGCATTATAACGAGAGACGAGAGAAGAATGTCCGGCTAACCCGAAATCATTTCGCGCACGTGTTTCCGCGGCATTGCAACGTGAAACGGAGTCGTTGGAATGCCTGTTTCCTGCTCCGCCCTGCGATGCCGATCGATGCGGGAATGCCGTGAAGCGCGCGTAGGAGAGACTCTGTGGATACTCTGCTGAAAAGAATGGGACGAGAATCTCTCGTCGTATCGGGTAAAAATGGAAATTCGCTCTTCCTTTAAACGCGTGTTTTTTTTTTCCGACGACATTGATACAGATATCGCGATCTGCGAAAGAATGAGAATCCAATCTCCGATCATTTGTAATTTGGAATGAAGCCTATTGATTACAGCATCCGAAATGATTCCACTATTCTTTAAACTTTCAGGAGGTAGCGCGTGAATTTTTGAGCCAGTCTGTATATATCACTTTACATATTTCCAAGCAGGAAAAAAAAATAAGGAAGGAAGAAGAACGGTAAGGTTGTGCGTCAGTTGGGAGGGTGCGCGGTGAGTCATCCCTTAAACTTCCCCCAATTCCGTCCTGCGGGCGTTTCTAGGGATAGATTCGATATGCGCTCCCGTATCTTCCTGGGCGCTACAAGCCCCAAGTGTTTCGGGTCGTGTACATAATCGCGGGCAGCGATGTTATTTCGACGCGAGGAGAGTGAAAAGATGTGTTATCGGGGATATTTGGCGAATACGAATGGAAGAATCGATCGCACAAGATATCTTCCACGCTCCGTTGAATTACACGCGGCTGGCATTACGTGCGGATTCATACGGCTTTACGATAATATCGCACAATGCAGGATGCGGTAGCGTTAAAACAGATATAAACTAAAATCAAATAAATTTTCATTTATTTTAGAATTATAATACGCGTCGTTTTAAAGTTTAATTACGGTACTATAACTGAAAGTTTCGGTCTCCACTGCGCAGCCGGTAATGAAAGCGTGTATAAAACGCGGATTACAGCTTCTCTTCGTTTAAAACAGTCGCGATGTCTATACCAAGTTGCAGAAATTAAACCCGGTTATAATGAAGAGATGTTCTACTATTATTTTACGAAATACTGTACCGTTATCGTAATGCAATCAAGAGCAGACATGCAAACGCTATTTCGTTATTTATATGAAATTTAAAATATTGCAAAAATCTTTGAAAATATTTAAATGAAAGTTATTTTTGCGGAATATGCGTGCACACTGATAAACAAATCCCAATTTAAAGTTGAAATAATATGCAATTAATACAAAATTGTGATTTATAAAGATTATAAAGAGAAATCGCAAACATTTTTTTTACTTATAAATCTCCATAAATCAAATTTTTGTGTAACATATATAAAATATTGTTCGTATAACACTAACTATCAAGTTATCGACCAATTAATTTTATTACTCATACTTAGGAACTCAGAAATGAAAACCAACTACTAGCCTAGCGGCAAATAACCAACAACTAATTATAACTTTAACATAATAGGTATACCGCGCAATCAGTCTCGCCGTGTTTGAGCAATTGCAGTCAATGTTGGGCTCCAGGTGTGTAGTCACGACCTTGCGGGAACCATCGACAAGCTACAGAAATATGGTAAACCGAGTGTTTCTGCTTAATCGCCGGGAATACGGAATCGTATTAAGGTCGTTCCTACTATGTGGATTTCGGTTACAGAAACCGTAGATACGACGCTGAAATGTGGCGGTGAGTTTCCGACATCCAGATGTTGCAGAGCGCATGCTTCTACTGTTATTTCCAGACATTTGGTAAATATGAATTTTCTTGCTCTGAGATTTTCATAGAGAATTATGAAAGAAACTGAAAACAAAGAGTCATGGAGAGTTTATTTTACCGTACAAGAGAGAGTTGTGAAATCGTAATATCAATGTACACTGTTATGTGTAATTTGTTTTAATAGATAAAAAAAATGATAAACGCAAAATGGTTCTTTCCGATTTATACATGAAATATTCGAGATTTAAAAAAAGAAAAAAGAGAAGGGAAATGTGCCGCATTTTGAGAAATATATCTGTCGCATTGAATTTTTCCACGTAAATATTTTGTACGTGACCAGAAGCTTAACGCAGTGCTAAGGTTGCTCCTCGAGGCATATTCGCTGCTACTATGGCCCGCGAATTTAGCAGTCACGTAGGCCAGTCACGTTAGATTGGAAGATTTCAAATCGAGGATGCGAAACCATCTTCTGAAATTAAGCAGCGTCCGATCCTTCCTTTACGGGTAACTTTGCGGTCTTTCAGACAGTTCGAAAATGATATCGCTTTAATCGCCGGGAATGAATATAAACGCAGAGATGTATATATATATATATATATATATATCTTTCTAACGAGTCAGTTCCGATTAAGGACGACCAAATAATTTGATTTCATTGACTGACTAGAGAGAGATTCTATGTTGCAATCAATTTTCGATAAAACACTGAGCGTTTGCCCACTGGAATTCCGCAAAATTCCGTTCGATTGAAACGAGAAGATCGAGCACAAAGAAATATGTTCTACGATGATTAAATATACGTATCAGATATTGCGATTCAATCAATTCACGTATACAGGACAGCTCCATAGAGTCGTAACAGAATTCCGTGAAAATCGAAGGTATATAGGAGAGATGAGAAAAATATTCGTACACCACCACACGCAATTTGCATGCATGCGAAGAACATCGCGGTCCTGAGAACTTTACGTGACATACGTAAGCGTGCGCGTCCATATTTTTATGGAACGAAATTTTAGCGTCGCAACGCGCAGCGAAGCCGCTCGTTAATTTAGAGCTCTCGCCGTTATCGTGCCTGTGTTTTACGCACACGGGACGCAGCCGGCTTTTCGCAATATACCAAAACTGCACGCACCAACGTAATACATCCGACGCGTGCTTTGCCGAGCGAGTCGCGCGTTTAAGCGCGATATGAATAAGCGGATTTCGCACTGACGTGCGCTCGTGTATGCGCTGCGGCCTCGGAGTCCAAATAATTCCTTTTTTTTTTTTTAGCCGCATCCTGCAAACTCTACCGACCCGGCTTCGGACAGTGAAACATCGCGTAGGCTTATTAGTTCTATTTTTACGCCCGAATAATGAGAGTGAATTATACGAGTAATTCATTGGACGTCAAAAAACGTGGAATAAGCGATACCTTTAAAACTACTTGAAATATTGAAGATCTTCTCTTTTCAGATATTTTCTTTTCAGTCTCGTAAAAATATATGCGTACTCGCAAATGCGTGACAAACGTGCGTGTGGAGCGATTCTTGAAGAAGCGTTTATCTCGAAAAATCCTTGGCAAGATAATCCGTGCTTCAGACATCGCATAGATCGATCAGCATATCTAAAGGCAAGGGGCCATAATCAGGTACGCAGGTGTTTCTACACGAACCGTACAGGTGACAAAGAAATTGGATTATAGAGTGTTCTCACACTCTTAAAAATTCTGGTCCTTATAGAGCATAATTTTTTAAATTTCTCTGTTTAATTACGATTTAATCCGTTTAACTTGAATTTTTGACTTCAACAATTTTTATCTTAAATTAGAAAATTGCCAGTATTATAGAAAATTGCTTAAATATATTATTAAAAAATATTATCAAACGTGAGGTGTGTCACATGCTAATCGTGTAATATGTTGCTTCGTTCAAACTAGAGTTAAAGTCTATTGCCAAATGACTAATAATTACTGACAAATCCCGAGTGATTCGTAATTAGAATTTATGAAAAATGAAAGTTGCACACAATCTTCAAGAAGCTACTTATCATTCTTAGATAAGTGTATTTCATATTCTTCGATAGTAAATGATAACACCGGACGGACTCCGGTGTAAAATGGTGGTAATCATTCTCATCCCTTTCCTTGGCACCCTTTCGCTACAACCCTTCCGACAGTTTCCAAACTCCTGGCCTTACCTCCCGTTCAATCAATACCCAATGGCGCACACTACTAAACGGCGCGAATCCTACACCAGCCCCAGATACGGCCATCTCCATCCGGGGTCCGACATTCATCCTCTTATAAGCCGATAACGGTTCCCCGGCAACTGAGCTACCAGTGCGCAATCTGTAATCGCAAATGGTACGATTTGCACAGTTGACAGTCGTTGAACTTTCATTTCTCCTCTTCGAATTTCTTTAAAATTCGCCCGAAAGATACGTCGAATTCGTATCATTATTGAGCTATTATTACATTTATATCACACACATAACCGTACCGTTTATTTTATATTTGTACAATTTGAAAAATTTGCAATGAAATATTAAAATGAATACATATCATTTGTGAAAAGTATTTTCAAAAAAATGATTCTCGAGGGAAAAATATCGCGATATAGTGCATCTTATATATTTAATCGATCTTGTTTCGATATTCAATTAAATCTGAAGCGAATAATTATCTTGAGCCGCGTGACGGTCGCGCCGCCGTCGTGCTCTATCTTTTCTCGATGAAAAAGGATGCGTAAAAAAAAAAAAAAAAAATTTGTAAGATTAACGCGCCGTGATCGTGGGATCTGGCCAAGAACATGACTCGCTTGCGTATACGACGATTAAGGCGGTGCCGATAAAACCGCTTGGTCACTTATCTCATGCGCGGCAAATCATCCCTTCCGCGGAGCCTCCAGAATAATCCTCGTAATCCTCGAACGAGATTGGATCGACATCAAGATACGACGTGCGCGCGAGTACGCTTTCGCCGAATTCGCCGCAATGCTGTTGACTGACATTACCATCACGTTCAATGGAGTCGGGATAGGAATCCCGTATAATTACAAAAAAAAAAAAAAAAACATCGACGAAATTAGTCGGCGCGTGGATTTAATTAGATTTATGCACAGTGTTGTGAGTGTGTCACGTCGCATATTACGTTAACTCGGGCTAAGTTGCTTCCATTTTTTACTCTTTCGAGAATCAGCGAAATCGCCGACAGTTAATTAACAGACGCGTATATCTATAATGAAAGATGTGCAACCCGATATTTTTAATTTCTCAATTCGGGCGTGAGTCAGGTGTGTTCGCTGCGTGTTGCTTCAAAATCAATCTAGATCTGACTAGATTGGCAGGATCACGCGAATTCCCGACGATTTAATCATTGCTCGCCGGGACAAGGTTTGTTAATGGGGTTTGCCGAGTAATCCGGTAATTGATTTCGATATTCCGTGCCAATGCAGAAGCGCGCTCGCGCAGAGGCAGGAGAGTCGCGCCTCCGAGGGTCGCACGTTCAATTCTCTCCTGTAGCCTAGCCGAAGACTATAGCTAGGGCATTCCATTAGATGGTCCGAAACACGGTCATCCCTTAGACGCACACAAACGCAATCTCTCTCTTTCTCTCTCTCTCTCTCTCTCTCACCAACGCGCGGCCGCATTGTCAGCGTCGGTTCCGGCGGGGTATAATTACCGACGCGAACCTAATATACAAAGCCCCTGTTTCGCAGATGAGTTTACGCCACACCCACGAGGGTATACGCGCAAATATCGCCCTGCGCGTCGCTATAGGCACTTACCCCGAGATCAAACGATATCCGATAGGTAGAATAGCTTCGGGTAGCGCAACCGATGGCGTGTCATTGCTTTGATTTTATATGCAGCCTCGTAGATAAGGAGATTATGATTATTCTAAATCTGAATACACTTGCGAAGACGTATGTTTCGTACAGTCGCTGGAATCTTCTAAAAACATTTTCTCATGTAGCGATATAATTAAAAAAGTGCCTTGTTAAGTCCACTTTAGATAATTTATAATTCGTGATAAAATTAATAAAAGATAGAATTTTATTTTATTTATAGCTTTATGTGGCGTGTAACGTAGAGAACTTTTGAAAAATTAAAATACATACACATACAAAATAGATATCAGAATATGAATGTATGTATTAGATATGCGATACCTAAAATCATAAATTTATATCTCAAATTTTGTTGCAAATTATGAATGGTTCAAAGACTTCATTGATTAAACTGTTAATGTTCTTTTTTTGGTATATTTAATTACCATATTTGAGTTTTTGCCGTTAATAGAACAAGTAAGAATAAAATATAGTAGATATCAAATAAAATTATAATAAGACATTAAAATGGATATCACTGAAAATCTTGAAAGAAAATTGAATGACTTATTTATATCTAACTATTTACATTAATATTCTAAAGAATTAAAAATAGTAATAGATACAATTATTTACATAATAGTATCTCGTATAAACTTCTGATTTAATAGCACGCAAACACACTCGCGGAGTAAATTATCAAATCAGTAATAACATTGAGACTTTTCAACGGCATATTAAAGGAAGGAGAAATATATTTTCGGAAGCATAATTTCTTGCCTACAAATACGGTAAAGATCTTGACAATGTCTCGGTTAACAAGCACACGTAGCCCATGTCAGATTTTCTGTCAGCTTCATCCAGGAAGATGACTGACAGAGATACGATAATTATCTATTGGGACTTTAGATGTGTCAGAAGGGAAGGAGCTCACCGTCAAGAGACTAATAGGAGGGTAAGACTCGTATCCACCAGTAACAGGTACTCAGACTTGTCTAGAGAGAGTATGACATATTATATGCATTCCAAGAACTTTCTTCATGCGAAGTAGATTTTCAACGCAATAAAAATTCGTATAACATGCATTCTTGCATACTTTGTTCGTAAGAAGTATAAGAATCCTTAAAAAATTTCAAAATAAAATAGCCTCTAAAAACATCGAATTGTATTATAAAGTTGCAAATTAAAAATTCCACATCGTCTAATTAATCTTTTTTTCATCAAAATGTTAATGTAATTACAATAATATCTTCTAATATTGCTATCTCTTCAAATTATATACAATGCTCGTTATTTGTTTTTATTTGTTAAATTGATCCCACTTAAAACTAATGATGCTAATAATAATCGTAAAGTAAGATACGTATATACAGAGAAAAATATAAGATTGCGACTCTTCAAATATCTTCGAGAGCAAACGACTAGATTTTATCGCGGAACGTCGCTGCTAACAGAAATGGTGATGACAGCGAAATCCCGATGGGACATTGGCTCGTTCGTCGGATCAATTACGGAGGAGCATTTTCGTGCTTGAGTAACGATAAAAAAAAGCACTTATCGCGAAGTCTCACTGCGTTATCATGCCCAATTCTGATCACTCCATCGTAATACTCGCATTATGCAAATTACGCGCGCGCTACTGCTTTGTAGTCACGCTTTTAGCCTCTTGAAACGATATCTTTCGCTCGGCTCTCTTACCACATCACGTCGTACGTGCGTTTGCAGAGTCGGATGCGGCCCGGAGGGAGCAGCATAGAAAGCACAGAATGTATGCATTGATTTTCGATACTTATGGATTCGTTTTCTATTCGAGGAAAATTGCGAACCCTTGATGCGTAAAAACAATTCGCGCGTAAAAATGATATTTTAAGAATACCCCAATAATGCAAGAGCGAAATTGTTCTCGAATTAATAATTAAATAGAACAGTTGAGAGGGAATTAACAAGCTAAGCATGAGAGAACGTTGTGTGTGTGAAAGGTTTTTCTGTTGTACTTATTTATAGTACACAGAGACACACAAGAGATAACATACATTTCAAGATAAAAATCGTCGTTTTTTATTAGACAAAAATAAATTTAAATTATTAAAAATCTCCCTGATAACCTAATCCTTTTTTATAGATATTTTTCGTGCAATCAGATAATGTGCTTTAAGCCTTGTACATTTAATATTTTTTATTTCTTATGCTAATTTTTTCTTCTCTCTGTTAATAATTGTTTTCTCACTGCATAATTTACTTAATTATTATTGCAAAAGCTACAAGAGAGAATGCATGCTTATATTATATAAACATGAATATGTCATAATCCTACTATTAATGATCCGATTTAACGTAAACAGATTATCCTGATGAATCCACAAAACGAATACGTAACTCATACTCATTAGCGGTGCATATATAGATAAATAATGGCAACAATAATCATTTGCACTGCATAATTACTTCTTTTTTTAGTCTAGAATCACTCATTTGCGATATATTCTGAGACAAAAGTTTGTGTATAGTATTCCATTTGGTTTTTCTTGTTCGTAAAACATTCGCTCGTTATAAAGTTTTTCGTCGCTGCCAGGTCAAGTATAATTCGCGTGATCAAAGTTTCTGACACACACATACACACAGACACACAGGCACACACACACGCACGCACGCCACCAATGAGAAGATCGATGGAATGGGTCACTTGGCGTGCGACAATGTAATTTCCGTACGCACCGACGAAATTCCAACGCACGCAATGCGGTGTTCGCCTACCTCGCCACATTTCCACACTTTCTTCTCCTCTTCGTGTTTACTGCGTACATATCAATATGAATGAAGGTATAGCTGTCAACCTATATACTTAATCACTGTACGTGTAATATCGTAGCGTAAAAGACGAGTACATCAGCAAACACAAACATGATTGCAGATATCCACGAAATGCTATAGTTCAAATTTTGTTGATGATTAATTTGATGAATAACCACTATAAGTTACTGATTAAAAAAAAAAAAAGAGCTAAGTGTATTTTCTAATTTTCCTACGAAATCTCTCGAAATCCTTTAATCTTAATATTAACATATACAGTCATGTACAGCTGACGCTCACAAGCGTGGTGTTTCTCACTTCGCTCCGAAAATCTGAGGTACGGAAATCAAGCAAAAGAGACGCCTCTCAGCCTCCGAGAACTAACTGCATCAGAAATCCAGCTACCCTAATAATCCGTTCGGAAACCCAAGCTTCCTTCTCCTCCTGATGGAATTCAGCCGGGAATATTAATACCTTTATGAATGCAATTAGTTTTGTGGCAGAGCACACGAAGAAAGGACTCCGAGTTCAATCTTGTTCGTCTGTTTCCGTATAAGCTATTTCAATGCCGACAGGCATAGATTATGAGACGATGAAGTGGAGAAATGCGAGAGATTGTTAGTGAAGATTAAAGCGCCGATGGGCACTGTCAAAAGCATAATCTCGATGCTGGGCTCAACAACCGTGTTCTTATATAAAGATTCGAGTTTGCCGAAGAGATGCTATCTACAACACACCAAAGCGACAAACTTGTAAGATCTCCGCGGTAAGATCACAGCTGCATGCGCACTGGCAGTTACGGGCGTACTAAATCGACATGGCAAGAAATAGACTGCCATCTGGATGCTCTGCGCTTGACAAACGCAGTACACGTTGAAATAAATTGTTTGCGAATGCAAATTATTTCCTAAATTTCACTTTCGTATACCATAAATATGACTGTTTTTTTTTTAATCCGATAAATCGCATATAATGAGAAATTGTATTCCTTGACAAGCATTTGTCCGTTATGGAAATGTTCTATATACAGTATTAAGAATATCTTTGACGTTAAAGGATTTCCGAGAGCAAAAAAAGAAAAAGAAATGGTAGAAAAGAAATCGTTACGTGCATTTGATTGCGCTATTGAATCATGTCGGCTACAGTGTATCTAATTTTTTGTAAGATATGCATATTATTATTATGCACGTTATTAAAAAAGTAAATCTGTATCTGTAACCATTAATGCATTAAAAACTATAAAGTTTCCCATTAAATCATTTTAATTATTCTAAAATGTGAATTATACGATTTATTTTCAGCAACAGCATTTTTTAATCGCGGCTTCTCCTTCGTTTGAAAAACCAATATGGTATATACATCTTTTGTCCCGTTCGAATATAGAAAAATAAAGTAAGACGCCTTAGCCAAGCGCGTTTCCGTTTGCGACGAAACAGAAATAACGCGTGCAGGAACGATAAAGCTCGCGTAGCCAACGACCTTATTACACCGATGTGTATATACTAACGCAGGAGGTTTATGTTTGCATTCGCAAGCATCTCGTGCGAGCAAGATGGAAACCTCAACCCGACCACAGAAAGACTTTCGTAAAATTTCCAATGCAAATAAGCTCGGAATATACTGTCCGTCTGTCGATATATCAAAAGCTTTGTACGAAGAGCATACATATGCATAAGTAGCAACAATAACAAAATGTCTAAAAAAATCGAAAAAAATTATGATATGCAACGACATTAAAATAATTTTTTCTCATTGCAGATTTTATTTTTTAAACGACCTTTTTCTTTGGAGATTATCTATCTTTAGCAGAAATGACGAGAGAGATCGCAATTTTCAAATTTTTATTATTTCCATTTAACTTTTACTCCATTAAAGCATAATTTTATCGAAGAGAAATCGATTCTAAAAATCTGTATTCAATAAAATATTCCAATTCAGGATACTTTACAATATTTTCACAGGATACGTGAACTATGCTGTATAATGAGATATATAACGTCTAGTTTAGCTGCTACTGTCATAAAAAACTTTAAAAATTCTGTATACATATAACTAAAGACTTGTATCTGGTTAAATACTGTAGTCTCTAATTAAAAACCCCAGCGAAATTTAATAAAAAGTGAGAGAACAACAAACTGTAATTCAATTAAAATAAATGATGTCAAAAATTCCTGTACGTGTCCGTCACAATTAACGTCAACGTATATTTTCGAAACCTACGACGTGCGCATATCACATATCAGTCTCTATTAAATTAATGCAATGTGTGATAAATAAAAAATTTAGTAAAAATTTGTTACATAAAGATAGTCATCACTCTTATATTCTTATTCAATTGCTGTTTTAATATCAAAACATTTCTTAGAATAATGATAACGATCTTCATGATGGTAATATAAAGGATGAGATAGCAGAAACTTTGTGAAAGATATAACTTTCTCCTTTCTTGTTAATCGATACAAATTGCTTATAGCCGATAACCAAAAAAAAAAAAAAACAGAAAGTTCTCGAGTTATAGTTTTAATGTAAAATCAAAATAATGAATTATCACGTTAACAAGAGAAAGATATATATATATATATATATATATATATAAATGCAGCATATTTATGACAGAGAGGAGGGGGGAGACTCTACTACTCTCTAACTTTCCCCCTATATTAAATCATGCGTTTTGCATTAAACCATGCCAAGCTTTTAAATTTAAAGACGACTCTACTCTTTTTTTGGCCCTTTTAATATCTTGCGGCAAGATTCGCAAGAAAAGGCGACGCCGCAAGCCCTGGAATTTCGTGATTATCGAATATCGATTTTCGCAGACGCTATATTACTACTGCGAGGGAAACTTTGCCAGCTTTCCACAAATATCGGGACATTCCCACCTCCATCCCCATATAACCGCCCTACCCGATAACTTCGTTCATCTGACTCGATGCAAGCCACGGAATTATATCGCGCAGCACTACCTGGCCACAGAAATCATCGATCCGCGAATCCGGTATATCGATTAATCGTTTGCAATTGAAATATTTTTATATTATGCCGTTATAAGAGAGATATTATATCAAATTACGCTTTCAAAAAGCATGCGCGGTTATTTCAAATTAAATTGATCCAAATTAAATTAGTTGAAGCAGAGTATCGTTTTGTTGTTCGATTCATAAATTTCCCTTCTCTCAAAGCTTAATTTGCAAATAACCCGCCGTTTCCGTTAATTTAACAACTAATTGTGCTTCGACATTTTTTATTTTCAAGTAAATTCTAAATTTTAATCTTTTCGCCGGAGCCGCATGCGTTAGGTATCTTTTAGTAATAATCTTCATATCGTATAGTGTATTTATCATAGTACCTCTAAGCTTTATTGTTAAGTATGTAGATGCAAACCAGCTAATATGCTTATGAACGTGGCTCAGTGAACCGTCCATCTTCTGTGTGGTATGTTTTCCTAGCGTACAAGTAATCTTGTTCGTAATGTTGTTCAATATCGAACTGCCTTGAAACTGCCACGATTACGGAGATCGGTTAATAATGCTTGGGTGCGCGCTTATCTGAATTTCGGAGAACTTGATAGGCGTTAGACTCGCTCGCAATAATAATACCGCGGTCAGCCGTCGCATCCGTTCTGGCAGCAACGTGTTGGCAGCAGTACGTCGCAGATGTCGGATGTCCGGACGTCACGTAGTCGGAAAAGCGCGTCGGAAGTCCTACCTCACACTGCATACGTTGCACACGTGAATGCACGTTTACGCATGAAAGAGAGAGAAAGAGAAATGTCGCGTAGTGCAAGTTAAATTTCTCTTCCACACGTATGATTAAAGATAAGATCCGTCGTTAAACTATACGTGTCAGTGCGAAATGCGTTGTTTTTTTTAGAAAAGCACGTTAGATATACGAGATGTTTTTAAAAATACGCTGTGCTCCACATAGCGAGATTTATTAATTAAGTGAAAGCGATTTCTTCTTAATAAAAATATCAAAACACCAATGGCTTTTAAATTGTTAGCTATAAAAAATGCAGCAGTTTTATCATCATATGACTTCCTTCACATATGAGAATATGGGAGAATCTCTTCACTTATTTTCAGTGACATAATCTATTAATAATATATATATATATATATTTCCGTTCACCGAAAATTCAATATAACTCAGTAAGATTAATATCGCTCGGTCGAATTCGAATACATATGTATAAAATGAAATTCACGTT
This sequence comes from Lasius platythorax, assembly GCA_963971435.1. Classification (NCBI taxonomy): domain Eukaryota; kingdom Metazoa; phylum Arthropoda; class Insecta; order Hymenoptera; family Formicidae; genus Lasius; species Lasius platythorax. Next base: position 7,635,940 of record OZ020535.1, read on the forward strand.
ATCATTCCACGTGGATATTTCACAGTGATAAGGCATTGACGCAAATCGCGCTGGCTGTTTGTAATTGGGAAAATTCGCGATGAATGCTGGAGCACTCGTTGCCTCACAGTTTGCGACAAGTTAAAATTTTTACCGCCGCGTTCAAATGTAGCGAGCCAACGTTGCGCGATAGTATATATATTTGCATACATCGATATATGCACGTTTGATCGATCCGGCGCAACGCACGCGCACAGCGAAACGCGCCTATTTGTATGCACGTATGTCACTGTGCGTCATATGTTGGCCTCTTCCAGTCTCCTGCCTTCCTCGGATCGATTTAAATTTCAAATCGAAATCGCTAAAAAACGATCTGAGAGCGTCGACGTTAATCGATATCCATCGATCAGTCATCGAACCTCAGATAAGCCTTCCGGCTTACCTTAACAATATGCAATCACGTGTACGGCGAAATTGGCATCTCTCCGCAAGTCGATCGGTCTACCATCTTTCGTGCATTATATTTTTTATTGATATACTATCACGATAAAAAATATTGTACACACATATATAATAATAAACTGTTAAATAAAATGTAACTATTCTCTCTCATAGAGTATTTTAAATTTTGTTTTGCATCGAAACGAAAATATCATTTAAACTCGATTCTTAAACCAGAAAATTACGATCGCGTTTTCTATGCAAACTTCATCCACAATGTATTTATGTTGGATAATAGCGGTAATGTTACTTGCATTTGCAGCTAATAATAATATCCATTACGAAATGAACACGTTCTTGAAATAATGGATTATGTATCTTTCATGCCTTCAGCGATTCTTCGTGTTCGCGTCATACTAGATCCAATTTTGTAATGCTACGAGCGTAGTATCGTTGACAGAGTAACGTCGTCTAAGAAAAGAAGTTGTTAAAATTGCACGACTTACCGATGTGCCGAGCGTCAGAAGGATCGAGCGTAAATTCTGAAACACAAAAGAAGAGAACTTTTAGACGCCGTAAGGAAAAAGAAGCGGAGACATTCCCCCCCACCAATCGTTAATCTTCCATGAGGGAAACATTCGTCCCGACTTACACGAGACTGTTCGAAACTTGAAACCAACCCCAGAGATACGCGTACGTACAAGGGGCATTGAAAGTCTCCAATATACCCAGCATTTATCGTTTGAAGAAGACGAATACGATTCAGTCGAGAAATTCTCGTCGAAGCTGTATTCTCGGAGAATCTCGGATATGTTGGAAGTTTCAAGAGGAGACAACCACGGAGGAGGACAAATCCGATCTTATTTGAAAATGTTTGCGCGTTTTCTTATGTCAAAGAAATATCGGAGATATTAGCGTTATATCTATCTTCGATGTGTTTCGCTTATTCGAGCATGTAAAAATTTAGTTAGTATCAGAATGGAGATCGAATGCAGAACAGATCTTCTGAAAATGTAAAAAAAAAAGATTCTACGCGAATTACAATTCTGAATGAATTTTTAAAGAAACGATACGCGCGCGTTGTTGATGAGCGCGGATAATGGCCCTATCACCGTGCTCGAAATCTCAGTGTTTTCACGGCTCGACAGATTTCGTCGCCATGTGAAAACGACAGATTCTCCTTCGCCATTGATCACCAACCTGCCAAATCGGAAGACAAACGAGGCAAATACGAGGCAGAGATCCGCTGTCGCAGCCACCCTGTTTCGAACGAAAGAGAGAACGAGAACAGATTCCGTTCGCCCGCAATTACAGAGCACGGATTTGCATGAAAGCGAAAAAAAACTTTTTTCCCCATTTCAGAAGCGTTATCTCTTTCTCTCTTTCATTTTTCCATCGCACATTTGCAAAATTGCTCATTCGCAATTTTCGGCTGCGATCGACGGCTGCGCGTATTTGAATATGAATTAGCCATTATAATTTGCGGGAACAATGAGAAAGTCGAAACGGAAAGGCAAATATTAAATATATGTATATAGATATATAAAATGCAGTAATTCAACTAGGAGATACTTATATAAGAAATGCATAAAATCTCGAGTGATTGAGAATAGTTCTCACACGATACCGCGTATAAAAATGTGGGCTTCGTTCGAAAGCTGAAAGCCGCGGTCGATTTACAGCGTTGGAACAACGTTGTAAACGGCGCAGCTAAAGCGTGCATTCAATACATTAGATCGCAAACAAAGCGAGTTCGGTTGAGCTCCGCCCCGGCAAGAGATAACACGCGAAACGCGGTTCATGAAAGCTTATACTTACTACCGCACTTCCGCGCACACATCATTAGGTTCACAAAGCGACCGCAGAGATTTTCCAAAATTAAAGCGCGTTATCGAGAGAGCGTTCTCACGTGTGAATGGACGCGCGCGGGTCCGATTTCACGGGCCAATGACTTCAGCATCGCGTAAAAGTATCCGAAAACGTGTATAGGCTGGCACACATGCAATCATCTCTGAAACTATCACGCCGCTCTGTAGAGCGCTTCCGCATTCCTCCTTTTTCAAAGGGCTATCCGCCCAACATAAAAGGGGGTGTATATATTTTTCAGTCCTCTGGATATATTTTTCTTAAAAAGAAAAACAAAATAGTGAATTTACAAAAGATAGAAGACCCCCGTAAATATAATAGCGAGTAGGATAGTTAGTAAAACGTAGAAAGAGCTAATGAAAGTTGACTACTAAAAGTAAATAATAAATGTGATTACTATAAAAATAAAGTTAAGCGATGGTTATTAAAAGTAATTAATATAAAAGTTAAATAGTAAGTGTTGTATAAGTTAGTAAACAAAATTAATAAGATGTTTTATACGCGAATAATTAATGCGGAATATTTAAATTTCATAAAGTATCCATTTTAATATCTATCTATTCCAGTACAGTTAAAAATATAGGCAAGCACGAGCAAAATTATTGCGAATTTGTTTGAAATTTAAATGAAGATGACAAACCGAGTTTTCCGATTCAATCGCAAATTGCAAGAGACAATGTCAATGTCAGTTACAGCGAGTCAATTTCAGTCACTGTAACTCAATGTCAATATCAATTACTGCAAAATCCAAGACAATACTCCGCCATTTCGACGTTGAATTACGTATAAAGATCGACTTTATATCATTCTTGCTAATTTCGTTAATTCATATTCCACGCGTATCTACTTGAAATTACTCTCCAAATCAGTTTTAAGCAATTTCATTATAATCACTCTATTATCTTTTTATCAACTTGATATCTTGTATCTTATATCGTTACTGGAAAAAATCTTTCTTTTTGTAATTAAGAAAAAAGTTATTTTTTTCCACAAAGGAGAAAGATCTTTCTGTTTTATTTATAGAAAGGAAGGATTCCTTGCAAAAGGATTAAACTCATAATACGCGGAGCGCATTTACATGCTGACTGCATTTTCTGCTGCCTTTGCAGATTCACTGCTGCGGTACAAAATAGGGCTCTTGTGCAGGTGCAAAGCATCACACCAAACAAATTGCAATGCTCGTTGCAAAACCCGCATTTAACCGCAATATTATCTTTCTGCAATTAATATAATGTCAGGATAGTTTTGACATTTTGTTTTTATACCGGTTACACCGGTTAATGTAAAGCAGATATGAGGGGAAGGATAAATATCGTCAGTCCGTCCATGTTTTACACGTGGGTAAGCGCGTTCTGACATCTAATTAACAAAGATGTAAATAATTTCTCTCTCCACATAATAACAATTGTCATTACAACTCTGGAAAATCCGCCGCTCGAAATGAAGCTTGATTAAACTTGGGAACGCACCATCCTTCGAGGACTATCTCTTTCCTCGGATATTACTCTTGACAGAAATCTAATTAGGAATATCAAAGTCGCCCTCACACGTATATCCGTGTTACCATGTCGTGCTTAAGAGAGACCCAAGACTTTCATTTTGCGCTCAGACTTTACGTTCCAGCAAAGTTGTCATTAATTCGCACGCGAACACGTTGAACTTTATTGCTTGGGACCCCCGTCGATCCGAGAAATTAAACTTCCAGGCGCAATGCTGTGCTTTAATTCTGCATATGAATGATGTATAAATGTGTATATACATATTTTATACATATATGTATATATGTATGTTTGATATTATTACATTGTGAGAAAAATATCGAGTTCGTGACTATCACTGTCAAAGCTGGTAAAAGGATCGGTTGAAATCTGCCAGGTAGTTCTCCCTGTTCTGAAGGAGAATCCAAATGGATGCCCATGATACTACAGCGATATATCCAGTAGCGCGCACGTCTAGCCGCTGTCACCCGTCGTCTCGACTTTTGATGCTCGAGAGAGATAAGGGGCAGCTTAAAGCAACGCAAAATTCCAGAATCGGATAACTTTGTACATAATATACGACTTTGTATATTGACACAGACTTGCCAAGCAAAAATAGATTCATGTCAGATTTATGATATATCGCGATTTAGAACTTTTGAACTCTAATAACACATCATATTCTTTTTTAATAAAAAATAATTTTATAGCTTTCGAATAAAATAATAGGTATCTTGCACATAAATATAGCAATGTGCAATATCAAATACACTCTTCTCTCTCTATTACTGAATATATTCTAATTATTTAATATATTCTTCATAAATATCCACGAGATAAATATAATATCCAAGAATTTTAATAAAACTTACATCTGATCATAAATTTAAAAAATAATAAATTTAAGATTCCTGTGTCCTCACTGCAGCTATATTGACTTATCGCCAGAAACGAGAAATTATATGAGTTTCATTCTTGCGAAATACATCGAAATAAGTTTTTTGAATGAAAGATATTACTTGAAATTATGTCTAATTAAAGTTAGAATATTTAATATAATAGGACTTAACGCTTCTGGTCCTTGACATCATACTGAATTATAATGTCATCAGAAGCGAGAAAATATATGACTTTTATTCTTGCAAACTATATCGAAATAAATAAATTTTTTCGTGTTCGATAATATGGATTAGTAAAATACCGAAAGCTCCCTTTTTGATTCGTGAATTAATAAATAAATGTAAATTTTGGTCAAGTGTCGTCTATTTGCGCTCAAAGATATTTTAAGTAATATCTTGTACCTATAATTGCAAAATCAATGATAAACTATTTTTGCTGTGTATAAATGTATGTATACTAAAATATAGTCTAAAATGAGTTAATATGGATCGACAAACACTAATGTTTGTCCAGTATTCATGACCATGACATTTGTCATCCTGTAGTTGCTTATAGAACTGTGAACATATTATTTTATGATAGTAATATCAAGATTATATCAACGTGTTTCACAAATTATACGTCTTGACGAAGACATATCGGTATAATAAATATATCGTATTATGTATAAATTTAATGTCCCAAAAAAATATAAAATTTTTTAACATTTTTTAAAATGAAATTGTTATATTTTAAAAAAGTTTGTTCTATATTTCCTCATATATATTTCAAAATTTTATCTATTTAAAATTATAATTAACTTTTAAACTATTTATTAGATTGAATTTATTAGAACAAATTTATTTTTGTATTTTTTACATATTTTAGTATTTTAAAAGTTTAAAAATTAAATTGAGAAAAAGAGAGAGAGAGAGAGAGGTAAAGTAATGTGCCATGAAAAATATAGTGTATTATTGGGTATGCCTCCCTACACGTCTAGAGTTACATTCCAAATTTAGAACGTCCGTAATTAGAAACACCATTTTCCGAAGCAATGGTATCGAATACACGCGAGCAGAATTGTTTGTAGGACTTCCCCTCCAAGTTATTAGGGAGGCCCGCATCGCTCTTTTAAAACTTCCGGCTAAAAACATATGGGTAAAGCAAACCGATGACACACGAATTGACTCACTGATAATCTAACCATAGAATCTTGATTTAATTAATTGCAACATATTTATTGATGATTGAACAATAAATGACACGTTTATAACTGCAATATTGCAGCATCTGTAAGATTATTATAACACATACATATGTGTGACGATATATTGTAAAATATATGACAAATGTAGATACTTTAACTTTAAATAAGTCCTACAATATTTATACTTTGTTTTCAAAATTAACATACTAGAATCACTTTATTATTATATGTTTTACGTTGATATGTGATTAAGTTTTATATAAAAGCTTTTTTAATAATAATAATAATTAATTCGTGTTCAATAATAATGCACACATGTGTAATTATCTTATTCGTGTTTCTTGCTATATCATTATTATAATAATATAGATAAAATAAAACTAAAATGGGAGTATAAATGTCTTTAAAGGTTGTATATATATATATGTATATATAAATGCATCATAGTCTAAAAAAAATGCAATCGCTGTCAATGTAACGCTGCAAAGTGTGGGAATTAAAAAAAAAAACATTACACGAGCACGAACGGGGGATGAACTTTATCGATCGAATGTGCAGCAATAGTTTGCCCAGCTGGACATCTTATCAAACAAGCTGCCACCGCAACGTCATAAAAGCCTTCACAGCGGTGTGTCCCGCAAGGATCGCAGTGGCCGAAGAGACAATCGATGCGGCGACCATCGTCGTTAATCCGAATCGATACGTATAAGGGTAGATGCGCGATCCACCACCCGTGTTTCTCCACGTGGAAAATCCACGGTGTAAATGTACTCACTCCTCCCCCCGGAGTTTCTCTCTAGGGTAGCGCGCAGAGAAAACGGAGTTGAAGAGCGACGCGACCGCGGCGGGAGTGAAGTCGATGGAAAAGGCGAAGTCTCCGTTTAATCCGTTGCAATCGAAGAGTCCTCTACTCTTCCGTCGCCTTCCTTTTCACTCGTTTATTCGCTACGCCTCGCACCCACCCTCGTCGCGTTGGTAATCCTGGATAAAATCCCAAAGTGATTGCCTCGCTTTTTCCGCGGCACGACCAAAGGATAGACGGTCTCTCTTGCTACGCGGATATGTGTTAGCTGTGTGTGCGTGTGCGTGTGTGTGTGTGTGTGTGTGTGAGAGAGAGAGAGAGAGAGAGAGAGAGAGAGAGAGAGAGAGAGAAGCGACGGAATTGCAAAAGTCTCCAAGTATTCGCATCGACATCGAGATAGAGAAACTCTCTACGAGGACTGGACGAGTGTCTGGTAATCCGCGTCGAAGGGCAAACCAAACAGAATCGCGAGATGGAGACTATCACGAATAAATGCGCGCCGACAGAAAGAGGAAGAGAGAGAGAGGATATTCAACGGATCAAAAGGAAGGAGCTCGTAATATCTTATGAAAGACACGCGTCTCGTTTCTTATCTTTCGGCAAACCCGTTCTCTGTGGTCGTTTTTCGTACGTATAGAACACGTATTTCTCTGCCTTTGTGAATAAAGCTCCTACGCGGCGAACTATCGCGCGCACGATCGCCGATATCTATCGAAATAGAAATAGAATGATCCTAGGAATAGATAGAGAAAATATTTCTGTTGTGCGAAAACACATTCCATAAACCGAGTAAACCGAATGGACAATAAAACAGGGATGAATGCTGCGTGTAAATAAATATTATTCACAAAACGCGTTTACGTCAAACAACTTACATGTACGCTCGCCACCCACACGCGAATACGTCGTCGATACGATACATTTCCCACTAGCGTAAAATCCGAGTGACGTTTAAATCGAGTTGGCATTATCCTCTCAGTCTGGCTTACATTAAATACCCGGCTTATATCGCGTTAAGTAAGTGCCGCCGTCAACGATGCGCATTCAACTGTAAATTACTGAAAATGAGAGCGGGACGCGGACCGCCCACGGTTGGTCGACGCGGTTTAAAAGGCTCTTGAGATTTCAATGCGGCATAGAGTAAACGTTAGGAACGTTGGCACATTTCACATAAATGCGTGCGCGTCTTACATATATCCCAATGCACAATGGCCTCACACGCGCATGTATTCATTCACCCGCGCTTGCCTATATATACGCTGTACGCGGAAATTTACACAGACACGCAGAAAAATGGGTGCTCGTTACACGTACGGACATCCCCGTTTAAAAGAAGAGTCGCGCGACATTTCATTCTGTGAACAATGATGCCCCGGAGTAAATACGGGCATTCCGATATTGTCGTAGTCAGCGCGTCAATTCCCGTCCCTTTCATCGCTCTCATATTAATCTGCGTGAGAAAAAGAATGATGTGTATAGTGAATTTTAATATTCGGAATATTCTACGCGCTGCTAAATGAAAGCATTCGAATATCGAAGAATTTGACATGTAAAGATATTGTCTCTGTTGTCACTGCTATAATATGTTGCGATAACTTTCTTAGGAATTATACCAATGAAAGTTGAAATTAGTTAATAACGCAAAACTATGAATTATTATCTTAACACGGGCAGATGTTGGTGAGACAGATGTTTCTACGTTGTCCTAATTAGAGTTTATTTGAGAGTTCAGAGCGCAAGGGTAAGTCTACTTGTCCTAAATAAATGCACGTTACAAGTGGAAGTACACGTCGTCGCGTGTATAAAGACAACAATGTACTTGAGCCACTTGCCTGAAACAATATGCGAATCTTACTTTACCGCGTATGACTTGACGATATTACAAGCAAAATTAAATTTGCGTATCTGAGATTAAATATTACGTGGATGACGAGGTTAAATATTACGTGGATGACGAGATTAAATATTATGCACATGTATAGATAAATAAATTAAATTATGCATGCGTAAAACGCATGCTTTAACGATTATAAGTCAATGTTAAGATTCTCGGCTAACGAGATAATAGATTAAATGAGGTGTGCTGAAGAAATTATGATCGGATGCAAAGCGAGAGAAGAAACGATAACAATGAGCGAAATTGATGACGTCGTTTTTCGACCACTTTTACGAATTTACGTAATCGGCTTTCGCCTCTTCCGACGACGACAAAGACCGGCGCAAGCTTTTCCCAGCGTAATGAAAGATCTTTTGTCACTCGGCGTAGAGAGAATTAACATATTTTCATTCAGCTATCGAGGAATAAGAAGATCAAACCAAAGTTCCGGAACTGTTATAGTTCGTGTGCTAAAATTAAGAAAGTTTTTCTTGAAATCGTACAAATCTAACATCTCTCTATCTTACATATCGAAATAGCCGAAAGTTGACGACACTATTTAGAAAAATAATTTTACACATTTTGCGCATAAAAAAAATGAGAAGTAATTTTCAATCGTTATAAAATCAATATTATCCCTCAAAAATTTTCCATCGCTAATATATTCGCAATATATTAGATTAAAATTATTACACGATCAGTACAGCAAATCTCTCTCTCTCTCTCTCTCTCTCTCTCTCTCTCTCTCTCTTTCTCTCTCTGCATTAAAAAAGTCTGTTTCCAAATTTAATTTAGTACTCAAAGAGAATTTGTCAGAATCTTGCATTTTATCTACCAGCAGTTCATATCCTGTATATGAAAATCAGTCGCCGTTAGCGATTTTTGGAGATGCCCGCGTATCCGGTCACGTCTCATGATTCTTCGTGTGTCCGCCGCGTGTGCATATGGATAACAGCAGATTGCCATCTAATCTTGCCGCCCGTAATTTCGAGGCGGACTTCGTTCCGCAAGATGCATCGACGCGGCAGCGTAACGCGTCGATTCCCAAAAATCGTTGCATATATGCATGCAAAATCGCGTATGTGTGCGCCCAGCGAGAGATCAACGGCGCCGATCTCTCTTATGCGATCGGTTAAACCGGCGTGTTTATGCGCGCGACCGGAAGTGACCGCTCGCCGGCAAGATAACGATAATCAGGCAGACGCTGCGAGATCGCGTCGAGTCCTTAAATAAAATTGCACGTTGCTGTGCGCAAACTCGTATGGCGAGAGGCCTGGTAAGAATAAGCAAGGAGTCGCCGCATTAAATCCTATACTCTTCCTCTTTAATTTTCTGCTATCTTCACTTTAACCTGTCTCTTCTTGATTCACCGAGCTTACGATCTTGATGACGCGCCGTTGACTTGCAACCGCATAACCAGAACAGATTATATCTGTTACTGATTATAAGGTATAGTCTGAAAATAAAATTATTTTTTGATGATACTTTTATTATCAAAAAAAACAACGAAAGAAAATGCCATATATTTCATTATTTCTTAATAAAGATTATTTTAATATTATTTTGATCAAAATAATTAGAGTATCATTGGAAAATAATTTTATTTTCAGAGTATACCTTATTATATAATAACTTCGCTTAAATAAATCATATTTTCCTTAAAAATTATCTTCTCTTTATAAAATCTACAACAAATAATATCCTGAAATTTAGCTCGGAAGCGTATTTTAGAAAAAAAATATTCAGAATTATCAATATGTATCGCGATGTGTCATTCATGTCGGAGTTGCTATTAGTTATTCATGATATATCATTTGGAAACGTTTCGAAATACGATGCTATTTTCATGCGACTATGACTAAATATGCGGCTGTTGAATCGATGACACGACGCAGTATATCTATGTATGACTTCGAGAGCGTTAAAATGATACATCGCAAATGATTAATCGTTTCAATACACCAAAATACATTATACAAAAACTGTTAAGGAAGTCTTTTTCAAATGTAAAAAATTTCATTTTAGTTTATTATTAAGAAGCTATTGTTTATAAAAATATCTTCGATATTTTAGTAAAACGCGTATACAGCGAATTCATTATCCGTAATATGCAAGAATAAGTTATTAGCTAAAAATATTACGTTCAGCGATGTAAATACCGTAATTTCATTCGCAGCGCATGAAATACAATTTATTATACCTCCATCGTTCTAATACGATATATTAACGAAATGCACGTGCGCGTGAGATAGAGATAGAGGGAGAAAGAGAAAGAGAGAGAGAGAGAGAGAGAGGACGAAATAAGATACCGAAGAAATGGAGAAATAGGAAAATGGTTAGATGAGTAGCAGGAGCGATTATCATGTAACGCCTCGTATCTTATCCACCGGAGCTCTCCTCCTCGCAATTACGACCACATGCATGCCGAGAGGTTCGCGCAGCTCACCGACGCATGATTAGCGCAGAGTTGCCATGAATAATTTTGTTTGCAAGTTAAATGAGGAACTGCCCCTTTTTACACATGCGCGAGCATCCGCGTGGAAGAGAAAAAGACGGCGAACGCAAACGGAAGGAAAGAACAAAGGGCGAGTATATCAAGGAATAGAGTAATAAACGAAAATTAACGAAGGGGGAAAAATGTCGCACGGTACTACCCGTAGGGAGAAGGATGCATTATTAATAAAGTATGATCGTAGCATACTAAATTATATTAAGTGACCAAATGGTGATATGAGATTGTGATAAAGACTCTTAAATATAAAATTTAATGAGAAAAGCAGCGAATTTAACCAGAAAAGCATTAAAACAGTCCGCCAACTATACATATCTCAATTCCTCGCGATGGGGCTCAACCCGGCTCAACCTCACATCCATCACTCATAATTAGCTCCCTTTTTTCATGAGAATTTTAGCACAATCGTAATAAACTTGTTGCTAGTGAAACAAATTTGTGTCAAGAGACGGCGAAGTCGGGGGAAAAGCAGAAAAAACGAAGGAACCCAACATAATGTGGGTAATAGCGTATTCAGAGCAGTCGAGGGGAAAAGCAGCCGAGACCGCACTTAAACCATTCTACACATATAAATATCTGCGCACCGATAGCAACCGGTGAAGGTACCGTGCCGTGGAGCATCTTTTGTGCGAGATAATGAGAAGGATTCAATTAGTCTGTGGTTGGCACCTAATGCCTCCTTCCCGATTACAGTTCGAGCACGCGCGACGTAAACGTGCCAATAACATTTCCGCAAAATATGCTAAATACTTGCGTAATATACATATAAGTCATTTTAGAATTATGAAAAGTACGCGTGGTAATTATAAAAAATATTATAGACGGACGTGCAAATATTTTCAACACATAGATTCTTTTTCAATTTATAATAATATATTTATAATTACCGATAATGTATCATTGCGATCGCAATCTTAAAAATCTTATTACGACATTTTATTGTATATGTTTTCTTCAAACATAAAAAATATCATTAATAAATATAAATTTCTAATTAGAGAAAAATCTTTGAAGTTCTCCGAGTTCTTATTTTGCTGCAGAGTCCGCCAGACAAAATTTAATGACTTATGGCTGGTGCGACCCGTAAATTACGAAACGTACGACCAGAGGAATATGCGCTGCTCGTTTGTCGCACGTGCTGTCCTGGTGGAAAATTACGGCAGAAAATAGTAAGTTCCGAGACGTCGGTGAAAATACGACCATCGACCATTAAATAATTGATAAAAGAAATAACTTTTGCTGGTTATACTCATGGCTATAATAATCTCTATATATGATATTTATGATTAAAACGCCCAAATGTATATAAAAGCTACGCTTTTTGTTAAATTATGGGAGCAATAGATCAAATGAAAAAATAATCATGAAAAATTCATATTCCTCTATTAATAAATAAAGATTTATATTATTGAAAGCGTGAGAGAGAAAAGGTCGATAACTATATTTATCTTATTATTTCTGCATTCAATTCTTCGCTCTCTTTCCATATTCTGATAGTAAATCTCAAAAGCAAGAACATGATAAAGTCGAATGTTTTCGACGAAAAGGTGACGAAATTCCTTAATGTCACGCGGCAAAGTGCGTGCAATCACGCGTAGCTTTCAGTTAGTTTGATCGTCGGAATTTAATTACGGATGGATCGGATAAAGGCAGGCGGATAGCCATCCGATGGCATTAGCTGTCGGCTATACGATCTCATATCGTCAATTCAACCTCTGCTGTATTGACATTCTACGTTCTATATAGCACAACACTGAAATCTCTTATTATTTAGTGTTTTTTATCTTACACGAGCAAAAATACGATTGTCTCACATAAAAGTGTGTTCGCGATTGGTTTTGGATACTTTTAAGAGTGTGATGTACAAAAATGATATCGCACGTTCAATAGACATAGGGCAAAATGAGATAATGCAGACATGCAGATTTTTCATATATATAAATCAGATTGTTAAATAGATTTTAAGAATCTAATTTAGAGAGAATTTATACTTCAGTGTTCCCCTCTATAATCACAAAATGATAATTTTCGCGATAAAAAGCATTGTAATAAAAAATAAAATAAATTAAGATTAAAAAGTTTCGATATTTTACTCTAAATATTATCGAAAAAGAAGAAAAACGTAATTTGATGACGTTTATTACGCTTGGTCATGAAATTCTAATGCTCGCTAAATATACTGCGTTCTTTTGCTCGAATTAACAATAAATCTCACAATAATGCAACTCACCAAACTATTTTAAATTCCTGAAATTACGCGAAATCAGATGTTGCCGACCGCTAATTCTTACTCCTAGCATCGTTACACACAAATGTATTTTTTACTTTATATTCACATTTTATCTCTAAAATTACATTTTCCAAGCGCAATATGCGGAAATATATATAACTTTTTTTTTAGATCCGCTTTAGTCAAACATTTAATCTAATTAAAAGTATGTAACTGATAAAACACGGCATCTTTTTTAAACTTTTTAATTAAAAATCTCTTCATTAAAGCGATTCAGATTACTAACTATAAATGTTCCCTATCGAATTTTAAAACATTTACCGCATTTAACTATACGCGAATAAATGTGGGACAGCTAAACAAAGACATCACACACACAATTAATGATTGAATATTTCTATTTTCGATTTTTTAAATTTGCCGAAAGAGGTAATCCGATATTTATTTAAAAAGCCGCAAGTGTGGATTGCATGCGGTTGCCATTTATACCGTGTGTTCTCGCGTTATCGCGTATTTTTTGGTTTGCTTTCATCCTTTTATCTCCCTTTTAGGTTTACCTCTCTCCTCGTTTTCGCTTCCATTTTGCCTTCGTTTTGGCAAAATACCAGAATACGCCATCAGTTTGCCTTTGACGCAGTCAGAGAAACACAGTTTCTCATAATTTCATAATCCAGTAGACTGAATCCAGACGTGATCTGGTTGGACGTGTGGAATACAATAATATCGAAATGTTGCGAAGCAGCATAAAATAATACGCGCAGCATATGTTGAGCTTTTAAATGCATTATTCATTTAATATATTAATATCGCATTTAATAAAGGAATTAAGTTTTTATTTAATTAATATAAATCAATAAAAAAAATTGTGTTGTCAAGACTAGAAAGCATAACAGATTACATACATTTAACAGATGCAAGAATTTCTTATTTATCCCGTTATTTGATGATTATTTTAGCAGTATTTGTCAATAATCAACACGCGCGTTTGACATATCATACTTTGCTGAATGCACATTGACATCAATTAAACCACTAAATTTTTTTATTGCTGCGTCAGCGGCCAGTGAAGAATTTTTCGCCCGCAGATGATGCATGAGGTTATTAACGCCACAGACGCCTTTATCTCGTAAACTTTTATGAGATCACGAAATTCAAGAAGCTTTTTTCACTTCTTATACCTAACAGAAAAATGTAATTTTTCACAAATGTTATTTTTATAAATTGCTTTGTACATTTACGTCATTGTCGTTTTCATGTTTTAATAATAATCATGTTTAATAACTGTATTGCTGGAAAAGACAGCTTTACCACACTATATACATATATATATATATATATATATTATCGGCTAATATTTTACTATTGGTTATAATATTTTACGCATATATTAAACATTTGTATTTAACCGCGCGATATAACAGCAACTATTACATTATATCACCCTTCCGAAATTTAATAAAGTGATGCAACTTTACATATTTATCTAAAAGCTGAAGATATACTTGTTTTCAGTTTCTTTATATCCTTACATAAATTTTTTCTCTCATTATGAAAACTACATCTAAAAAGAGAACGCTTTTTAAAAGAGTAAAATAATTACTCACCAGATATGATGCTGGCCTTTTACGACTGAAACTGCCAAGTTCTTTCGATATCTGTAATTAAAATCATCCGGTTAGTTATATATTTAAATAACATAACGATTAAAGATATAAATATTTAGAAAATGAGTGATATACATATATAGATATAATTATCAAACATCTCGTGAAACGGCAACGGTACTTTGATGGTTTTGATTTATAGGGATTAAAGCCAACGCATCAGAAAAGCTCTTTACGTGATTGAATACCAGAATCAATCTCATTAAACATATGCGGTGAGGATTCAGATTCAACGAACAGTGCAACCCGCATCTATTAATCTGTATATGGAATCAGCTAGTCAACTTATAAGCTGATAATCAGATATCAATATTTGCTGCTGTCAATATATCTATACTACACATATGGATCAGTATGACAGCAAATCACACCTAATACAATAGATGAGAAAATTTATCAAATTTATTTACTTTTTAATGCAAAACACGGTTAAAATGTATATAATTTTTTTAATGTATTGAAGTTTAATTTTTTATTACACTGTTAAAAATAATATATTTTGTCAGAAAAAGAAATAAAAGTTAAAATTTATATTAATATTAGCTATATCATATATATGTATACGGATTATATAAGTATGTATTATTCGACGATTGTCTTAGATCTAAACCGTACAGCCAACTATCGAATCTCTTCAAAGAGGTCCGTTAGATCTATCCGAGTATTCATTATTGTTGGTTGGGGAAGTTTCGCAGAATTTCTCAAAGCGACGGAAAGTTTGCACAATAGCAAAACCGGTCTTCAATATAACTTCGAACTCGCGCCGTGGCGGTTAAAAGCCGGCGCGCGCTTTGTGAGAAATGCACAATATAATAACTAGTAACTTTATGCATACACACGTTGACGCGATGCGTGTCACTTGTGCGTAATTAGATACAGGGGTATCGAGTTGCGAGAAAGTCAAGTGCGAACACGCAAGTAAATACACCACGGGCGAATTCAAGCGAAATGCAGGGAACCGAAAATCGTGGAAGCTGCTCCTGTACCGAACGAGAAACTGTCGGGTTTGCGGTTTCGCCTTCCAGCTGAAGCAGCTGCCAATCGCAGGGACACCGGCCTTTTTTTAAAGGACATTAATGAGATTACACCTGTTGTGCATTCACAGATTCTGGCGTACTGCAATTTATTTTTCGGAGCGTTAATACTGTGCATATTCTAACGATCCACTCGATGTTTCGGCCTGTGTTACAATTTATTTAATCCTTTTGTATATGCTTTTTTTGATGGATCACATTTTACATTATAATATATTAACTTGAATAAAGCAATAAATAACGTAAAAAAGCTATATTTAAGATAAGCAAAAATTAAATACTAAATTACATTCAAGAATATACAGATGCAAATGCAGATATGTGCGTTCCTGTTGATTGCATTCTTATAATCTTGAATATTTATATAAAATGAAAAATTATATTGTATGATAACATCATAACTTTGAAATATTTCAATATAATAAAAAATTAGGAAAATTGAGCAAAATTGAACATCATGAATCTTTCTAAGACTTCTAAGAGATTAAAATAAACGCACAATATCATTTAATCTTAATTTCCACATTTTAATACAGCACTATATAAAAGAAGTAATTTTTTAATAATTATATTCTAATAAATTGGATAATTTAATTCAATCATTAAAGTTAATTACTTCCCGATTCCCTGCACGTGTGATTAACATAGAACTAATCGAAATTCCTGAATGGTTTCATAGCCTGGATGGCTAGATTAATAGCATTCATCCCGAGATATTGACCTTCCAGACATATATTGAAGAGCCTAGAGCTTCGAATACAATTTTCGAGATTAATCCCTGTAAATGAAAAAATGTACTTCCACCGATTAAGAAAATAAACCTGGCGTGAAATAATAATAATCAGTTCGGAATTTTATCGCGAATTATTTTCTACATTAATATAGAATATAAATAAATCAATCATGAAATAATATTAAATATAATTATAAAGAAAGAAAACACTTGTATATGACATGATTCGGAATAATAGAGAAACGTAATAATGATAAGTTTGTATCTTCTGTAGAATTGCAGATCACACACACAAGTTCAATTCGTCGACGTTTTCTTAGTATGATGTAAAACCTCTTATCGTAAAGTAAACGTGGAAAAATATCGATTTTCTTGTCTAACGTGACCTACGCGCGAGAACGAAAGGAAGGGATTAATATATTACATGTATATAAGACCGCATGACTATAAATCCACACCAATATATATCGGACATGCAGCCGGTGTTCTCGGAATACTTCCCACTAGATGGAAGATCGATGCCAGAAGATGAAGGAAATTCCTCGATGCTCGCCGTAAGCGGAATCCTGAGTGCTTCTCGTCTGCAAGCGGAATAAGTTGGTCGGCTCTCTAGAGTAGGCGCGGACAAATTCCTAAAAACTTTTCATGATACAGCCCCTATAACCTGCACATACGCTGTGCAATAAGTACACATATATATATGTATATATGTATATTGCGCCATAATGCCAAAAGCACATATAATGTCCGCTAATAACCACCATTTCGTGATATGTAATAGAAAAACATAATGCGTACTGTAAAAATTTTTCCATATTAAAAAAATTAACTAAAACTTTATCACAGTCGTTATCTCATATTACGCAGAATTATTTAATTAAAAGGAACAATGTTTCACATTTAATATTAATACGCAGCTAAAAATATATTTTACTATACGAATCTTCTATAAACGTAGCTATCGTTATGACGATAAAGTTATAAATTCTAAGAGAATGTGTCCGATTCACAGCATTTACTGTATGATGTCAATAACAGTTTTACGATTTCTGTATTTTTCTTACGAGAATAGCTGATATATTATGCTGCTTAAAAAGCAATTTGCAAATATAAAAAGTTTATCGCAGTTAGAAAAGCGCGAAAAATCCATTTCCTAGCGATAAATATCTGTAAATTTACGACGGAAATAGAGGAAGTGAGCCATGTGTTACGGTCATCTCTACAAAATATAAAACCAGAGATACTTCATTTCGAATAGTTACGGATCAATATCGATATAAAGATGACAAAATAAATCAGTATTGAGTATAGAGAATGTCTGCAATTTTTTTCCAGAAATAAAGTAAATCGTACCTCATTTGTAAGAGCGTCTCAGAAAGAAAAGAAACTCAGAAAGAAACTCTAGATACGCATGAAAATATATGGGCGAGTGTAATAACAAATACATAAATCCGGCACACGAATCTGTGTGTATCACGTGCGAGAACGTCGCAGGAAAGATATTAACTGCCGCTTCAGTATTTCTCGGAGAGATTTTCGTTTCCAAGAAGATATACGCTGATTGCTCCAGTAATTTATCGAATATAAAATTTCTTAAGTTCGATATAAAGTATTAAGTTATCTCATTTAATCCTTTGCATTATATACATATGTTGAAAAGTAATATCACAATGTATTAATAACATGTGTGTAAAGCTGACATATTATTTAATTTAAACTCATAAATAATTAAAAGTTCTGACTTTATTTTCAATAGTTCTACAATTCTTTATAGTTTAAGCAAATATTTCTTAAATCACAGAAAATGTCTCAGAATAAACTGAGACGCCAAATTCACGCAACGTTTCACTTTATCCTGCGACATTTTCCTTCTCATTTTTCCTCAGATATTCAACTCTTTCTACAGCTCACGTAAAACTATCAATCTTTGAAAATCTGATAAAAAATTAGAAAGAAAATATCGCAAGACAAAGTGAGACGCTGTGTGAACTTAGCGTTTTCTTTAGTTTCTTTAGTCTTTAGGCCAGAATTATTTCCAACTATCAAGAACTATAGAACTATTGAAATAAAGCTAAAACTTTTAATTATTTATGAGTTTCCACAAAATGATACGCCAACTTTACACACATTACCAATGTAATTAAAATAACGAATAACATGAACATGCATCAGAGAATTCGACCGTATTGGATAGATATACATATGCGCATTTACAAAAATAGCTTGTAAAAACACAGCTACAGATATAGATAAATCTAAACACGTTCGATCCGAATGTAACGCGTACGAAAATTTTTATCGTAACGCTATGTATCAATGTCGAGCGGATATCCGGCGGAATATACCAGAAGAGCGAACCGGCAAATGATCCACCGATTAATCTCCAACACCCGCGGGAAAAATTCAATTAAATTCGAATTGTGACCGTGGAGAGAAAAAAATATAATCCGCATCATTGTCTGCGCGCGAAAATTAAAAACTCTCTAGCCGATATAAAACTCGAAATAAAAACCATGTTCAGTTTTGTTTCTCATTTTCTTATAAATATAAAATTTCCCACATAACATGCTACAAATGAAACATTTACATCAAATCTACGGATGATTTTCCATCGTTATTATTGTAAACCATCTTGCAATAAAAATACGATAGAATTTTTATACGTAAACTCTTTCATGCAAAAATTATATAGATTTTACAAAAAATTGAGCACTTTATCGTAGCAAAATATTTTTTTCACAAATATTAATTATAAAAAAAATACATAAATAAAATGCAATTACATTTTCGTATTAATCACATTAAGCTTCGTAAATTTTTAATTAGGAAATTAGCTCTATGGCAAAGTAAATTTACTTAATATTCCGCGCTAATAGAACGATTCTTATACGGATCCATTATATTATAAAATAAGAATCTCCTTTCTGTCGTGCCGAATAAAAATTAAGGTAGTGCGTTCGCGCGCGATCGTGAAAGACGCACCGTCATTTGTACGAAATGGAAGAAGCGAGGAAGTAATTTGTGCTTGTCCCGCGCGCGCTTGTCGAATCCTGTCGGGAGTAATAATTCATGTCAGTGGCCCCTAGCTACCACTGCCGGGTATTCTTTACCTGATATACTGCGCGAAGCAGAATATATCGACCCGTTAGAAATAGCCTTACAGGTCAGCACGCAAGTTTTTACATTAACTACCATCGACCCCTTGCGTGGCTTATGGTATCGTAACTAGCATAAACGTCATGTATTATATGTTACTCTAAAAAAATACCTTCTTGATGTGACACGAAGTCGCAGAGATTTTTTTTTAATTAAAATTCAAAATCTCCCAGATATATCGAATGAAACATTTAGGATCGATGAAGTACGACTGTCTTTCTATTTTCAAACATTTAAAGTTTTTAATACCTCACAGCTTTCTATGTCGCATCGAAATCGATCTATGAAATTTTATTTTATGAATCACTCTGTATTCTCGCACATGACTTTAAATTTCTGCATTATTAAGGATGTTCTTATAATAAATGATTCTTGCGCGCGGTTCTGTCATAATGTGTCATTACGCATGTCATTGAACGGTTGTCTGTTTTCATTATAGAAATTTTCATACTCGCCAAACTTTCGCGAAATCAATTTGAAAGAGTAACGCACCTTGTATATGCCGTCTGACGATAAGCGGGCTAGCTACTAAGAAAGGACCTCGGGCGAGATGCACAATAAGTGTTAGGTTACTACAAACTGACGCGGGACAATGGACCAACGAAACTATGGTTCCGCAAAGACACAGCTAAGCTTAGGTTATCAGGTTACTCACTAGTGCCAAGTTACCGAGAATCGCGCACCTTCAAAGTGGTTCGAAGATAAAGAACTGCGAAAAAGTGCCTGCGAAACCCGTGGGAAATTTCGCCCGAATGCAAATGCATTCTTTGTCTTTCATCGCGATGGTTGTGACACACCGTTATGGTTGATATAGCGTGAGCTTGAGATATGCATGCTCGCTTGGGGAAAGCGGGATGAAAAAAAAAACAAAAAAAAAAAATGAGAGAACGTCAGTACGATGCGTCAAAAGTGCGACGATCCTGATGAGAAGCATTATCAAGTGCACTCGTGATGATTACAGCGATGACCGGCGCGCACGATAATTAATCTTATAGAACACTGACAGCGTTTATGGGTAACCCTCGCAGCGGTAGATACGGTACCTAACGTGCGCCAATTTCTCGCTTTTGCTTCGATATATTCTACGGATCTGAAATTCGGAATAGAGTGGTCTTTAATATAGAGAGCGAATACATAAAGCTATACGGTGCGAAGGTAAGAGAAGGGGTGAGTTTGGCGAGGCGTTTGACAGGCAAATAACCTTCAACCTTCTTGCTCGGTGACACCGGTACTATTATCTATTCAACAACGTTATCATAACCCGCTACAACCCAAGTTTCGCAGAGTGCAAAACAATTTAACAACAGTTTAGCAGAGTATAATAATAATGTCTCGTCCCACCATATGCACAACTCTGTGCAGTTGCTAATCTTACAATTTCTAAAATTCGATCATTTTCCCTTTATCTCTTTATAGTTTAAATATTTTTATAATTTAATTAAATAATTAAATAATATTAAAAGAGAGAGAGAGAGATTACTGTCACACAATTTAAATAAATATAATATTAAAATTTATTATGTAAACGATAAAATGCGGCTGAAGCAGCAGCTTCAGAAAATTGGCCAGCTAGGATCGAGTAACCGCGAGTCGCTTGCTGCGAATGAAAACAATAGGCGTTGCAGTAAACGTCATGACGAGAGCGGAGGCCGCGGAATCGCCTCTCCAAGAGGTTCTCTCACGTTCGCGATGAAAGCTCGAAAAGTTCCCTTCGTACCGTCACGCCAACGTCCACGTCGTATAGGCCGAGCTTTTGAGGAATTTCATAAACTTTTGTCGTCTGGAAAGTTAGAGGCTCGCGGTGAATAGAGATCGCTCTCTTCTAGTCGCCTATACCAAGATAGGTACGCGATAACACCCGCTGTACGTTTCGCGTTCGCCAGCTCGACAACGAAACCGGCTGAATACACGGGGCATTATCTGAAGCCGTCTCTTTATGCCGGCTATCAATGGAAATACGTATCGAAGAATGGGTGTAAACGTTGTATTGTCCACTCGGATCCAGGATAAACGCTGCTGGTGCTGCTGCACGCAGCGATCGATTCCCCAGTCATTTTTCACATTGAACTATCTCCCATAACTCGGGCACTATCGTACACTCTGAAACTGCCACTCTTAAGGAGATATACATTTGGGACACGATAAATGTTATACAAAATAAAAGTAACAATATTTCCTAATATTTATTACTAAATAATAGAAATGTGGCGCTGTTAATAACTAATTTTCGACTACGATTTATGTATAATGGGTATAAAATTAAAATTATTTATATGAAAACGAATTATAAACTTCTTAATATTCCGTAAGTTATCCAATGCACAAACGTGTGATAATCTGCTTGTAGTAATATTGACTTTTCTCAGAGACTTTAGTGCCAGAGTTAGGCGTTACAATCGCATTTCGATGCGAAACAGAAGGCACACTAGCCACACACGTGCGAGCAATGTCTCGCAGCACGTGCCGGGAAACGCCAGGCACGCACGCTCACGAATAATACGGTGCACATGTAAGAAATGCATAGTTCGTGGCATTAATTAGCATTTTTTTCAAGCTACTTGACATTCGTGGGAACCAACTCAAACAATTCGATGACGTGAATTAAAATCGATATTATAATGTTTTAAAAAATTAGAATGCAACCTTTCTTAAACGTACATTGATTAAAAATATAACTGATATCATAAAATTGATTAAAAAGAAATGTCTATACCCTACAAACAATGAATACACCCAATTATCAACCTGTTGGAAATATAATATTAAAATTGTTTAAATAATAATGTATACAATAGTAAACAAGCGTACCTCTATAACATATTTCTTAAAAATGTTGTAATTCTAATATAAAAACAAATCATGGCATAGCCCGTGCATGTGGATTCAAATATTATCCGCATTTATACATGCGATCGTCTTGTGTATGCGTGTGTGTTTGGCATTCTTTTATCATATATATATTCTATAATCGATAATATCACGGAGACGTTGTAAATTTAAACCCGTACCTAATCTCGTAAAATAGGAACGGCAATGCGTATGTATGCGTGCGTGTGTGTATTAACTTCCGTGATAATATGATTTGCATACGCGATCTATGAGATCTTCCACTTGAGAAAGTAGCGCTTGTAAATTGTCGATATTTTCGCACTCGGTTGGGCGGTGTGGTAAAAGTGTCTCAAGGATGAAAAACATAGCTATATCTATATCAAAACTTTGCCGAGAGAATTCCGTTTTAACGCTATAAAATCTCATTTGTGATATATAATATTTTTACTCCATTTTTTTCGAAAAATCTTACATTAATTCGTTCCCATGAAAATTGTATTATATGACAAATCATCGTTTCGAGAAAAAAATAAATTAAATTTCTATTTGTATTAAAAATTTTAAATAAGATACACTTCGTTATTACGATATTTTTATTGTTATTCAGTCAGTGGTGTAAAATATAATTTAGGTGTCAATGGCTCATCAAGAGGCGGTATTATGTACATAATCAACCACTGTAAACCCATATTGTATCCGAACGACACATAAACTATCGCATGACCGCGGGCACGACAATCAACGAAAAATCGATCTGTCTGGAATTTTATTCTAACGAGCAATGACCCGGTGCATACACGCGATATTAGAAAATTCCGTTATACGACCACGCGCATTTAATAGCTCTTTACATATTATATTTGAACGCGTCCAGTATTTTTATGGCAGCGAGGGTACCCGTGACGTCTGAACTCGTTTATCATCACCGTTATCGCATTACTATACGTTTACGACATAAAGGATATATTCCGCTCAAAGGGAGCGTCGAAGGCTGGCCAGTTGCATACGACAGCGCGTCTCGTACGGAGCTCTCAATGTCAGAATCAAGAGAGAGAGAGAGAGGACTCCGGCTAACATAAATACGTCCGGGGCAGGTGTTCTGTAGTGATTGCCCGGCTCTACCATGTCATTAAGCAACTCTGCTGTGAAAGTTACTCGGCCCGAAATAATCGCGAGCGGTTAACGCGAAATGAAAAATATGATGAAACGCAATTGGAAATTTGTATCGTATATACAGCTTATTGGCACAATCGCCGCACGTACTTCTTACATAATTGACGGCGGAAAGATGGAATCGCGGAAATCATTTATAATAGCAAACAATCGAGTCCGCGGAGAATCTCTGAACAGTATGTTACATTACGTTATAATTTTCCGCAAATTTCCACTTCGTGTATTAGGAGTATTCATAGGGGCAAGGAGAATATCTATTAGTCTAGTTCTCCTAGATCTAAGACAATATAACAATGTAGCAAAAGGGTGTTCTCCTTCAAATAATTAACAGTCCATTTCCCCGACAAACGAAACTGCTTAACGCTGTAACATATTGCCGGCGGGCTTCGAGAATTCCCCGTGTTGTGCAATAGGGAGAATTCTGGTAGCTCTCGTCTGCAATGTGTTAAGGTACAAAAAGACGAGCAGTGCAGCTGCAAGATTCGCTTCGAGCAGCACAAGGTTAAGGAATAAAGCAGATTATAGACGATCAAAGAGAAAGAAAATCTTTACGCAACAAAACAGTTGACAAATATATTGGCAGAATATTAATAAATAATGTTCATTTTATAGATTAATTCATATCATTCGTATTTCTTTCTCTCTCTCTCTCTCTCACTTAATTTGATTGGAATAATAATTGATAATTGTTGAGTATCGGTTAATTATCAATTCAATTATCGTTTTAAAAATATAAGAACCGGATAAATTTAGATAAATTCATGAATAATGCGCAGAAGTATTTAGATGTGCGCAATGCAAATAAGAATCGTTGAAATAATGAGGCAACATAAAAGCTAATATGAGAGTTCATTAAACGGAGCTTAAGCGAGTAGCAGAAAAGCGCGATAACCGTGTCACGCAGAATTTAAGGGAAAATTCAGAGAAAAATTAAAATCCCTCAATAATGTAAATGCTAAAAAATAAAATTGGACAAATATAAAAAAAAACTCTTGATAATTTAAATATGCACAAATTGTTAATAAAGAGATAACATATGTTTGAATATTTCAAGAATTATTCGAGACAACATTATGTTGGATATCTTAAAAACGCTCAATTTTATAAATTTGTACCGTTTTCCAATATACTGTATAACACAAGGTAGGAATATAAAAAATTTAACTAGCGAGAGAGATATGAAAAATATTTTTTGATTTTTATACGTTTTTCCACAAACAATTTTTCAAGCCTTGAAAACAAGCTAAGTTACATAATATATATTTATCTACAGATTCTATTAAATTTGATCAAATAGAATTTTTATACTTTTTTATATATGTGTATATTAAATCTTATTAACAAGGCCTTTTTCAATGCCTCGCCTGTCAAAATTGCTGCATGTGGTTTAGCAAGTCTGTGGTTTCGTAGCGCCCCAAGTCCTTCAAATATTGTACGGCTACGCAAGAACAGGCTGAACACCCGGCAAACAGGTTTCCTGCAAGCGACGCTATTGTGCGGTAATTTAAATCAGTGTGCTTTTCGTGCCCGTCCAATAATCGTGGATAATATTATGAATATCGCCAATCTTTCTCGTAAAAATCACGAAATTTCCTTTTTCTGTAGTTCAAGCAAATCATTTTAAAACATAATCTAATTTATAAAATAAAATTTTTTAAATTATTAATATATATTTATTTCTTAAACATAAGCTATGTATGTTAATGTTACAGTAACAATGTAATTGAAGACAACAGTAAATGAAATAAAATGTATTATTACGTCTCGAGATATAACAGCCTAAAGTTTTTATAACATTTAAACAAAGAATGCAGCAATGATAAGCATTGTTTTAGTAATTCTATAAATTTATTGTTACTTTTTCCGTAATCCGTTCGAAAAGAAATTAGAGAATTTATAAATTATCGAGTGATTGTGTTATCGATACATGAATAAATTTAATTCGATGCGACATGTTATAGAGTTGTCCTATGACTTTCGTTCGCCATGTCAAATTTAACTTTTCAATTATCGTTAGTCTCGAATCGATCACGGTGAATGAGACGAAAGAATGTTTCAAGATATACTATATGCAGCGAGCAGGCGCGAAGAACAGTAAAGAGGATCGCATACCTGTGGAGCAGGTGTTCCACCGAGGACCGGCTCTCTTCGTTCTCTCGCCTCGTGCATACATCTGCACGGTGCTCCTCTGATCACTGCATTTACCTACGATACTCGCATACAGATTTTTTGTGCACGACCAATATCGAACGTGCGTTCCAATCGTCCCGAAAGATTTTCTGTATGCGTTACGCGTTGAAATCCGATTTTCCTCCGCTTTGCATTAAACGCATCGCGTAACTGCGACTGCAAAATCGTCTCGGTTAAATTCTGTATGCGTGTGTGAATGCAACCGAAAGTATAATCCGACAAACGTAGAAAATTTATATCATACGAGAAACGCGATTTATCTCTTTCTCTCTTTCTCTCTCACTGATTCATAACTTTTGTTTTGCCATAAACCGCATCGTAGCAATGCTAAGCATAAGTTTGAAAAATAAGTGCAATTAATTTTGTAAAAAACAACGCGAAACAGAGCAATTAATATATTTGCATAAATAAAATTATCGAAAGCAAAATTGCTATCTTTATAGTCTATCTACCTGTAATCATATATATATATATATATATATATATATATATATATATATATATATACATATATATAGTGTAAAAAAAATTAAAAGATATAATTTTCTATTCATAAATATATCAATAAAATTAATAAGTTATCCGACAATTAGAATTAACACGCGATGACCATTATGAATTGCCGATACATAACCGGCATAATAACTATGGCACATGTGACGAATTCATTGATTAAATTACATGTCTGCGATTGTATAGATACTCGGAGATTCTGCTGTGCAATTAATCGTCGACAATAAGCGGGGGAAGATCGATACGCGAGGTCGTACGAAACATCCGAGTATTTCGCTCGGTGCGCGCGCTAAAATTTACTGCGTTTTAATTACGCTCTGAACAGCCCCGCTCCGATTGTTCCGGCCAATGCACTACGCTCTGCACTCCTGTTTAGTGCGATAAATCGCCGTAAAATTTGTGTAAAACCGATTATCGATTGTTACAAACGCGTTTCGTTCCCTGGAACCGAGTTGCGTCAACAACGAAATGCGGAGTTAATATCGAGTTTCATATTCAGATGTTCACTACCACAGAACTAACACAAATGTTATTATATCACGTTTCACACTCAGTAGCTCGGCGTTAAGGAAAATAAATAATTTGAGCATACAATATATCAAGCAACGATAAAATCATCAATTAAAATATTAGAGATATACATCGGTATTAATATGTATATTGTTAATGTTTATCATCATTGTATATTTCATTGTTTATTTAATTCGATTTCATTGTAATATTTCATTAAATAAGATTTGACAGGCAGATATATAAACTGGACATTTATATTTTATATTTTGTAAAAGATTTTGTGTGATTATATAAATTAAATTTTTTGAATTTGCTTAAATCGGGAATAATATCTTAAATTTTTTCTATAGATTTGATATTGTTATATAAAACAGAAATAATTACAAATATACAATGAACGGCAATTTATAAAATCGTGTACGTTCGTGGCGTGTATCGTACATTCTCATGTTAACTCACAAATGGAAACGGTTTACGAAACGAAGAAGAAGAAAAAAAAGGAGGAAAAGGGAACACGCAGGACATTGACGCGAGCAAGACAATAACATGTGGACCGCGGTCCGCCGTATATATACCGCCAAGTGACACAATCGCGATGCAACAACTGCCGATCGTGGCTCGCGTCGCAATAATCGACGAAATAACACACATGCGGTCGATATACGCCGGTATTCGCACGCCCGCTCTCCTTCCCTTCGGACCTTCATTACTCCCTCGATATGTCTCGGGCGTTCTCTTTCACGCAGCTTCTCTTCCGTCTTGGATACGATCGCCGAGGTATCCGGAACGGCTTACTGCAACGTGCAACAAAAGGCAAGCGAGAGAGTACGTGCGCCGTAACACAAAAGCCGATACCGCGGTTCGCGCCACGCCCATTGCTTACCAGACTACACACACAACCGGGAAGAATATAATACCGTTTATTGTTATAAGTACGTTCCCTTTCGGCATATGCACGACGGCGGTAGGATAGCATGACGTAAAAGGCACGGTAATTCGCTCTTAGCCGAGCCTCATCGAGAGCATCTCCAATATGTCATTACTAGATTTAAGATCAAAGCATAATGAATGCAAATCCGAATCAATTCGATGTGTATTATTTTATTGGAGTGGATTAAAATATCAGAAAAATCGGTGCTGCGGTTCGCGCAATGATAATTGTTTATAAACAAGTTTTATAAGAAGAATGCTATGTTAAGTTTATGTTAAAGGAATTTTCCGCGTGCGAGTCCATTTTCAGGATATACGAAAGCGGATAGATTGTAAATAATTCATAATAATTTACTCTCAGCCAAACTTCTTTGAACACATCAATACTCAATATATCCGTATCATTAATAGATGTAGAATCAAGCTCGATAATTTATCCGAATCTGAATCGATTCAATATGTAATTGTTTCAATGAAGTCGAACAACGTTTATAAATAATGCTAACTTTTTTTTGCCGATTTCATTCACGATAAATAAATCCTGAATAGCTTTTATGAAAGATTTGTTCGTCTAAAAATATATTACTTTGCAATTATTATATAAGAATGTTTTATTTATGTCATGCAATGCTCGCACATATAATCCTTATTAATATTTGAAAAGCATATAAGAAATTAAAATTCACGAAAAATTAACATTGATTCACCGTGCAGAAAAAAGTGAAAACTGATATTGCATAATTTTTATAAAAAATGTTCCACTTTACGTGCTTACACCGCGTTTGCTTGTGATTGTAAATTTAAAACTATCACAGATTTATTAATTTCTCATCATATAAATAAAATATAAGCTCGTTTGCGTCTGAAAATTTTGACGACAATCAATTTGCTCTAGGAAGTGCCGTAAACTTTACGATAACAAATTCGTTTATTGTAGTAAAAACGCGATCTTTACGAATTTCTCCGTTGTCACAAAAATGAGAGCTATTCAGCAATGTATGTGCTTATCGTTAAATGTACAGTAAACTAAATTATTCCGACGATCCTTTTATATCCTTTTGGGTTCGCGAGATCTGCAGATATCAAGCTTAAGAATAAGCGTGTATTTTAGACGCGAAAAATTCACTGTCTCTCTCGTTTCTTTCCGCGTAAAGAGAGATTAAATTTTCTTAAACTTTTCCCGACTTTTCCTCTAGTCTGCAGCTAAGATAACGCGAATTAACTCCGATACGTTCCTTGCTCGATAATGTTTTAGGGTTAAATAGCAAGGAAAAGAATATGTCGTTGAATGACAGACTTAATTTACCTTTTTTATAATCAGTTACGTTAGACAAAGCAGTCTCTCTTCGTAAAAATTTATCATCGAATATTATATAATTATGCGAAATAATATTGTATAAAATTATATAAAATTATATTTAATTTTTTTTTATTTGCTAAAATTTATGTATGACATATGACTTCGCTATAGTGCCATTAATTTGCTATGCGTCGCCAAGATGGAAAATATAATTTCGAAGATATGACTTCGAAGGACATAAAATCGATGAAGGAAGCGTTCAATCGAATGTCGCCGCGAAAGGAACGGCTTCAACGAACAGGATATGAAGTCATAACCTACATCCGTCGTGACACACGTATAAGACAAGAGATGGGAGCTTCTCTGGATTTTATTCAGACCGAGATTCAGACGTTACGTTCGTAACGTCAATCTGTTTTCGTGTCACGTCTGAAGTTGGTAAATACATTCTGTAAGACGATATCGATTAGTTCTCCTCCCCGCGGCCATGAATTATACAGCTTACATAACTTTAATGCGATACACATAGAGCTTGTCTGATTCTAATTTCACGCGTACAATTTCACCTCACACGCAACAGAACGAGCATGAGTGAATTTGCTTGTAAGGAACGTCGTCCCACGACAATTAAAAACAAATGATACTATCCTTCATAAAAGTATTGCGATTTGAAAAAAAAAAATAAATCTCTTACGTTTACCAACTATAAGCGAGTTACAAAATAAAATGAAAGAACGAAATGCAAAATACATACATATATCTTTATATTACATGATTTCGTGCAAAACATTGTTTAGTATTGCTTTGAGATGCATATCGCGTGATTTCATGATGGAGTTCGAAAATATTCAGGAGTTAACGGCTGAGAGAGCGCGTCTAAGTTTTATGAACTTTGGTGCAAAAAGCCAGATGCTCCGCGTATCTGCAGAATGCCAGGCGTCCTCTAGGATGAGGCTGTAATTCCCATATTCAGGAAGCCGTCTTTCGAAGAAAGGCGTGGCGCATGAAACGAACCATCAGACTTTCAGCCCTTCGTGTAAGTAGCGGTAAAAGATCCACCTATCAACAAGCCGACGCGCGAGTGTCGTGCGCGCCTGTGTATGCCGAGATAGGAAAAGGACGGTAAATATTATCCACGGGGAGAGGTGAAGCACGGACACTCTCTATCATCTACCCCTCATTCAAGTATCTTACGATATCGGGGTTGGAGAGTATGCGTGATGAGGGTTACTCACTTTCGCCAGGTCGACCACCTCTGGAACGGGCGATGTATGATAGCACGGCAACGTATTTCCGAAATGCATGTAATACCGTTTTTCACGTAATCGAAGCAAATTGTTTTCCGACCGAGAATAACGATCGAAATAATTGTTTCATTTCAACAATTGCCACTATTTCAATAATTGGATCAAATTTCTACTTTGTCAAAATTATAAAAATAAGTATTATTCAGAAAACATGTCAATAAAATGCTTACAAGTATAAATTATAACGAAAAAAATAGATTCATTATTGTCAAATTTCATTTAAAAAATTGTTTTTTCTTTTTTCGTTTTATATTACTCTAAAACTGATTACTATGAAACGCGCAAATGTATTGTATATCGGTTCTCGTTCAAGATAACGAATCTAAAATAATCAATCGAGATATTTCTATGAATGGTGTGTGTGTGTGTGTGTGTGTGCACTCGACACGAGTTCATTCACTGAACTATGGCTACAATGATGCAAGCTGAGCTTAGACGTTCTCAGTTTCTCACAGTTCCGAGGCGACACAATAACGAGATCCAAGCTGTTTACAGTGACGAAACGCGTACGCCGTATGCGTCATAGTGGATCTAAATCGGGATAGGAGGACAACGGGATCGTTATATGTGATTTGGAAATACGCGCTCATACGGTCTCCCTTAGACCCTCTCGCCTTTCCCAGGCAGCGTAATAATCCCTTCTTCCTAGAATAGGCTCGTGCGACACGTGTGCGCGCGCGAATAACCCTATCGTCATCTCGCGCTCGACAAAACCCAATCCCGAACCGATCGATCTCAATTTCGTCGATCGCCAATGGTCTGCGGCGTCAAATGTGCGTAAATGTACAAAAAGCCTGGTAAAAAGTAATGAGACAGTCAAACGTTTAGTATGTTTTGTTAAAAGTAAATATTGTGCTATATATGAGTCTCATTAATAATAGCTCTCGCAATTAACTCTTTCATTGTCGAAAACGTTGAAAAGCGCTCAATAATAGCCTCATAAATAATCGCGCTCGTTATTTTACTGAGTTTTATATAAAAATAAAAACGATATCAAATCTTTTTAGATTACTTCACTATTAAACATACCGTGATATGAAAAGATTTTATTCTTTATTCGAGACGCTTTGTATATTATAGGTGAGAAATTCTCTAATGAAGTAAATATTTAAAATTGTGGATAAAAAATGAATGTAGTAAGTTACTTCTATCCAATTACATTCAGGAGAGAGAGAGAATTATTTTCATTATTGAATAATAAAATCGTCCTATAACAGATATGCTTTCAAAATATCGCGTGATGTACGATCGTATCTTAAGACCTGTGTGGTCTGTGTGGATCATAATCTTACATAGATCATGCCATTAATGATCCACTGGTTTCTAACGTTTTTAATAACACTATTCACATTACAATTGCACTATATTGTGTTTGAAATTTATTCTCTGTATGCGTAAGCCTCTGTGAGCGAATTAAATGACTCAGCCGTGAATGTGGTCATGAATATTTCGCAATCGGATATGCTCGCATGCTCACCGGGTTATCTAAAGTTTGCGACATTTTATGCAATCCTCTTTTTACTCAATTAGGTTGGATTAAAAACAAAAAAAATTTATATCGGCGCATCGCAGACGTAATATTTGGAAAAAGCCATTTGTACGTTTTATCACGTATAGCGCTCACTAAGCAAACATTTCTTGAGCCAAATAAATTCGAAAATGTAAACAAGCATATGCGCAGGCCGGGCAACGCCAGATGGGTTCGCTGCACTCTACAATTCGTCAATATTTTCGTATTGTCCCCGCGAGAGACCCGTAGATCTCGAATACAATTGTTGCATACATCTGTCTCTCATTCGTTGCGGACATTGTGTACGAAATTTCAGGTATTTGACAAAAATTTTTAACCATTGAGATTCGAACAAAATTCTTCGAAATCTAAATAAATCAAATTTTCGAAAAATTAACGTATAGCTAAATACGCAAAAACCGCTGATAAGAAATTTTTACGTTATTTTACAATAACATTATTACTTTACATAATTAATAAATACATAAATTGCATAATTACATTATGTTATTTTCAATATCGCTATGTAATGATATTACCGGATAATATGCAATACTTTAAAAGTTTGCTTCAAGAAATTTTTTAAAAATCGGATAAATCATTAATTTGTACACTCATTTTTATTCATTATTTTATGCAGCATCTAACAATTTTTATTATCATTCTATCTTATAAAAAAAAGTTTTTCAGCGGTTTACGTATTGTATGTAACGTATGTAAAAGCATATAGATAGATATTTCAACCAAAAATTTTGTGATGATTTCGAAATTGATTTTTTTCTTATGTTAGCAAAAATGTGAGACAAGAAATATGTATGTGTGATAAATTTAAAATTTTGCATAAAATATAATCTCCTTTTTCGGTGATAATATATATCGATGATAATAGAATATTTGATCGATTCGAAGCCATTCTTTTAATATTGCAACATTAAAATTTTTCGAGCATGTAAATAATAAAAAATAGCATTTTATAAATTAAACTTTTTGGACATTAATTAAATATATAAAAATTCCATTGTGTGCTTACATTTATGTATAGTTTAATTTCTGATAATTCTAATTGTAATATTTTTATCTCTCTCAAAACATTTATAATTAAATATTAAAAGGTTCTAATAAAATTCGACTTCAAATTTACCAAGAATCTATTATTGAAAATAAATTAATCAGGATTCTACAGGCATTGTAACGGATTCTTACATACCTCTCGATCGCAGGAATCCCGAAGATGTCCGATGCCGCTGTTTTCACGTGAGACGTGGATAAAGTCAAATTGTCGAGAAGCACTTCAAATCATCACTGCGAACAATTCCGATTCCATCGTCGATGATAATACGACAATACGACAACACAACAACGCGACGCGCGCGCGCGTATTTACAATCCACGACTTTGCGCGCGTATTTACATTCCACGACTTCGCGCGAACCTCTACCGATGACGCGACAATACAAATCAACGAGCTCGCGATTTCAAATTTACCACATAACCGAATATCGCGATGACGCTGCTAACTCTCGGCTATGTTCAGCTTCTTCCCGTACGCGAAACAACACTCTATTCTCACAATTCCACCACCAGCACGCACGTCACTGTCTTCGACATTCGTAATGTTGCGCCAACTCCGCAAGGTTAAGTTAGATCGAGGTGATCGCAGCAATGTTCTCTCCTTGCTGTCGGCTTCGTGTCGAAATTCCGCGTAATCGGAATCGTGATCGTTCCTTGTCTCTCAGAGTCTCGACGCTGCTCCGCAGAGAGATGGACCAGCGCGCGCCGGATATTGCGTTGCGATTTTCTCACCGGGAGAAAGGGGGGAAAGGAGAATGGGACGGAAGCGGAGAGCGAAAATCGACCGATAAGCACTCGCGCGCGAGCGTGGCGATCGTCCCGCGAAAAAATCGAGCCGCGTTCGCGATGCCAAGCACAAATTGGAACGCCGAAAGTACAAACGAGAGGTGCCGAGAGCTGTGTCTCGGCGGACGTCCACGCTCGCTCTGTGGATGCCCGGCGGCTCGGAACCTGCGCGCCTCTGCGCCGCGCGTTGCGCTCGCTTGATTGGCCCAGGTCTCGATTGGTCTCCCCCACCATCGGTCCAGACCGGCGGGGATTTTCTTCGGATGAGAGATCTGCGATGCGCCTAGGGAGAGATACCTAAGGATGCATGGCCCGTATCAAGTATCGATGCGTTTGATTCTGATACTGATAATGAGAGAAATCTCTGGACTCTCGGATTCTCTCTCGGAGATTTTCTCATTATTTTACTTTCGATGTTAGCAAGATGTTAGAATTTTTTCTCTTACGATTGTCATAAGTAGCAGCGCTGTCAAAAAATTTTATTTTATGACAAAGTATTGCGACAATATCGATATTTATAATATTTAATATTATCTAAGGAAAAGTATGAATATTTTATTGATTGAACATGACATTGTTCTCTCGTTTCGGCAATATATGTTGACAATTGACGATAATACGACGAGAATGGATAATTTCTTGTCATAGATAGCGACGCGTTAAATACCTCCGAGACCTAGATACTGCGGGATTTCGTAGTATATATTCATCGAGGACTAGAAATGAATAATGAATGCAATTGGGATAACAATACTTGATTAATTGATACTATTGAATGATTGCAAGCGATATACACAGAACGTATACATTATACATTATAATTTTACGCGCCTCTTTTTTTATAAAAGATCCTGCGGATTGTTACGCAAAATACTATATATTTTATATTATGTATTACATTATATATAATATATATTATGTATTTATATATATATATTTTTTAAATATATATATAGTAT
Organism: Lasius platythorax; assembly: GCA_963971435.1. Taxonomy (NCBI): domain Eukaryota; kingdom Metazoa; phylum Arthropoda; class Insecta; order Hymenoptera; family Formicidae; genus Lasius; species Lasius platythorax. Next base: position 7,670,878 of record OZ020535.1, read on the forward strand.
ATATATAGAGGCTGCAAATTTACGCTATTTGTCCAGCAGTAAATAATTAAATTAATAACATAAAGATATTCTTTATTCTTTATTGCAATCTCTTAGAATTAAGAATCTTGTATTATTGTCGAATTGTGTGGTGAGACCTTTCACCGAAAAATATTTTCTCGGGTATCTACTTATCCGACTATTACTCATTCGTTTACATCTATTATTCTTCTGCTCCGGACAGCATCGGATGCAAAGTGCGCTGTACAATACAATTTCATTTTAGCGAAGATATTCATTTTTTCCTGCATCGAGATCAAATGCAAATCAGTTTTTCTCACTTCTCGAGTTATCGTCGTACCTAAAATTCTGATTTTATCTGTCGCTTCACTGTGTTTTCTCAGGTTCACGTTTATAACTTTCTCAATTTGTTTCACGAAGGGAGAACTTTTTATAAGTCCGGAATCAATTTTTAAAGTTTATCAGTTAAAATATTAAAAATGGCAACAAGTACATCATAAAAATGAAAATATGCGGGATATAAGCGGGACAAAAAGAAACAGGGATTCTTTAAAGAAAATATATCTACAATAGCATAACTTTCGCACGGTGAAAATATTTTAAATATTCCAACAGTTAAAATTAACAAAAATAATACTTGATACTTTAATAATATAAAAATGATAAAGTATATACGTGCGCGGTTATTTCTTAAATAATACACCCAAAAATTCATGGAGATAAAATTTTTTTTTATTACTTTTGATTGTAGAGATATCTTCATTTAAAATATTTTCACTGTGCGTCAGTCATGCTGTTACAAATATATTCTCTTTAGAAAGATTTTGGTGTCGCGAGAAAAATTCATACGTATAAATCGTGATAAAAAAGTAATCTAGCTTTGAATGAGTTGAGTAGTTTCATGTTAACAACATCGGGGAAGAAGAGTAGACAAATGGCAGGACATCGCGAAGACGCGCAGCAGCACCTGAGGCGAGAAAGAAGAAGTGATGTTCGTACTATTAACTCAGGGTAGGGTAGGAGAAACCTCTGAATGCTCCAGGATCTTCGTCGAGCGCCATTACACCGAGAATAAAAAATAATTGCGTGAGGATCAGAGTCGTGAGAACGACCTGCTGCTTGTGATCTGCCAACAAGACTGGTGACCTTTAATCTCGTCTCGTCTGTCTCTACTTCTTTCCTTCAATTCGACTTATCTGTCTCTCGTATCCTTGTGTACTGACCGTAAATACGAAAGCTCCAAATCGATTCTATTGCAATGAACTAAATCAATTTCTTCTCTGTATACCACGACAAATTAGAGAATTCGATTTAGTGACGTTATTTATAATTGTCACTGATTTTCAAGATATAATGTTATATAAAATATTTATCGCCGAAACACGATTCTAAGTAATTAAAATGCTTTTTAGTCATGCTCTTTTTCTCTCAAGCAGTTAACTGTTATTAAAATTGCTTACGTGATTTTTGCGACGATTTAGAACTAATCTACATACAAATTAATTGCAAAAGAACAATTGATTGCGCTGTGATTCAAGTTGGAATAAATGTAAAACTAATTTCCCTAAATCTATATTTTATAACATGTAACGTAAGTCTAATATTTTATAACATGTACAATACAAATGATATTTTAAAAATTATTTCATTTAGCAACGTATTTCGCAGATCTATCTCCTAGACTGTAAATAATAATTAATATTATAATTAGTATGTAGACATTTTTATTAAATGCTAAAAATATTGATGTTTACAACAGTGAATACGTACATTTAAAAATATCTTCATCGTGCTTATCTGTGGAAAATAGCTTAAAGTATCATCATTTACACTCCGTTGGTAAATGGAAAGTATCAAGTATCGATACTAGTATCCATATACTAGAAAGTATCAGTTCTTGGTACTTTGATATCGATTGAGTAACAGTAACAGATAATGATATTTATGAATATTGTTTGTTCTAAATATAATTTGTAGAGAAATATATATTTATAATATGTAATATAATCATATTTATTTCTTTTCCCTTCTTACGAAAATTATTAGAAATTATAATATTTTTTATATACCATGTGATTATATCTCTCTATCATGCAGTTGGATCACGAGAGATGGTGCTAATAATCTTATTTATTTCATATTATTATTTTTGTATTTATTTTTAAGGCAAAACCTATATATATATAATATGATTAGATTGTTGATATATGTAAAACACGTTTTCGTATCCCTGCATCCACATAGATCTTTATTAATTCGATTAATTCGATCTTTATTAATTACATAACACAATGAAATCTATAACACAAATGAATATATATGTATAACACAAATAAAAAATACAAAGTAATATAATAAGCTATTTCAAACAAATATATTATGTTTATGTTATTGCTAAAATTAAAAACTGAGACTTGTGAATCACAAATTAACATACAGCTTATACTGCCAGACTCAATAAAAGCGCAGTTCCTCGTTTCACCCAGAAATCTGGACCTTGCGGTCCAGCTTTGAGATCTACAGCAACGACGAACGCAGATCTTGTTTGATCGCCACTTCTCCGGGGATAATAATAACAAGGGCAATGATATAATTCTGTAAAAGTGTTAAGCGAATGTTGGTTGTGATCGAGGCTCTACTTCTTTCAATTTAAGTAATTGTAAGCGTGCTTAGAAAATTCGATTATAGTAAAATGATTTTAATATTTGCACGGTTAGCCTTACCTTTGACTTTTTTTTTAACTTGTTCGACGGGTCGAAAATGAATTACCGGCATGTTGCATACGAGTTGCATGGGTGCGGGTTCGATGAGAATGCCATTCCCTTTGTCCCAGCCAGCACCCTCCAGAAAAATGGAGCATATATATACGCCGTCCTAAAATTATAATACAATCACTTACCGCATAATCGATAAGAGCAATATAATTTTTACAATAATTTGTCGATTCTTTTGCAAGTGTCGAAAAAGATATATGACAATCAGAAGAGTATAGATAGTGGTATTGTAGCAAGAAAATCTCTCGCATTTAATTCTTTATAATGATGCAATTTTAAGCAATCTCCGCTGTGTATTCGAAGCAAGTCACACACGTGGCGATGACAGACCTTTAATCTCCAAATTTTTTTTCGTCCAAAAGCCGAACAGTTATATTGCATAATTGAACGGATAATTTACATAAACGAGATATTTGTATGAATGAGCACCAGTTAATCCAGCAAGAAGTGTAAGCTTCTTACAGTTAAAGCGATGTTCGATATTAGCGGTATCCCGGACCGAAACTGGTCGGATGAGCAATTAGCCTAATCGCTCGTAGTTACCATGGGCGGCTCGATTATAGCAGACTCGTCCGTTGAGAAGACAATAAACTCCCATGACAATGAATCGATAGATACGTTCCAGAGTCTCGCCGAAGTTTGTAGCACCGCAGTAAGGAATCCGGTCGGAAATGTATACGCAGCTAGCCAGAAGAGCAATGGCGGATGAGTGGTTTGAGCCCAATTGGCAAAGTGCTCGACTCGATTGATTAGATCCCTCGTCCAAGCGCCGAGCAGTTTCAAAGACGGATACGCGGTCAGCCATAGAGACGGTACTCTTCCGTCGTATATGCACGCGAAGATTTCTTCTAACTCGCGCGACATCACCACCAATCCCATGATTCCGTGTTGAAGTTCCTCAAGGCTGTCCCGAGTTTTTATCAACAACGCATTGTATCGTCCAATCTCTTGAAGAAGCACCACATCCAGCGGCGTCTTATTTGGCCCTATCAGTCTCTCTGTTGTTTCGTAATCAATCGTTTCCGGTATTCTCGAGAGAATGTCGTTCGCGAGTTGCATTACCTGTAAGACGCGACAAGATTGAGTAACAAGATTCGCTCGTAACAAGAGATCAGCACAGGATTACCGAAGGCAAGATTAATGAAGTTGCGATAACGGAATGTCAATAATATAAAAGCAGAGATATCAAGATTCCTCGTAAGTTCAATGATATAAAGTACTTTCATATCTCGTTACTTTACGTCTTCAAATCAAACAGGAAATGTTGAAAGCTTGAAATTTGATTGCTCTTTTACTTACCTTATGCTCTTTATCCTCGTCCATTTCTACGCTGACTGTCTGTACCTGAAGACTCATCAGGGTCTCAAACATGTTTCTAGTCTCCATTATGAGGCAAGTGATATCCGCATTTGGATGCTGACCAAATGCTTCCGGCCTGTCGACGTTCGGCAGGATCGCGATAAAGTCGCGGTAGGACTCCAAGGAACCGTCGCGGGGCACGTAATAGGTGGGCAGCGATGACAAACGATAATGGGGGGTAGTCAGGACGTCCTCCGTGAAATATTGCTGGATGTATGTCATCAACAAGCGGCGATCCCAGTCGTCGGTCACGTGACCACCATAGCAAACACCTGCTATGAGATATTTCAAAGATTCCCACGGTGTGACTGGATATTCGTCCAGATAAACTTGCAGCAAATTCTCAGAGACCTGGAACAGATATCCTGCTATTATGACAATCGTGCCTCTTCATCATCGAGCGTCACTTTGATGAAATTGAATTTAAACGCTATGAGAAACGCTGGCTTGTGATTTCTGAGAGATATCATTCTGTGCTTATAAAATAAATAGCGGATCAATAAGAAAGCTTTCTGCAACGTATATGCCGCTCGTAACTTTTGCTCGAAAATACCTCGAAGTCAGAATCGTTGAAACTGTAGACAACGTTCCAGCCAAGTTGTTGGAATTTCTTTCGTTCTAAAAGAATAGAGTGGAAGAAGACCAGTGTGAATAGCAGCTTTTTATATTTAGACTTTTCTTGGCACAAGTCGAACTGAGTTTCGGTAATTAAACCGTAAAGGCGCTTCATGTTGGCTTTTAATCCTTTTGGCGGCTCGGTAGTCATTTTTATCCCGGCTTGAAGAATCGATATAGGAAACTGAGGAGTCGGGCTTGAACTGAGCCATAGTCTGTAAAAGAATTAAATTTTTGAAATATCTACTCGAATACGTCTAACTATACTCATAATCAGATATCATAATAATCAATGTTCATATTCAATATCGTAATAAATATAATTTTATTATTTGTTTTGTTTATTTTGTAAATTGCAAGAAAATCAAAATTTTTAATAATTTATTATTTTTGACGCACTATATGCAGAAGATAGTATATTGCGTGAAAAATATATATATATGAGATAGTATTTCATAAAACTCTGGCATATACCTAAATCTTGGATGTAAAGTTTGGCTGGAACCAAGCGTTTCCACAATCTTATCGAGCTTGGGCATCCAACTGAGCGAGAGGTGGCAATTCGCAAGAAATACCCAAGATCCTTCTTTGGCACCGATCTCTATCATGCTGTGCAAAGAACAAAAGAATATGAAACTCAGAGTAATTTTATATAATTCTGTAATATATATCGTATATATATAAATATTAATTTTAGTTTTGGACATTAGTTTTTCATTAATATACTAGTTTTACAACTTCGTTATGTTAATAAAACTAAGAATATAAAATACGATAAAAAATATGATTAAGGTTTCAATTCCTTCTAAAATTTAAAGCTTATCTTAGATATTACAATTATATTATATAAATATACAAAATTGTATAATTAATTTATAATTAATCTCGTGGCAATCTTAATTTAGAATTTATAATTAATTTATAATTAACCTCGTAGCAACTTTAATTTATAATTTATAATTAATTTATAATTAACCTCGTGGCAATAGGAGATTGTCCTTGGCCTAGTGATAACGTCGTGAATTTAGCAGACATCCCTTGACTGTCAGCTAACTGCGTGAGAATGCTGGTGGGATCCACGCCGGGTGAAAGAACGAATATCAATGGTGTCTGTGCTACGGAATCATTTAAGACTGCTTTTAGGTCAAGTACAGGAGGTTCCACGAAACTTTGACTGAGATTGCGAACGATATAGGTCGTAATGCAGAAGGATATTCTGTCAGGTCGACAGCTGCGAACGAATAACATTTTCTGAAACTCAGTGCACCCTTCCTCCCATTCGCCTACTAGCGGTACAGTTTCCGGTTCTGTGCTGATGTACCTAGATATTAAAGGGATTGATAAGAAAACGTTATATAGAAACGTATTTGCGCAAAATATTTCTGACAGACGATAATGTGATTTAAACAAGTGATTATAAAATCAATTTTTTTTTTAATATAGTAGTTTTGTCGTCATAATTCAAATAAAAGAGTAAAATAAAGAGAGAAAGAAATTATCATATTTATACTTATATTATTTGATTTAGTTATTTTACGATAAAATATTTTTGATAAATACATTTGATTCCTATGCAAACGCATGTTTATTAGTACAATTACTCGTAACTTAAATTAAATATAAAGAAAGATAAGAAGAGTGCTGTAAAAATGATTTGTCAAGAAAGGCTGAAGCAAAATAACGTGGCATTGTACGCACCAATTGTGCCAATCACGCGGGAGCTGCTCAAAAGAAGAAACGACTCCGTGAAATCCGGGCAGCTTGTCGAGTTCAGTGACGTTGTCCCAAGTTTCATCCGGCAGCCACGACACGGGTTTGTCCGGCTGATTTTCTCGGTCCAGCACGATTCCGCCGCGAAGCAGAAACGCGTATTCTCTCGGGATGATTTTACCCTGCGCATCCAATATCTTGACGCACATGTGAAAAGAAAAGAGTAGCTTGTGCTGCTCGAACAGACCTCGGCATGTGTTCCTATCCGTAAAAATAAAATCCATCGCATCAATTTTCTTCAAGGCCATACATTTCTCCTCTGCCTCAAAATATCCGCAAAATAGAAGGATTATAATAATGTTACATCATGTCAAATGCGCGCGCATTTCAAGTTTCGCCACATTTTTCATGAAACATTGATTTATAATATTGTGTAAAACATAAGAGACTGCTGGAAATACAATGAGGCATAATTTTCATTAAAATATTTCTTTCTTTTAAATTAATTTTGAAAAATTTGTTTGAAATGTATTATCGTTCGAAATAGTATCGTACAAGTACTTATACAAGGAAAAAAAATATTTATTCTTCTTTAATGCAAATTAATATCAAACATCAATAAAATAAAAAAATTATATTTACGTTCTTATTAAATGAGTTTAAGTGGCAAATATTATTTATCAATAAAAAATAAAGACAAAATTTTATAACAAAGAAAAACTCTCTCCTTCACTCTCTCTCTGCATCTAATTATACCTGTAAACTGCGTATGTGTGATAATCGTTCAGGCTATCGATTCTCTCAGAGAGTTTTGTTCTTTTAGGACTTTTGTCAATGGAAAGCATAAATAGTGCGTTGTATGCAACGAGGGAGAACTGATACATGGGATCGATGGCGCTCATGTCGTTTAAAACGAAAAAAAGAATCGAAGCACGTTTCGAGCATGGTCGATATCCTTCTCTCGCTAAATCTATCTCTTTTTCCGTCTGTTCAGTAACAGCTAGAGACTCTTGAATGGAGATAGATGTTGCCTTTGATGTTTGCAGAGTATTCAGCAAGTCTAGATCGTCTAGAAGAGTTTCTCCCGCCACGCTGAGCAAACTGATAGAGAAATATATTTATATATTTTGTTAATTGCTTTAGCCAATTACTTGTAAATTGCATTAAGGTTGAATGATAAAAAATAGCCTTGTATTTAATTATATACAGAATAAAGCGTATCGCGATTGTACTTTAAAGCAAAAAGCGTTTGAACATTTAAAGCTTGAGGAATTTTCGTAGATCTTACTGAAGTATTTTATCTTCTAGTTCTCTGAGAGTCCGTTTATCGGATGCAATTGTAAGTACCAGATTGTCTTTCTGTTCTTCGAGCTGCGGCTTCTCTTTCCTCACCACGATTCCGAGGAGTTGCGCTTCGAGACCTACATGCGGGACAGAGTTATATTCCCTAATCTTGTTCCATCTTTCTCTAAAGTATATACTGTAAGACTATTAGTTACCCTGCTCCTTAATGGCGAAGTTGCATAATGTCGTTTTAGTTGAAATCTCCGGGGCATAGTGGGGATTCGAGAGCTTTGTAGTCATAAACAGCCGGAATTGATTATTGTAAGTAATCATTTTATCGTTAAATCTGATCATCACTTGATCGCCTGTAGCATTAAAGACGTCGAATGATAAAAATTGCAAGCAAAATAAAAAAAAAGATTAGTTATTGTCTATTATGCTGAATGTTATTTTTGTTTTACAAACAAATTAATCGCGCATTCGAGCAAGATAAGATATTATTAAAAATATATTAATGTTATTAATATTTTATTACATATATCAGTTTTACCTTTCTCTTTCGTTATTTAATTAACTAATTTAACGATTTAAACAGAAGTTCAATTATTGATTATTATTTAATACCTCTTAATTTTCACAATTAAAGAATCTTTTTTAGAATTTCCTCATAAATGTAATACAATTACGCGAATATAATTATACGATATTGATGTTAAATTTTACCTGATTTAATGAAAGCTTTTTGGAGAAGCGGATTCAAGCTCGGATCGAGGGTCTCTCCGATATTTTCGAGCAGTACTGGCCTTCCGAGCTGAATTGCTTGTTCCAGAACTCTCATAAAGTCCGCTTGACCAAAGTCGATTACTCTCAGTGACTGCGATTATAATCGTTACATCAAAATGACAAAGTAAATTCTCGGATTTTATTGGTTTAAAATCGTTTTATCTCAAATTATTTAATTTCACATTAAAGCCAATTATCGATATTGCTGGAGGGATATTATTTTCTTTGATGAAATCGACGCAATGTATATCAAACATTTATTTTTCTTTTTTTACGTTTTTCGCCTCCATATTTTTGATCCACTTCACTGCTTGACATTGTGGATCGATTACGAGGGGCCAACGTGTTCCTCGCGTTACTATGATGCCGTTCTCCGTGCTGAATCCATCGGATGGTAATCCCTGAATGTTCCACTCCCTGATTGTCGACGGATCAGCTAGGAACTCCTTCACATCTAAATTTGGCGATGTCGGTATCTCTTTATCTTGCACCTTAATCATTCGATAAATTCAGACATTAATCTGTATATTTAAAAAGAAAAGTAAAAAGAATCAATCGCTTTTATAATCAAAATAAAGATATAAAAAATGCATAAGGTAAATAGCGAAAGTTAATTCTTTAGTTGATTGCAAGTGATGATTCTTGTTGGAAATACGGTTGAAGTTACATGTAAAATAGTTTATTAATTTGCGAATTCTACGTAAATAATTTGCAATGCGAATTGATGAAAAATTATGATAAAGTTTCGAAGAACGATTTTCGAACTTACTTCCTTGGACCAAATACTTATTAGTTCCTGTCTATAATTGGACACAAATGGCCCCAAGTACGACACAAATCCAGTAGATATCAAGCAATCCCCCGGCAGCCACTCGAAACATTCGGTTAATGACGCTACTGTGTTCTCCCATCGAATTCGTTCCTCGGAAAGGCCATCCACCAACATCGCTGCACGCTCTAGTTTCAGCTTTAACAATTCAGCCTGAAAAAGAGAGTGAGAGAAAAAAAGTAAATACATGAAATATATTTCAGCAAATACAGAATACGAACATTTTTGATTTATTGTCAAAAGTAAAAGTAAAATTGTAACAAATGTCTCTTTATTAAATATATATTTCGTCTATCAATTAATAAAAAATGGCTTATATATATTTTTGCAAATATTTTTGTTATTATTGTACTAAAAAAGATTTTAGAATCTCCTTGGATACATCTTGCCCGTGAAAACTGAGCGAATGCAGGCTTCTGCAGATATTGAGATACAAATTTATGTGACTATAAGTGTCACTGAGTGGACGGATCGGACCAACCGACTTCCTTTATCGATTTGTTTCTTCTCGGCTTTATGTGAGGTCATTTCTAGCGTTCTAAAGTGCAAGAAACATGGGTATACTCGCCAGCTTAATCAAATCCTCCTTTTCTTTCATCTTAGCGTCGTACATTCGTTGTAATCTCTCGAGCTGCTCGTGTAAGTTTTGCAGCTGCTGCATTGTCTCCTCTAAGGCCATTTCCTTCTGCTTCAACGATTCTAACGCGATCTGCAGTCTTTCCCGTTTTGGGGCCACGATTCTGCGACGCATCGTAAAGGTATGATTAGGTTTTTATTCATAATGGAAGATGAACGACACGATGCAGATGATAAAATCGATTAATTAAATATTATAATAACAATTGTTGCTACAACGTAAAAGAACTCGAAACTTAAAAAATATTAAAAGATACATTTAATTATATAAATATCATAAGTATTTAAGATTTGAAAGAAAAAATGAGAAAGAGATACACACATATAAATGTATCGTACGAAATTTTGACCTACCTGTATAGTTTGCCGTACTTTTCCATAGCTATCACCCACATGCAAAGTGACTTAGCTGCAACAGATACTGCGCCGACCTTTATAGGATCGAATTCGGGATTGGACGTGTACTTGGCTATTGTTCGCAGAACTCTGTCCGATATATGATCTTTGTCGAAGTCTCGAAGCTGGAAATCAAATCAGAGCAAGTTAGTTTGTGGAACGAGTAATATGAACATAGTCTCTTGTCCCAGTCGCAATATTGTCGCTCACCGTATTAATGAAGTTTACGTCACTAAGTTGACGTTTCGCTTCTCCCCATGTTGGTTCCGAGTTCTTTAGAATCATTACTGCTTCCATCACCATCTCGACTTTCGGCGGTGGATGCGTAAAGGATTTGATTTCGGCTAAATCTTTTTTGCTCAAAGCTTCTAATGCCTAATAAAAAAATCGTCAACAACATTTTGTTATAATATAACGTTTAATTTATATTAAATCTGTAGTGCATTTGTTTTCTTAATTGATGAAATATCTTTTTAGCAAGTAAATTATCGAGCAAAGTCTGAAGCATATCATTCCTTTGCTTTCTCTTTCTCTCTCGCGATATAAATTTCGCAGTAACAAAAATTTAATAACAGAATAAAATCCATTTCAATTGTCTATAATCCAAAGCTAATGTTATCTCAACATTGCATATTTATTGTGCCGAAACAAAGAGCTGCGAATCACTTCGTTAAATATATCACAAAAATTAACAGTTAAATTTGTGAAAATATATGAAATGCGATGATATGTTAAAGCAGAGAACAATCACAGAAATTGTTTGAAACTGGGTAAATCTCGTTGGAAAATGATTCAACCTTCATAGCTTCGTTCAAAGCAGGTTCGACGGTTGCTAGGTCAGCTCGCGCGAGCTCTTCGAGCTTCTTGCATTCTTTTTGCTCCTCGGCTATACGATGCGATTTGGCGGTGACCTGTCTCTGCGTTTCATCGGCATCGCGACGTTGGTTTACTGCGCGTCGTAAAGCACAGTTAAAAGCGATGCATGGTGCAAGTATGAATACCGTATGATTAATTAAGTGCGCTGGAGGAAAGTTAGAACCAACACAAGCGCGCGCGCGTTAAAAGCAATAAGTTCTTATAGATTAATCTGATAAATGCCGTTGATAATATATCACTGTCGCGTGCGCCGTGTACCTATCGTTACGAGGAATTCTTCGCACTCTCTCGTAGATTTATGAACTTGCTGCTGAGTGACTTCGAGCTCCGCCGCCATTTCTTTAACTTTCACCCGAGTATCGTCGATCTTCGAGAGGCCGCCGCGAAGTTTGTTCGCTTGGTCTGCTAAATCTTGTCGCTTTTCTGCCAACATCCTGCGTGATACGAATACAGCAGTACAGCGTGATCTTATGTTTCGATTTAAGATATAAATAATATTATAGAGAGTAAATATACTATACTATATATAATTATATTACGTGTAATTATCTTGTTTAATCTTAAATTCTGGAGAAAGATTCTGATGCTTTCGCATTAATTAAATTCTCACTCTTTATAACCGACTACCAGCTCGATAAAATTCACGGGAGTCACGTAATTGTAACGCTTCATTTCAACGGCCATTCTGCGAGAGAACTGGGACACCGTGTCGTGGATCAAAGAGAATGATGCTGCAATTCCATCGCGCATTCGGTCCTGTAACGGTGGCAATGGAATAGCCGTCGCGGATTGCCGCGGTTCCTGCAGAAAAGTGCATCCTCGTAACGTTCGCATTCGTTACGATTGCATTGTGAATTTTTTAACTGGCTGTATCCCCCCCGTATCCAGCTCTTGCTTTGCGCATACGAACGTAATAAAATGATTCCGTACAAAGCGCGTTCATTGTGCACCGGATTTAACAGCGATTTCTTATAATGTGTGTACATTTCAACGCGCGTGTTTAATATTCTCTACATTAAGGTTAATTACATTTAACATTATAATCAGCTTACGTGCGTGATTAATTATTTAATCAAAATTTTTATTCAAACATATAAAAATCAGAAAATACCTTTGTTTGATGACATTTTTAAAGCAGATGTAATAGTATCAAGAGTCATAAATGCATTAAGACTATCAGCTATGTGAATAATAAATTGATAATCTAAAAATGATGTCGTTTAAATAAAGATTCTTACAAATACAGAGGAAATTCTTTATAGCATTTTCATCTATATATATTTGAAATGAAAAGAAAAAATTTTATAAATTTATTAGTAGTGCTAGAACATATTTTTTTTTATTGACTGAAGTACTTATTTGACTGTGTCAACTTTTGCGTCATGTATTTTTTAATAGGATTTTATTCGAAAAGGACATAAAGAAATAAAACAATACGCGGAGCATCTTGAACATCTACGTGAAACAAATTATGAATATATCTGAGAGCATTCTCGCGCGCGGAATCCAAGCGACCAATCTTAGATTCGACCAAAAGAAAAGAAATGCACCAGACGGCCGTATCATCAGAGTGAGGCAAACCGTAGATGGGAAAATAATCGGATTCGCCGAAATGGTCGGCAAGAAGGACAGGGCAGGAGAGGGTGGAAGATTGGTGGTAGGAAACGCGCGTTGATCGTAAGAATCGAATCGAATGGAATCGATCGCGCGGAAAGGGGAAGGGCGTACCCACCACTTTATTTTCGCCGGTGATAGTGAGCGTCAGATTGAGATTCATGAGGAACTTGTTGCCAACTTCGAGGAGAGCTTCTCTCGGCCATTCCAAGAACCAATCGATGGTCGTGCAATTGATCAGGGAAGGATACTGCCGTAATCTGTTCCTGAAGGCATCGCCGATCGGGCTCATGCACAGGATCAAATGCATATTGGCACGCGCCCTCTCAATCAGGAAGCAATATACCGTCTCGGTTGTTGGTGTCTTTCCAGCTTTTGTTACTTCCTTGGATAATCTATTTTTAATCTGGTAAAACACGTTATATCAATATTTTGCAATGGCTCGCTTTTGTACTGATTATATTTTTGCTGATCTCTGAATCATTGTACAAATGCAATTTATAATGGTATCAAAATTTTTACTATCTAGGTCACACATATATGTGTGTGTGTGCCTGTATTTCTCTATCTCTCTGTCTCTCTCACTCCTCTTTCTACGGTATTATGTTTTCTTAATTTTAAATTATATTCTTGATATATGCGGTAAATTATTTAAATAAATTCATAATCTATATTATTTATTTATACAATTTTTTTATATTTAGTAATAGATATAAAAATGTTATAAAGATATATATATTATTGCGAATTTTTAAACATTTAAGAGAGCCTTATAAGTATTTTCTAGGTTTATGTATGCATTTTGTACTTTGCACCTCTTGTGTAATCCGATTATTTTAAATATTACGGCTATTTTGAAAGCAAAAATTAATAAAGAAGTTAATATATGTTTGTATCATTTAATCATGGGTTAAAAAAACTTTTGCATTCTTAATAATACAAAAACATTTTTTAGATGTTTTTAAAATATGATATGAAAATATCAAGCAAAAGTTGAGACAGTGAAAATAATTAAGTTATATAAATTTCATGAGCCGTTGAAAATTGTACCTTTGTTAGTTTTTCAATTTCGCTTCTCTTTTCCACGTGTAGAACGCGCCCTATATAAAGTAACGTCGCGGATTATATCTAAATGGGTATGAAATAACGGCATATTAACTAACTTACGTCCTCCATTTCGTCGCTCTTGTAGAGATTAGCCACTTCGCCAGTACTCAGCATATTGTTGACAATCTCCAGAAACTGCTCCTCCACCACTTGGGTATCGTTGAAGAGGAAACTAGTCGGTTTGTTCTCCACCCCGGTCATTGAGTACAGAGTCTTGAGATCTTCACGAAATTCCGGTATCCTATATTGTGCCGTAATGGCAACTTGATAGGTGGACAGATCGCACATGTAACTGCCAATACGTGAAAGCGATTGTCTACCACTACCACCAATTCCAACCAGAAGGATATTACCGTGAGGCTGTAAAAGAACATTATTACAATCGTCGGATTTATGATATGTTCTCTCCATATATATATATATATATATATATATATATATATATATATATATATATATTTATATATTTGTTGCAATAGATTTAACACTAACAGACAACATGCGCACGCATATTGATGAAAAAAAGAGATTTTATTTTTTAAATTAAAATTAATAATCAACTTTTTGTTAAAAATATATTATAATAACACACACATACACACATATATATATATAAAGTTATAATAATACAGACTTGTATTTTTTACAGCGTATCGTCGGATAGAATGTTTACCTTTATACGGCACGCGATGTGAATCACTAACCTGCGATATTACACGAACGATGCGACATACATGTTCAATCGCATCGCGGAACAAGATGAGATCGAGGCGTACCACGCTACGAGAAGCATTATACTCGTCCATCTGTTCTTCCATGTAACGCCTTACGGCACCGATATCCGGGAGATCTTCGTATATATTCCAGGCATTCATGAAACTACCTGCAGATGTTAATTCAATATAAGAGAAATATATATATATATATATATATATATATATATATATATACATATATAAAATTACTAATAAAAATAAAATAAATAAAAATAAAATTAAATAAAAATATATACTGATTATTTATGTTATATATATATATATATATATATATATATATATATATATATAACATACTGATTATTTATTATTGATGTTATTATTGAAACGCGTTAATAAAAGAGTATATTTATATTAGCTAAAAGTAAAAAGTATTGCACCAATATATCGCGCATGTTTACCGAAAATGGGACATCTTTTCTCTGGACAGACATTATAGAAGGTCAACTCAAAGTGCTTCCCGAGCTGATCGTTCAACTGAGTCACGAACCACTCTCTGTCCCTGAAAGAAATTGCTCAGCATTTTTTCCACCCGTACCCCGGGCCAAATTAAGTTAATGCCTCTTGAGCGCTTACTTCTCGTCAATAAGCCGATCGCAGAAAACTCGGAAACTCTCGTGAACCCACAATCGCAGAAAAGTCTGTCTCGAATACTGATAGTCCTTATGGCTGCGCAGCAGCCCTTGGAAGACCTGTCAAAGGATCGATACCAATTTTTGTATCTGCGTCATTTCTACTTTCATGTCTACTTTCTGCCGGTTGCTCAATTTTTAACTTTAAAAAACTTCGTTTTTTACCTTTGATATATCCCTTAGATTAAATAAATAATGCATCTTGGTTGGGGTGGGAAGCATCTTTCGAATTACGTGATTGTATAGTTTGATCGAGGCAAGCGTTATGTCATTTGCTAAAATGAATGAGAAAATGTCACTTTATATAATTGTCAATTAGACTCAATTAATTTCATCTCGTATACTTACATATCCCTTTTACTTCAGCATGAAATTCGGAAAGCTGCTGATTCAGCATTGTGCCGTAGATTCTTATAATTTGTTTCTCAGTTGGAAAAGTCATATTAATGACATTAAATTTCGTGAGCAGCCGATCCGTAATGACATTGCGGCCTCCACCAGGTGGTCCCATCGCTGCCATTAATTGTATTGTTCGAATGTATTTCCTCGATTGCTTTTGGCGATCGTACCTGTCGATGTTTTTTTTTCATTTGTTGCAACGTTTAGTTAAATGTTTCAATATAATATCTCTATTATATTCCTGTTACACATGTTACTCTTTTTTGCTATTTTTCTGTTTATGCTTTTTCTTCTCGCATATTTTGCAATGAAATGTTACCAAAATCCGTAATCGATCCACTGTCGAATCAATTCTAACGGTGGTTGCGATCCGTATTTCTCCTTCATGGGCATATTAAAATCGTCCATGAAAGTGATGAGAGTCTTACCGCCCGTGGGAATGTAAACACCTTTCGTTCGTTTCTCCAGTCTGCTTTCTATTGCATCCTATAAGCCACGGGAGCCTCGGTATAAAACGTTCATTCAATATTTAAAATTATTATCCATTTGATACATGCTCAGAGCCATACTTGTATGTTATTGGATGTAGTTTGTGCCGACATGTTTACAAGCAGAACGGCGTACTTCGTGTCGTCTAGCAGCTCAAGTACCGAGTGGATGTTAGACGTTTTTCCTGTACCCACCGGACCCACTACGAGTACCGGAAAACCATTCGATAGGAGGGAACTCACGACGTAATCGTATCGTATCGTGTCCACGGTAGGTACTATTATCTTGTAGAATGGCAGGCTGTAAATTGACTCAGAATATACTAGCGGCGCACACACAAGTTCCCTTAAGAGACGGTATCGGCAGTTATCGATTTCCTCGAAAATATATGGATGTGATTGAATATGATATAACGTAGTTTGAATGATTTGACCTGAATATGTATGCGACTCGATATGAGATTTGGACCGAATTCAGGATATTCTGATTAAACAATCATGTTATACGACAATCAACGTGTCGAAGGTTGTCGTTTATCGATATAGCTTCTGAGAGAATTGGTAATTTTAAATTTTTTAAAGGACATCAGATTTTCGTAACCAATTTCCATAAATATCTGCACTTACCCGGGTTGAAATTTCCAAGCCTGCGATAATTTTTCTTCCCATAAAATGAAAGTACGGAGACGTGTATCCACGTAATACTCGTAAACTGTGTCCCGCAGCGGAAAGGAACTTTCGATTTCCCTTATGAAATTATCCATCTTCTGACGACCTTTCTCATCGACCGAGACACACAATGACCATACCATGCTGCAATGTGACATCGAATATAGTTATTTAGTGTGCTCTTGACTATTATTATCATATCATTAGCTCGGAACTTATAGTTTAATACGACTTGCGAACCACTGGAGAACTACAATATTAATATTAATTGAAGACGCCCAAAGGTGACGGCTAGTATTCTGTGTTGGTTGGATACGATTTATAAATTCATGATTGCCGTAACTCATCTCGCCAAAGCGCAATTGTCGCGTTCTATGCAATATTAAATCGAAATACGTGTCTACAAAAATACTTTTACGTACCAGAAGAAAAACCACATTTTGCATATTATGGAAAAGGCACCTCGATCCTCGCCTAATTCCACGCCGTTTTGCGGTGTCGCGAGTACCTCCAGTAGTTTGCAGAGCGATTGAATGGCGTTTAATTCGGGAACAGGCACGAGTTCCTCGCAATTCTTCCGCTTAAATTCCAACGTGGCGTTAATGTGGCTCTCGAACAGCTGATTCATCTGATTGAAAAGCAATGAAATGTACGTTCCGCCGGATCGTGGAGAATTCGATTTGTCTCACCTCCTCAGCAAACTCCGATTTTGCGCTGTACTTTTGCAACCACGAATCGACGTACGGACGCCAGCCAAGATTCTTGTAATCATTATAAACCATGCCTACTCTGGAGACCGTCGCGGGAGAGGCGACAGCCAGGTCTTGCACTTCGAAGAGCAATGACACTTGGTCGGGTATAGCGATACGATCATTATTTATCAACGTCAGTACCTTAAAATGCGAAGTTTCAGGAACGTGTTGGTCAGCCTTATGCAATTTCAGTTTAAGGAGAATCGAGAAGTATCAAGCAAAGGATGGACAAAGTATACCTTGTTGTCATCCATGACGCTGTTCATGTTCTCAATCCAATCAGCGTCCACAGGTCCGTCAAAGAGGATCCACTTTTCATCGGCGGTATCCTCTGTCAAAAGAACATTGAATTTTACAATAGTATATTTTCGGGACACCAATCACGTTAGCGAAATTAGTTTCCGTCCTAATAATATTGCTTACATTCTCTCTTCTTCCCGATTTTATTTATTATTTGTGATTTATAAATATAATACAAATCTTGCGCGCACAAATAATATTTTTATATTATTCAATTAAGGAATGCTAATACATATATGAAACGTATTTCAATATGCTTCTGCATATATACATATCTTATATTATATTTGTAATATTTGCATATCACACGTAATGCAAAGTATTTTTAATTTTTGCTTTTGAAAAAAATACATAAATTAAAATAGATATCTCTCATGTATAACGTAACAGATATTTTGTCACAGAACATTACAGAATTCATTGTATTCGTCTCTAATGTCATATATCCATAACGCGTGACATACTTATTACACTACACATATTACATTGTAATCAATCAAGCGCTTTACCGGAACAAGTTTTCCGCATGATGGACGATATCACCCCGTCGAGCCATTCTCCGGTAGAAAGATTGTACTCGCCGTAGAGTTCACCGAGACTTAGTGCCTTAGGATTAATGGGATATACGTGAACGGTGTTAAAGCCCAGCTTTCCATCGCTCTTCATTGTCGTCATCGTATTCTGTAAAATCTTCCACGTTGCGGTTTTTGCGGTGTTTGACACGCCGACAATCATCGTTGAGTGACGCGAGCTCTTCGTCTCGTACAGCTCGATGACTTTCGTCACCATCATGGGAATCGGCTATAATAATTTAGGGCGATTAATTAATCTCGAGGTATAGCTAGCAAGGCGATTTATCCGACACGTCCGAACAATATCCATAACTATTTTCGCCGAAGATTAAATTCTAAGGGAAAATGATGATCTGAGAGATGGATACAAGCGCAATTTAATATATGCACGAGTTAATATTTATAAACGCTAGATCGGCACGAATAATTTCCCGATAAATGCCCTTAGGGCTGTGGCATGGCCGTAAAAAACGAGAATATCGGCGCCTTCCACTAAGCAGAATCGTTGAAATTATACGTTATATCCTCCCTAAGTAGATTACCTGCAGCTTCAACTTGATTGCCTCGTTGGTTATATAACTGATAATTTCCTCGTAATCCACCGTGGGTACGTCTACGTTGGGGAAAAGATCTGTGGTAATATCGAGGAATAGTGGTAGATCGTCCGAGGTAAGTTTGGCGACGTTCATATCTTTCATGGCGAGGATAATTATCTAGACAAAATTCGACTTGGCTGATAAAAGTTTACAGTATATGTCATAACATAAATTTTGCGTTACTTTGAATATAAAATATTACAAGTAATTTAAAAATTATTTAGGCGTCATCAATAATAAGATCAACGTTTTGTATGAGTTTGAGGATAATGAAAAAGATAAAGAGAATCACCTCTTCGTCAGGTAAATTGGGATACAGCCTTTTCTTTTTGCCAGCGTATCGGGTCAGTGTTACTATACCTCGCAAACCGAAGTCATAATGATGCTGTTTACTAAGCTGCTGCTGGGCGAGAGAGTATAAAGTAAAGACCTACAAAGAAGAAAAGCATTATGCAAAATTTTCAGCAAATTCTGATATTAAAATTTCTTGGATAATAAATGAAATAAATATTTAGAAATTGTTAGATATTTCGAGAGGCAATAAACAAAAAATGTAAATTTATAGATCATTTTACAAATTTAAATGATGCATTGTGCTTTATCGTTTGTAGCTTATAGAATCACTTATATTAAGAGATTGCAAATTAATTATAATTTTAAGTGACCTTCCTCGCTAACACGCGCGTGTTCTGAAACCCTTCGCCAAACAGGTTGATTTCGACAATCATGCTACTGTCCGGCACCATCATCGAGATTGGCCGGAACATGGACTTTAAATTGTCTGGAAGTTCGGTACGTCCGGCGTAACCAGGATTCATTGTGATGAAGATGCCGCAGGTGTGCACCAGATTTATAGAGGCGCCGTCGAAAATGAATCTCGTAAGTCTCTGGGCGAGCGCGGTCAATATCGATAGTATCTGTTGCGCTACTACTGATAACACTTCGACATTAATTCTGCGATTACGAAAGAATTCATTTCTTCAGATCTTTTTGTTTCTTTTTGTTTCCGCAATCTTTTTATACATTACGAGGAAGCATAAAAAGTCTCTCACATTTGTGGAAAATTAATTAACCTTTCATCGTAAAAAATAAAGATTACAGAAATACTTTTCATATATTCTATATAACAAATAAATAATATAAATGTATGTATATATAAATTTTATGTATTTTCTCTTGTACGCACGTTATGTTTAATTCTCAAACAATAATTATGCGTTTGAACGAGATTTGACTTGGATAAAAGGTTCTTGTCCTTTCCACTCATGCTAATGTAAGTATGTAAGCTTCAAGGATATTTACCGGTTGAATTCGTCGAAGCATCCCCAGGCGCCGGTTTGCGACAGTCCGCAAAATAATCTACCCATACTTTTATAATCCAATCCTTCTGAACAATTTTGTACGATTACATTGAAACCGAGTGCTTTTCCAAGGTCTTTTATTGTTTCAGTTTTTCCAGTACCCGCAGGTCCCTTTGGACTTCCACCGCGATATAAATGAAGAGCCGTTGTCAATGTGATGTAACATCTGGACGAGATAAATGGTTGAAGAGTTATTTCATTGTTTAATACATGATAATACGTGACATATGCAAAAATGGAAAATTAACAGAAGAGTGCACTTTAAATATACTCGTATAATCATAAATATAAAATCATACAATTATCATATTATTTTGCAATAAGAGATAAATAACATGTTTCAAACACATATCTCGAAGAGAGCTTAAATAATTTATTATATCGCGTTTTATTAACGGAATATAAATATATTTCATTTTTCCCGAAACAAAAAGGACCTTCGTACAATTGACGGTCTATTGATGAAATATCTCGCCTATCAAACCTGTATTTCGAGAGAACGCAGCTGCAATCTGGTATTCGATTCGAAGAATACATCAGAGTGTGTATATGCTCCGGCGCAGTTTGCGATTTAATGCGTCTACTCGTAGCAAAGGGGGATGATTCATCCACCTTCGCGCGGTGGATGCGGAAGATTGAGATTCCTGCAGGGGCGGCGCGTTGTGTCTTCTTTCCGCAAGACAAATTCTCGGGACCGCGAGAGCGGACAAATGTATCGAGATGGCAATCGCCGTCTATAAATTAGAGCGACGGGAGGGCGACGGGAGACGGGATAACCTTTTATCGCGATTAAATCGATACTATCGTTAAGTAGCGGATATCGCGCTCGTCCGGCGCTTAGTCTTTGATGTCGCGACGCGCGTTGATGTCCTCTACTCGTTTCGAAACCGCTCTTGAGATTGTGTCGGATTGTCACCGTTCTCGCATTACATCGTGGCTGCATATCGAGTTTATACGGCCGCGCGCGTATATTCGCGATATTACATCTCTCATGTTTACAACTACGCGGTTCTGATACGCGCGAGACGGACGTTATGCAGTGAGCAGTCATTCGAGAAGACTTCATCGTGTGTGTGTGTGAATAAGCTCTTCGATATAAAATGCACATTTCTTCAACTTTAACCACGTCGCGATATAATCTTGATCAGATTTTTTTTTGGTGCATATGACAATTTAATCTTTCATTCTTCTATCGCAAATTTTTCTGATTCTACTGAATTACCTCGGTCCGTTATTTTATTACTTGCTTTAAGATGGCTTCGTACTGATCCTCTTATATTCTGTATAATTGAATCATCTCCTCTCGTAAATTTTAATTCAGTCGCATCAAATTTAAGTATACGAGGGCTTCACCGGGGTATAAGGAAACCCCGGAACTTGTTTCAACTAAGCGATCGTTGTCAACTGCTCTCGCCACGACACGTGACATTGTTCCCGCGCTAAGATATAACTAGTTGCAGGAAGTTGTATGATATGCGATGAGTATCGCGAGTTCGCGACCTCGCCTTAATCATGTAACGTGAGCTATTTGATGCGATCAGTATCGCGGGGAAAGTTCCCTCATTAAATACAACGGAGCTCTTAAAACTTTACCTAATCGGACACGTGCAACGCGTCAAGCAATCGCTGCTATCGTCAAGCTACGCCCGTTGACCTAAACCGGGTTGTAATACATCGCCAATGTGTCGAACACTAAGCATTACTCGCGCCCCGTCGTGTGTTATCCGCGCGCGTGACAGACGAAATTACGGCTGGCCGCACGATCTGGTGCCAACTACGTGACTAACTATAGCACGCGCGATAACCACTGAGAAACTTCTGCTTTAACATTGCTAAACGGAACAGAGTACGCCGACCGACTAAATACGTCGCGACGCGCGCGCGCGTAATGTCACAAAAGTAATTTTGCAAATGGTACCGCAATCGACTGCATATACGTATGCCACTAATCGTGTTCACTGTACAAATTCATTTTAACGACGTATATTTCACCAAGTATTTGCGGTATAAAGCATCTCGATGAAATCGTTGTCGTTCTTCACAACTTGGCAAAAAGTATTATCCTGTCATACGTTTGTGTCATTTCTTTTTATCCAACTAACTGGAAATGGGATATTAAAGAGCTAGGCGCAAAGCGCAGATTCTTTTTCTTCTAATGAGAATTTATTGATTAATTCTATGAATCGCTGGAGTTATTGAAAGTTGTATGCTTTTAGCTTGATTCACATGTTGATGATGGTCCGATCCAGGAATCGAAAAATATACATTTACAGAATTAATCAATAAATTCTCATTAAAAGGAAAAGAATCTGCGCTTTGCTAACCACGCCTGGCTCTTAATAACCTATTTCCCCTTAGCTGGATATTCAATATCAGAGCTTTAAACTTCGTTTTTAGATTCCGTTTTTAGTTTAACTAACGCAACATTTTACTTTTTTACGACTAACTAAATATTATATAAGAAATTTATCTAAATGTACAGCAAAATAATTTTTTCAGTTTTATATCAAAATACATTTAGTATTAAAAATATTAAGTCGCGAAAGAATATATCGTTTTCTTGAAAAATTAATATTTTCTCTCTAAAGAAAATTTGCTTGCTAAGAGAAAACTAAAATATAATTAAAAAATAATTATTGCGTAAGACAATTATCTAACATTTATTGCTATGCAATTAAGCTAAACGTTTCGGGAAACGTACCGGTCTGTCAGAGGAGTTATTACAAGTCTTCCGGTGTTACCTAGATACTCATAACCATATATGAAGTGAGTGTTTGTTTGCCGGACAATACAATCGTCGATGTCTGTATCCCAATAAAATCTTAACTGCGACAACCATTCGAAAGCGGACACATCTCTGCAATCTGAAAAATTTGGAAAGTAAGTTTGCTCCTGTTTTTTTTCCTCGTTCCATTTATTTTCTCTCTGGATTAAGATAGCAAAGAAAGTATACGAGTGAAGTAATATAAGAAATGTTACGTGCAGTTTGAAATAATATTTTATAACATTAGCGCGTATTGTATGAAGAGAGAAAATTTATAATCTTTTTCTTTTAATTTTATAAGATAGTAAAAAAAAATACAATGTCGCGATTCTTAATAATGAAAATAATTTTAATGTAAAGTTTCTTTTTTAAATCGAGACGGTTCTTACATATTAACGAAAATTATATATTGCAAAAGATTGATATGGATAATTAAAAAATTATGAGAAAAATGGAACTTTTTCGCAGTAAACTCTCTTTCGCCAACTTTATATTTTTCAAATAATAAACTCCCGCTGTCATACATGTATGTATATTTCTGCAAGCATTCTCTTCGAAATACCACCGATATACAAATTTACTAGGGGATGCAACGGTATTTTCCTACTATAGCGTATCGTATCGCCAACGATATAACGCTAGAACGTGATGCGGTTGCGACGGTTCTATAAAATGGCCCGTAATTTGTCGGCTGTACATCCGAGTGTGTATGTTGAGTATATTTTTGCAAAACAAATGCGTGTAACAAATGGCGTTGAATTGACGATAAAAGAATGATTGTATTGTAGAAGAATATACGAATCGACTCACTCATTTTGTACATTTTTTCGATGACATCTCTCGCGTGTATCTCGATAACGACAACAGCCTTGAACTTTAGTCGATCCAGTTTACTCAGATCGCTTCGTATAGTTTCCGAGTACTTGTCTAACGTCTGATTCTGTTTCTTCCTCAGTCTTCGCAACGGCTTCTTCGAGTCCGCCATTCTTGAGTACGAGGGTAAATCAAACAAAACTTAATTGGATTGTGAAATACATAGCTAACATACCATTTCGCAGTTACGCTACCTGATACATAATTAATCTACTCGTCTTCAAGAGTCTCCAGAAAGCTTTGAGAAAAGCTATCTCATTAACTCAATAACAACATTTTTAAAAATATTTTAAAGTAATGCAAGTATATACATATATATGACTGTCGTTTTTCTTTTGAAAAAAATATTAACATAAAGTTTCTCAGACTTTAACGTAAGATTCATGCGACAACGTAAATGTAAAAGGACAATGCAACATGTGCGATGCACTTTTAGCGATATTATTTTTCGCCCTGCAACTCATCTCTATTTATCCAACCGTGCGCGTTGTCTTTGGCATCCCTTTTCCGGCGAGGCGCCGGAGTGCAACGGAAAGGTACGCTGGGCCTCGCGTAATACAAGCGTTACAAGAGAGTCCCGGGACGGGAGGGATTTTATTCGGTAGGTAGGGATATACCCCGACTATAGGTGCGGGTTAAATTATTCGCGGTACGGCTAGTATATGCAAATAAGGGAGAAGGTGGAAGGGTGCAGTCGCCGGATCGCAGGACCAGACGTAGAATATGCAAAATTTCTCTTATTAGACTTGCCGTGTCTCCTGTCCTCTTCCATGATCATTCTACCACCCCTTCTACGTGCATCTGTGTATGTGTGTGTGTGTATATGCTCGTGCACGTGCATGCGTGTGTGTATGTGTGAAAAAGATCTTTTCTCGTTCCGCGTGCGTCACCGTCTCGTTTCCTCTAACCGTCTTTTGGTGTCCGTCAGAACCGACCTCACGTTTATCCCGTTTCTCTACCCTTTCCGCACTGCACTTCGTCGCACGCCTTCCAAGCTCGAATCGGCCCCGGTTCGCGTTTTCCTCACGTTTCATAACTAACGTAGCAAAATTTCTCATAGGCAAGACCGGAGTACTCACTTGCAGTGCAGCAGGGCGCGCGTGCAGTCGCTCGTCCATTGAATCTGAGTGGACGTAATAGCCGGCTGGCCCGGCCACTCTTTCACCCACCTGTCGCGTTTCGCGAGCATTTTTCGCAGCGCTGTCCGACACTGCCTCAACACTTCGCGCAGGGTCACTCTCATCGCGGCCTCTGCAATTGCCACCCGCGCTTTTATTCACGCTCACTTCCTCGCCGCGCATTTCCATCCCCTTTTCCACCCCTGTTTCCTCGCGCGCGCGCTATTTCGTTCGCGCATTTTTATCTCTCGCAAACAGAAATCGAACTTGTACGCTGATGTGCACGCGGGCATCGGGTAATTTACGGCGGTGGTGGACCAACGTCGGGATTGAGCATAAATTATGGCCAATTTTCCAGCGCCGGCTTTTATTTACGCAACGACCGAACCGGTTGTAAACGCTACTCGCTTCCCCGCGTTGAACACACACATACACACACACACACTGCGGGATACTGTAAATATTTGATGAGTCCATGTTCACACGTCGCTGATCTTTCTCCTAGTTTTCCCGCGACGTGCATGCGAAAGAAGTTTGTCCCTTCCATATTTCAGATGGAAACGAAACCGCCTCTTTCGATTTTGCAAAAAGCAATTTATGATCTTATAAATTCTCGCGTATATATTTCCTCAGCGTGCGTTTTGTGTACGCGTGTGTAGATTTCGGAGAGAAGATAACAGGAAACAGAATTTATAGGGATATATACCTAAATTCACAGAATGGTAACTACTATGCCCGTTTGTCATGAAAGAATATCGGATTTTAGAATTACACCGAGATGATTGCGAGTCGCTTTTTTGAATTTTCGCACTTTGTCGTTCGCAAGTGTCTGATAAGATATCAATCTTCATCTCTCGTGAGATATGTATTTAAAAGGAAGAAGAAAAAACGAACTCACCGATATTGCGCAGCCAATGTTCGACTTGACCCTCCAAGAGGACCGGTTCGACAAACTCGACGTACTCTTCATCGTTCGAGTACATGCCGTCAGCCACATGTTTTCCAGTCAGCGACTTAGGGCGGAAAAATGCGATATTAAGAGTCTCGAGACAATATGCGCTTACGTAGAGGAAGCAAATGTAGGTGAATAAAGCGCGACTGAAAATTACCTTGCTGAGCTTCAAGGACTTGATGTTCGCGAAGAGCTTCCTGATATGCGGCTGCATGAGGTCCGGTCTTTTAGAATGCGCCAGGATCTCCAGTATATCATCATTCGAGACAAAGTAGAGCCTCGGAAATACGCGTCTCTTGGTCTCCAGGTACTGCTCGAGCGCCAACTGCAACGCCTCCAACTTGTCATTGAGTTTGTTCAGGATTTCCAGCAAGCCAGCTAACAGGATCGCCGGGACGCGGAGCAAGGAAGAGGGGGAAAAATGCAAATGCTTTCAATAGAATAGATTTACATTATTTTACAGTACGCGTACGCGTCGGCTCGTCGCTCGATTTTTTATCTTTTTTTTCCCGTTTTTCTCTTTTTTTCTTTTTTTTTTTTTTTTTAGCGCCGGAAGCCGACACAGGCGGTTTGTACGTATCCATTTACATTAATACCCTGGCTCGGACGTAGCTTAAATAATTTTAATCCTAGTTTAACGCTCAGAATGATCGCGCACGATAAATGCGGAATATATCTCTGGTTCAGTAATACTTTTTTCATTAGTTAATTGCATTTTACAAATATCCTTATTGAATACGTTTTAGTCTGAAAACGTCTCATTAAATCTGGTATCTGGCTGGTGAATGTTTATATTGTTATATATAAAATCTGTTTATTCTGTAATTAAAAATAAGAGTGCAAGGTTTTATTAATTTAAAACAAAATATTTTGCTCTGTTTCTTTTTTTATATAGAATGTAAATTATCTTTAATTCTAATATGATAATTTGTTTGCATGCATATTTTTCTAATATTATATGTAAAAGAAGCTATTAAAAGCTATTATAATAAGGCATAATAATTCTTGCGATAATTCGAACTTTTATATATACTGAAAAAATGTAGTTCAATATAATATATGTCGAGTATCATATTCTCTCGCAAGGTATCAGAATTTCAGTATTGACCATTTGAAATTTTGATGAGTATAATCATCACAGATGTAAAATTAAATTAAAAACATTATTTCTTTCGGAAGATTAAATTGTCGTCAAATTTTCAGGTATATATGTATATAGGAAAATATAATTTACATTATTTTTAAAATATTTAATTAGAAGGATTCCTTGTTACAATGATTCCGTATTTTGTGTTATAATGATACTATAGATAACATCTCCTTTGTAATAGTCCTTTTGATAATACATACGTGGAATATGAGTGGCTGGCAGTGCCAAACCGTAGGAAGCCATCCTTGATGTATGCTCAGCCAACTCGCTCGTCACTTTGTCAAAATCGTCGCTCTCTTTTGGGAGTTGTTTCTTGATGTCTTCGGTAGTGAATATATTGTCCAGATACACGTATTCTCTTTGTACCACCAGCACAATTTCCAAAACTTCTCCGATCGTCGACAGCGTCCGTTCCCAGTAGTCGACTTCCTGGGCAAATGGTTCGACGAATCTAGGAAAATTCAATATATACTTAAGTCCATATATACACTTAAGTCCAACAAAATCGTTAGAAATGTAAGCACGGAAGTTAATTTAGCGAGTGCAATGCACCTCGTTGCCTTCATGGATGAAAGCTGCACCTGATGATCTTCCAGAGTTTGCATTACGTCGTCAATAGCTTTTAATCTGTATATTCCTCTATCTTTGTATGGAACCATCGTGATCGGTATCGTTTCCCAAGTATCCTTAATATGTTGAAGTCCCTAAATCATTGCGCATGTATCATCTCTCGTAAAATAGTGCCTCGCAATTAATATATTGTACGGTTCGTATTTCTATCTCAACGACTCACAACTTCAATGGCGAGTTCCATCGTGGCCGCGTTCGAGATTTCGCTAATCTGTTCCGCGAAATTATGCATCTGCATTTTAATGATAGCATCCAAAGTAAAGTCTTCCGACGTCTCGTCGAAGTCTCGATCGATCGTATCTTTGACC
Source organism: Lasius platythorax (assembly GCA_963971435.1). Taxonomy (NCBI): domain Eukaryota; kingdom Metazoa; phylum Arthropoda; class Insecta; order Hymenoptera; family Formicidae; genus Lasius; species Lasius platythorax. Next base: position 7,699,201 of record OZ020535.1, read on the forward strand.
CGCTTCCAATGTCTCGGTCTCATTGCCGGATTCTTCAGTACCATTATCAGCGGTAATGTGCGTCGAAATTTATCGACACTCAACCTGCGATGCACATTTTTTAGTTGTGTGTATAATAAATTATATATAGAATAATTACTTATGTTTTTTATTTTCTAAATAATATAAAATTTATTAAAAGTTGAAGATATATATATTTGTAAATTTGTAATTCAATTGTAAGATAATCACTTTTTTATGACATTAATTTCGCTCGCCTAAATTGTTAAAAGAATGCTAATTGTTCACTTTATGCGAATATTTGATAACAATCAAATAAGAATTTTTATTAAAAATAAATTTAAAGAATTATTTAAAAATATGATTTCTGATATTCAAAACTCATACGGCAAATTTCTTACAATTCTTTCCATTGCATAAAGAATACTTTTTCTTTTGTATGCACCAAACAACGGGTTCTGTGCGCATATAATTTTTTTTCCATTTTCTCTTGTTTAGTAAACTAGGTTGAATTGTAGCTGCTGAAAAGTTACATAACCATTTGCGGAGCGTGCACTTCGTTAGTTTCAGAAAGTATCGTCGAAAGGAGTGGCACAAGTGTGGCCGGTAAGTTCACGTAAATTACGCGTTTTAGCGATGCAGAAGTTAATAAGCGTCGCTGTGTAATATGTGAATATAAGCTATAAACTGTCGTTCGCATTATTTCTTACAAAGTATTGCGCCGGTCAAAGTGCACATCGTTCCGTTTAAGCGAAAGACGATTATTTTTATCGGCGTTGTTTACTCTTACATATAGAGAATTTTTCAAAACTCGACAAACTATTTTGTACTTTGCTCGTCATACAAGCTGTTAGAATTAATTCACCACAACAAGCTAAAAGGATTAATTCATTCGGTATAATATTCGATGTTACAAGCAACGTACATTTCAATCATCGACAATTATCGTCGATTACGTCCCCGTGCGTGATCCCTCTCATCTTGCTGTCATTTTGAAAAATGGCCATCCATCGCACGAGCGCAGTTTATAACGCAGCCGATCAGTTTCTGGTTTTTGGCGAGCGATAAATTGATATCCTGTTAAAGGATGGCAATCGCAAACGCTACTTTGCTTTCGTGAAAAATTCACGAAAATGGTACACATTTACTGCGCGTTCGAAATAAAATTACAACTGGGTCGCACCTGGTATTTTCGACAATCTCCCAGTTCTTTTCTTTGAGCTCTTTGCTGAGTTTCGTAAGTTTCCGGAGGAGGAGATTAGCGGTTGCGTCCATCTCTTCCAATTCTATCGTCCAGAAATTTCCGGTTTTGTAGCGTTCCCAAGCATCGTTCCATTCATCCGTCAATTGCCACACCAATTCGATCACGGTTACATTCTTCGCGAGTAGAAAAATGTTGTAAAGTCGTATAAGTACGTAAGATTAGCACAAAGATGGGAGAGTGACATTTGAGCGATAAATGACATTGAGTGACTTACTTTATCGAGTTGAGCGAGTTCTCGAGAATCTGGATAATTTATGCCAAAAATCGTCAATTGTGATTTTAATAGGCCTTCTCTGTCTCTCAAGGAATAAATTTCTTTCCAGAAGATGGCTAGCCAATTTAAAGCGTCTGTAACAATAATAATAATAAAGTAAAATGCAATACAGTAATAATAAGGTAAAACAATTGCAATGTCAATACTAAAATAAGTTAATATTCTAGCTGAATAATATCTGGTTAAAATCAATCTAGTATTTTCCGTGATTATTAGTCATCTAACATTTGTGTGTATGTTCAGATATACATGGAATTACCGTAATGGTTGCTCGTACGTTTTGTACAGGCAAAGTTCATGAAAGAATAAACCGGTCCAGTATTGACAAACGCATTTAAAACAGTTAAACGTGCTATGAATAACTAATAGGCTTGTATCTGTAGTATTAAAAGCAATCATTAGGATTTTTATTTTATTCCCTTCAAATTTTCACGTAGATAATGCCACAAATGGTCAATGTTATTGTTTAATGCAAACTTGTTTTTAATATTTTTTAATATTTAATATAATATAACAAATAAACTTTAAAATAGAGTCTTATTAAAAATATTTTTTAAAATATTCTATATGCTTTTTGTGTTTTTTCTCTCTTTTTTTTTACTCGTTCAATTTATAAATTGCCAAGCGCACCTACTGTTAAAATTTAAAATTATAAATGTTATTTTATGTTATTCATTGTTTCGCAAATCTATTAAAGATTGTAAAATCAATTTAATCCGAGATATATGTTGCACCGCGTGGGATGTGCTCAAAAAGAGCTATCGAATACGATAGTTGATTTATGCAACGACTCGGTGCTGTCTCACAACGAACGCAGATTTACACATCTAATGAGAACGTGTTAATGAATTTACTCTTTGAATTCCAGTCGGACGTGAAGGGTCCAGTATCGTTAAATCTACGCACTACGGAGGATACATCTTCTTCGAACATCGTCGCGTCAGTCAGCAATATTTGTTTAAATTCTTCCTGCGATTATGTTAAAACAATTTTGAAAAGACAATCCAAGTTATTATAAATATATAAATATTCATAAAAATAATTCTAAGATATTAGCATCCTTTTCTATGTACGAGAGAGAATATGAATAGCAATATATTAAATTATTTAATTTTTACATTTTCTTAAAAATTGCAAGCACAAATATACAATAAGTAACAAGAAATTTTCTTTTGCTTTTTTACTAAATAATTTAAATCCTGCAAATATTAGAGTGTTTTTGTTATGCAAAACTAATTTTTCTGATTATAAGAATTCCTCAGATGCGGTGAAGTAACATCAAAATTGAGAAAGTAATTAATTGACATCACATTTTCCTCTTAGTTAGCCTCGACGTCGACGCCGATGGAACTCCATTTTTTATTACAAAGTTCCTAGAAGTTCTCTTTTATATCGAGGGAATGCCGTACCTTTTTTTCAAGCAGAGTAACTTCGCACGTGGCAAGTAACTCCAAGTAAGCCGCCCAGGAACGGTTGATGTCTTTTAATTTTCTTCTGAACTCGTAAGTTAGTGGCACCTCGTATTTTTCTGAAAATTATTAAGCATTCTCTTCTACGATCTAATATACGTAATTATAGGAATATATATAGATAGTTTAAAATAATAGATATCCGTTTAGAGTCTACATGTAATAAACTTGAAATTTAAGAACAATCATCATTCCACAAAATGAAATTTGTGGAATTTGCCACAATATAATTTTATAACGCGACGTTAAATATGATTTTAAATTTATATGTATTAAATGATATGTGAGAGGATGAGTCTTAAACACAAGCAAAGTAGATATACGTTTGCAAATCGTTTTGCACATTCTTGAGCAATAGTAGATAGCGATCTTAAGATCCGCCGATTTTATGATGCATCGACCTTCTTATTTAACACGGAGAAAACATTTAAAGATTTACCCAAAGTTTGGAACTGCTCCTGGATCTTGGGAAACTCTTCCTCCTCTTTCGGAATCTCGGCGGTGAGCCTCTCGAACAATTGCAGCGCGGATTGCATGCTGATGAGATCCGTCGGTTCCTTCATTATTCTGCAAACGAATGAATTCACGTACGATTCAGTTCGAAATTCAAAAAGGCCTTGTGACAGGATTTATAGGAGCAACGCCTTGCGAGCAACGCCTCTCCAATGTTCCGCTCGGTTTGAGGAAATTTACATTAATAGTATCGATCGAGAATACTGAAAACGAATATAACTGAAAGATTCAATTATGCTATAGAGAGGAATAGATAATCACGCTCGGACTCTGGAAAGGAAAATTTTTTTACAGAGTAATGAGCATAAAAATGATTTGCGAACTGCGAACACAGTTAATTCTTTTGAATTAAAATAAATGATATAAAAAAAAATTTCTTTTTTTTTTAATTTATCTTCATATAAATGGATATTTAAATGCACATATCACATTAATAAATAATGTATTTTTCCAATCATCTGTAAAAACAGTTACATATGTAATTTGATATGTTTCAACTAATTTTACTTTATGAAAACTTTTCAAGTAAAAATATATGAATAAACATCTTTGATATAAAAAATATTTTTTTGTGATCCCTTTTTTGTATCAAACTCTCTAATCCTAAGCGAAAAATTGTCTTTTTACTTTGAAAAATTTGATTCAAACAATCACGCAGACAACTAACTTTGTGGAATTTTCAGCGATGTAATGATAAATGTGGTCGACCATTGCATCGGTCATACGTAACAAAAGTGCGGTGAGCTTCTGTTGCCAAATTGAACACTGCTCGATGATGGTGGCTTTCAATCCATCAGAATTTATATCGAGGAAATGCACTGTCGTCATTGTTTCCTGTAGTTGGACGCTATTCACCACATCGATGTATTTGCTTATATCCGCGTCAAAAGATGCCGCTGTTGGTTTCAACTTTTCGTATCTAATTTGTAAAAGAGCTGTAATAACTTCATAAGATTAAAATAAAAATGCTTAAAATGTATGAAGCAGATATTTCAGGTATTAAAATCACATTACAAATTATATATTATTAATGCTTTTTCCTGTTTACTTTGAAGAGAGAGAGAGAGAGAGAGAGAGAGAGAGAGAGAGAGAGAGAGAGAGAGAGAGAGAGAGAGAGAGAGAGAGAGAGAGAGAGAGAGAGAGATCATGAAAAAAATCAAATTACAAAATCTTTAAATAAATTTTAATGTATTGTACGGTTGTAATAGTTGTTTACATAAATTGGATAGCACATAGAATTAGATGTAAATAACGCAGTTTTTAAGAAAGCTTTTTAAAGGTTTAGAGAGCAAAAAAATCATTTTGATCATCATTTTAAATGGTATTTACAATTTTTTGCATTACCTTTGAATATATAGATCTTTATTCACTTCCCATATATCTTTGAAAGGTTCCCAGCTCTTGAGATAATTTTGCACTTGAGCAAAACAATAACTTACTTCTGCAAATTGACAAATTAATATTTAGTATGTTTATTCTAATATAGCATAAAGGTAAAAATAATATTGAATCAGAATAGTTAAAATAATATCGACTTGTGGTCGCGTATATATTACTAAGAATATCTTGTTATTATATATTAACATAAGTAAGAATATATAAGTATTAATATAGGTAAAAGAATATCTTGCTATATTACATATTAATTAAATTATTAATTCAAAATTAGATATATTCTTATTAAATTTTAGGAAAATTAAATTGAAGTGGAAATTGTAATTAAATTAGTAACGATTTCTGATAAAGAACGATTTAAAATTAATTAACATTCTATTAATTTTAAATTCTATCTATAATCCATCAGATTGCATCGATTATGCATATAGATAACCATTTTTAAAAGAAGATGAAAGCATAAAAAATGTTGCATTTCTGACAAATATCCACGGATTTATTTGCTCCTTTAATAGATGAGCAATTACAATAAGAGAGTAATATTTGTCGCGGACAAAATAAAAATGATCAATGACGTTATAGAAGAATGTCATTAGAAGACGTATTAATTATAATGTATTAAGTAGGAAAAATCATTGAAAAAATATAAAAGAAAGAGAGAAGGTATATAGAAAGCTTCATGATACGACCGTTATTGAGTTTCTGTTGGAGTTCAATCAGCTCTTTGTCCTCCTTGTACAACTTTGGAAAGGGAAAGCTCTTGTCTCGAAGCATTTTAAACTTCTTAACTAGTCGCGAAACATCTTTCAAGGGCTCCAACAAAATATTCGAAATATTTCCTATTACTGTAGCTATCTCCAAGAGGCTTGGTATAAAGTTTATCTAGATACATCAGTAAAATACTTAAAGAAAGTATATGCATTATTTTCTTTTTTTTTTATAACAAAGCTTTAAAATTATTAGATAGAGTATTTTCATTATTATCAGGTTGAAAAATGCCAAATTATCGTTATCAATTTATACATGCGATACCTTTATAGTTAAACAATGTATGTAATACGCTGTTGCATGGTATGTTAAACATATTATGGATAGTTACGAACATACTTTGTTATCGATAATATCCGCTTGTACTAATAGAAGGGGTGAGGGTCCTGTCGTATCAGCACCATGAAGAGCTTCGAACATAATGATTAAAGAATTCTTCAAACAAAATCTGATGGCTTCCTCGATTACTGTATCGATTTTCATCAAATAATCTTTCCATTCCGCACGGCTCTGAGGAGGAAAAAGCAGTAAAGAAATTAGATATATATCAATTTACTGAGAAAGATTGCGCGGGAAAAAACTAAAGTACTAAAGAATTATAAAAAATATAATTATAGAAGATATGAAATAAATTAGAGCGGGGTACGTGTTAAGAAAAATTTGATAGATGCTTATCAATCCTGAGAGAGCGTGCAAAGTTGATAAGTAAAATTTAATTTACGGCAGATTGTTTGTTAAGTACTAAAGCTTACACTTTAATTAAAACTTTTCAAAATTAAAAATGTTTACCTCATGTATATCATAATGCTTATTGAAAAAGCGCAATATATATCCAATATACGAAACGGTTTATTTCTATTTCAGGTAACCCATATTCTAACGATATTAACTTAATCATTTTATTGATAAATTATAATGGATCTGATAGAAGATAATAGGCCAAACATGTTATGCTCGCTTACGGCGAGACTCTGCGACTCTTTGGAGACTTTTTGAATTAACCGAGAAGGCACGTGCTCACTGTGGCAGTCACGTTACGGAACGACATATCTTAACACGAATCTGCCGTAAGTACGCCCTTTAGTTCTCCAACTTTAGTTAGACGAGAATTGCTTTGTGTAGCCTGCGGGCGTGCAACGTACACCGTTTCTTCCGCAAATATTCTTTCGTCGAAGCTATTTGGTCATTTTTACGTTTGCGGAGTCTTTACGGAAAATATTTAACTTTACATAACTTGTCAGACATTTGCTGCCAGCCAGCAAATTGCCTCGTGGCACTTGTTGAAGTTTGTAGAAAATGTTAAAAAAATTAAATAATTTGCCTTATATATATATATATATATAAGACAAATTATTTAATTTATATATATATGTATATAAATTTTTAAACATGCTTTAGTAAGAAATTTGTTCAGAATACAGCGCTAGACATATTGGAAAGTATGTACATATAAAAGAATATGACAGGATAATAACAGATATAATCTTCGGGAACAGCACATATCTCGATGCGATTTGAACGCACTAGATTTTTAAACTTTAGTTTCTCTTACAAAACTTCTCTTATATTATATCAAGAATACAGTTAAAATGTATTTATTCGAGCAAAATTAATCTGTTTCTATATGATTAGACTTGATAATTGTTTGATTTTCTTCATACAATTTATGTTAATCGACCTACTTGACTTTCTGAGCATCATCTAATATAATAAAGTCTATTTTATGAGATTTAGAGAATTTTTGCATAAAATAATAAATTTTTTTTTGAACGATAGAGATCCGTAATTGCATTAAAGAAGCTATACCTCTTGTATCACATTCTTGAAGCCTTCATAAATCTCCATGATGTATAGGAATACCATATCGAGTCTTTGAGTCATAATTTGGAACGTCTCATCTCTGGAAAGTGAGAAAGTTCGACCGATGCTCGTTTACCAAGCGTTAAGTTTCAGTCACGCGTCTGGAGTTGCCGTAGCATTATGCGAAATGGAAATCCTACCGTACGTGCAAGAGCTCCTCTTTTAATACGGACAATGTGTATGTGTAATTAACCCTTATCTTGATCATTGGAGTGTCGCAGATGTTTTCGCAGATTCTTATGATCTCGGAGTTCGAGTTCTTATAAGTGTCGATAAACTCTTGAAGCTAGGACGACAAAAGTAATTTAACGTCTTTATTTGCCATTTTGTTTATATCGCGATATTGCACTAAATATAATAAATAATTGCGTTTGCCCTTTAATTATGTTTTTAGCATGCGTTGCTTGAGAAAAGAAAAAAATAATAAAAAAAAGAGAATATGATAATTTTCGAAAAATAACGAGGATAGTGAAGAGAGACTTTAACTTAAAGTTACTAGCTCAATGTCCTGTTACCTATACATACGCGTATTCATCGCATCGTAATTATTCCGTTCCTGCGTTACATAGAGTTCGTAATTAATTGTTCAAACGCAGGTAGATAGCGAGAGGACTTCTCTCGGGCAGTTCAAAATTAAATTTTACCGCGAGGCGTCCCGTACATATTGCATGAATTTACATGGACTTCGCACATGGACAAGGTAAGAGGCCCTAAGCGTACATTGGCCGTTTCGTTGAAACAATCCTCAATATACAAGTCTACGTAATCCGTGTTCCACGTCAGCTTGGTTAAGCCGGGATTGATCCTCCGGTCGAGCTGCCGAATTAATTCGTGAAACAGCGCACGTTCTGTCAGCGACAATGCTGAAAAATACAAGTTTCGCTACGTTACAAGAATATTTTGTTACCGCGGGGGAGAAATTATCACGTGTGATTGCAAATACAGAAAATATCGCTTTTATCACGCGCATTATGGACATGTGTTTCCCTTGAATCGTGTTATTATAATATTTGCATAAGCATTCGCAATTTAATCCAAGTACGTATTCAATATAGCTCAAGATAAATTTAGTTGCTACATATTCATATGTGTTTATGTATACACACACACACACACACACACACACCATATATATATATATTTAAAGATATATTTAATAAATTATCAAATGCAATGTGTGTGTGTTATAACACACACAGGGAACAATTCGAAAAAGATATCAATGAATATAATATAATTATATCTTCTAATAATATTTAACTTAATATATTTTTAAAGAAAATTTGATTAGGAATCATTATATTAGAAATAGTTAAATACCGAATTTTGTTAAGAAGCCATTCAAAAATAATCGAGCAACATTTTTAATCTATTATACTTATATCATTTAATTTCGTTAGAAAAACTTTTGTATTGAAATAAAATTTCACTATAAATATATCGTCAAGTCTAATTAAAAGACAAAACCTTCTACTAATATCAGCTTATCAATACTTAACAGGTTACTTTGTATAACCATTTGGCACGTAATTATTGAAAACAGCGAACCTTCGATAATCCTGTTATATGCAAACGTGACGGCGAGGATACTCTCGTATATAAAGTGTAGTGTGCTCCACTTGTCGTGTATCAGTTGTATGTTTACAGGTATGTTGAATCGCAGGCTGATCCAATAGGAACACTCGCGGCAGAGATTCAGGATATTAGGATCGATATTACACTCCAGCAGGCCGGATTTGCTGTCGCTACGACGTATCAAGCAACGGTCGAGCCGCGCGCGCGGATTTTCGCCGACGTCGTGCAGCCATTTCGCGTACAGATCCTTCATGGAGTCCTCGATGGATCCGATCACGATGTCTTCCTGATGATAGATCTCCTCGCTCATGGCGCAATAGGGCATCCATTCGGCCTCCCCCAGCATCTTTCGCGTCGATAGCAGACGGTCACCTTTCAGACGAAGATTCAACGCTCTACCGGCGTAGTACGGAGTAATCGAAGGATATTCTTCCCTCTCGTTCAGGACCTCTTGCTTTGTCCGTTGAATATCGTCGGCAAAGATCTGCCACACCTGAGCAGAAATATTGAAAGTTGTTAGTTTCGAATGTTACTTATTACTTTGATGATTTAAAACAATTTAACATTTTTGCGCAGAAAGCGGCATGAATCTTCGCTGTCAAGTATATTAAATTTTTAGTTTCTGAGCGTCTTGAATTTTGTTTACTGTATTTTAGATCACATCTAATGTTTTGAAATTTTTACTTGTCGTTTTTTGCGCTGAGAAAGGTTCAAGAAAGGGACCGAAACGTCCACTAATGCTTTCGTGATGAATTTTTACTTAATAAAGTTCTTTTTGCGCTCTATTTACTGCGCTGGTTTCTTATGCCTTTTTATTTTTACTATTTATTATTAACGGAACCATTTATTTATTTTTTAATTTTGATAATTATTTAATAATATCTATATTTAATAATATATTAATAATTTATTTATTATTATTTATTAATATTTATTAATATTAATATTTATTAATATTATTATTTATTCCTTCTTACGCTGGTATTTTTGCTGTCAAACAACGACTTTAAATTCTTGCGATTCAAATAATTGTAGAAGCTCCGCAGATCTTCGATCCCCTCTTGAACGTTGTTAACGTCCATGAAAACGGTGGCTATCAAGTTTTCAATCATTATCTCTAAGTCCCTCATTTCGCTACGAAATATGATCATATCATCGTGCCACGTAGAATCCTGAACAGCGAAAATCTTGTACGAATTGGCCTCGATTTTGCTCAAAGCCTCGAAGAAGAGTCTTTCAATCTTTTGACATACTCTTTCGTACTCTTCACCATTTGTACCACTGAATTTGGGACTTGAAATCTGAGCGGTCTCGTCTGACCTATCGTTGAAAAATGGTGTCGTTATTCACGAATATCACTACGCAAATTATTGTCTAGCATTTATTGAAAACAGTAGAAATAAAATCTGAATTATTCTGAATGTATATGACAGTTACATTTTTTTAAAAGAAAATATCTCGTTTAAATGAAAAATAAAAAAAATATATATGTAGAGTATGTAGTATATTTTTGGTTGTTGTCTCGCTACGCTGTATATTATTTGAACCTTGCAAAATCAATCATCGCTTGACAAATCTCGATCATATCCTGACACCTGCCGATGAAAACGTCGATGTAACGAAATATACTCTCCGTGTCTAAATTCCAGGTGTAATGTGTGAGATTGATGTGAGCGCTTGCAATCTGAAAATTATAAAACCAAAAAGTTTGTTTCGTTAAGGGATCATACGAGTTTTTATTCGACACAAAAATGTAAATTAAAATCTCTATATTATAACACAAGCGGTGTTCCTCGGTTAATTTGAGATCTGCTCTAAGAAAGATGTAAATGGAACAGAAGAAACGAAATAGAAGAGAGGATGCGCTTTATTATAATTTCCCGAAAATATTATCTAAAAATATATTCGGAAAGATATTTCATTAATATGTACTTGTTTACACAGGACATATATGTATCTGGGAAGAAACTCCTCGAGTAAGAATGCGAAGGACTGTGGACACACGTGCGTTAGCGACCCATAAAACGGTATGTAATGCGATTACACGGATTTCTGCACAAAAGTCTAAGGAGTCGTGTCACCTATCCCTTCGGGCACACATGGCGTGCTAACCGTGGCGCAACTCGAGAACAAGTAGTCAGGAGAGCCGGCGTATCGTCACACCGTTTCCCAATTCCCACCTCTATTCCGACTTATCTGCCCACGGGAGGAACGTAAGTCGGTGTTATATTGCGATCTCCACTTGAAGAAAAAGCCCTTTTTCATCTTGCTGTTTTGTACTTTTAAAAGGAGAGTTTCTCTAAGATAAATTGCGCGCGCCATTCCATTATTTAAATTTTAATTTCGTTAGACAGCGTTACCGAACGCGATCGTTTATTTGTGATTCTAAACTCACGGGAAACTATTTTGTGAGATGGTTCTTGTTGGTTGTGCCTCGTTACACTTGAAATTATCATTTACAATCATAATTACTGCTGAAAACCGAAATCACTTTATAACTCTTCCGCATTAACGGAGAGCTTCATCTCCTCGCGTTGTCCAACGAGGGGTCTAAGTAGCTAAAGTAACTATGCACACATAATTTAATGGGAGTTTAACTCACCGCTTGTGGGGAAGGTGAATTTGCAGATAGCATAAAGTACCACGTTTTATATGCTCTTCGTGTATACGGTCACATACCAACTTTTAAACTCACATGTACTTTAAAGGGGAGGGGAAGGGGATGTACTTTTACTTATTAACTACTAAACTAAATATGCGCAAAGCTTAGAAGCTATATGTAAATATGTAATATAACATTATTATAATTATTACATAACAACTAAACTTGTTTGAATTGTTAATTAATAAAAGTTAAACTGAATTTTCTGTTATATGACAAATATTTTCTTTCTCTACAAGCAAAAATTCGAGTAAAAGTTTTAATTAAACTGTCAATGGAATATGTAATAATTATGTATTAACATGAAATGTGTAAATATGCTATGCACGAATAATTAAAAAATTTTTTGCATAAAGTTAGGTTCTATAAAGTATCTTATAGAATACATTGTTTTTACAAAAGCATTTTTTAACATTTATTTTTTTATATAAATGTATGTATATTAATTATATCGAAAGTTTATCGCATAGAGTTATAAATTATATTAATATAAAAAAGTATTAAGTCTACGTAATTTACCTTATAATAAAGAGTCTTATAATCGTTGCACAATTTGATGCACTCGTCCAACAATTTCATACTCTTTCTAGTCTGCCCCGCAAATACGTCTGTTAGATCGATGAAGTCTTTGCACATGACGACGATCTGATTGCTGAGTGCGCTGAAGAGATTGCTTATCCTCTCGCGGGTATTGTAGTACGGGGAGTTCAGCCAAATCGTCCTGAAGAGATGCATCATTTTTGGCAGATATTGAGCCACGTTTGCGGGAGCCGTGCAAGTTTTCAACTCGGCACAAGTGTCCTTCAAGATGCTCAGGAACTCGATGTTCGATTTTGCCTCGACGGTACCGTGCTCGATTTCGTCCTTCAACATCAGGAACTGCCGTACGTAAGTAGACTGTGCAGCCAATAATATATCGATAATGAGCTCCACCGTGCTCTTATGCAACTGGTGATTCAAGCCACACAGGTTGTCGTCTGATCAAAAAAAATATTGCTCATTGAAATAAGTTAATATTATGGCACAGTCAAATTAAATCTTCTCAAAACTTTAAAATAAAAATTTTCGCTTTTTATGAATATATACGAAATAGATAAAACGTAACTATATAAAAAAAATTCTACGTTTTACGCTCCTTTTATACTACAATTTAAAGCTCCAAAATGATATAAGTTTCTTCGTAATTCTATAAGGTACACATGACAATGGGATTCCGCTAAAACGTTCCGTATTAAAGGAAACTTTCGTCCCTCCTAGGAAATCTCACGGATATATATTATCGGGGAAACGCGATTCTATCCTCGTAGCTACTACGTCTTTCCTTAGGAGTAAGCACTTACATCGATAAGTCCAGAAGTCATATTCGTCGTCGAGGCATAGTAACTCGTGCGGAGTTGCCTGTTCCTGGTCAGAGAGGGCTATTTTGATTTGGGTGTTCCAGTGGGCCACGACACCCTCCAGCCTCTTCACCAACTCCTTATCGGCGCTACCCTCCTCTACGGTGAACTCCCTACTCTCCAGAGGTACATATATCACGGTTAAGCCCAGCATTTTGTACGTGAGGTCCGTTAAATTGCACAGAAAGGTGTCCAGTTTGGTGCAGAAGTCCGCTTTCACACATGTGTTTCGGTGCGATTAAGGAAAAGAAAATCCAGGAACGTGATACGACACCGAGAAGCCTAGTTATCGCTGTTCCCGATACAACCATTTTTTATACGTCGCTATCCTGACGTCTATCACACGGAATTGCAGCGTGTACACGGCCGCTACATACCCGCTGATGGAGATTTATTGAACTGAATTGCCCACTGTATATCGAAATGATCGACTACCTTGTCATTGTCACATCAATTTACAATCGGAGCGTACAATTGTCTAGATCTTATCGAATATAACAATCAGAAAAAGTGAATAAAATGGATCGCGACGGTTTTGCATTTGAATTAAAATAATTTATTCAAATCTTAACGATTGAGAATATAACGTTCTATTATATATTTCTTATATTATTGCAGATTATATGTGCCGTTGTAAACTTCATAAAATTTACAATTAAAATTAGATATGTACATTTTATAACTATTTTCTGTGAAAAAATATTAATCAAATGTATAGAATGAGATTATATAGAATGAGAAACTTAAATTATTAATCATAAAATGAATTAATATAATCACCGAGATATATTGCGAAGATAAAAAACGTGGGTACGCAAACGAAGTTGCTGAATGTTCTGATGTACAATTAGCAAAGCGACGCTTCGATCCGGTTAAAATCCGCTCAGGATCCATTAGAAATAATGAAGTGACTCCCGTCCGCGAATGCAATGCAATCGTTTCTAACTCGACAGCGGAGTAATCCCGTTCGCGTACGTAGGCAAACATCGACGCTGGATTTACCAGCGACGGTGAGTTGTGCAGTGCATTTAGCCGAAAATTATGGTAATAATAACTTCATGCAATTCCCTGGTGTCCCCGCTTTTCCGCCGCCCGTTCCGCGGACAGTCCAGAACTTTGTGTCGTGCGTTGCGGTAACGGGATTGCAGTGCTAAAGTTGGAAATTCAGTTGGTAATGTCATCACGTTAGATTGTTATGACCTTAAGCCGGAGCAACTATGGACGATCGCGATGATCGCCCTTGGCATTGTGAGACAGGTCCGCCATAGTTCCTTTATCACGGATTGACACTACAGGCACTCATCGATCATTCTATATGCATACAGGATTATCATGCCATCGCAACTGACACCTCAACGGATAGACAGCAACATTTTCAAGGCGTATACCGATTTATAGAAAGGTGCCTTGTTACAATTATTGTGGTGGATTCTAAATATTAAGGCATAAGAAACGTTATAATATAATTAAAGGGACATTAAAAATAATATAAACATAATATATACTTAAAGAAAGAGAGCGTACTAATTATTCGCATTACGAAAAACAAAAAGATTACATGTGAGGTGAAGTTGACTATGGCAGAATATCCGCAAAAATCCAATTGCCTCGATTGGATTGAAATTGCCTCGCAAAAATCGATCATATATCAGTATATATCAACGGATTCAAGCGGGAGATAAAATGTACGATTTCTCCCCTGGGCGTCCTTCGGCAGTGAAGCTTTTTAAACGTACATTTAAATCCACGAAAAACTTTAAATCACCGCCGACTGCAAAATCAACCGGTCGCGGAACGCGGGATTTGAAAGTTAAACAGAATTTACATCGCACGGCGAAGCGCGGTCTCAAGTGGGTCACTCGAGGAGCCGCAAGAAGACGGGATATCGCGCCTGGACCCAATTAAAGTTTCGTAACTCGCGATCTGTACACGTACATTATTTGCCGAAACAAAACAAAAAGAAAAGAAGAAGAGAGAGAGAGAGAGCGAAAAAATGAGAAAACTTTGCGGGCCTTTCCCGTTGGTCTATCGTTATACATCCCTCTGTTCTGCGAATTCATGTCGCTCAGCTCGCTCTCGCGCTGCTCGCGAAACTTTCCGCATTAGTTGCGCGAATTAATTGGGTAGTTTGACGGAAATGCAATAACAGATACGGAGAGGGGAGGACGGAAGGATACTGTCCGGCCAAGTTTCGATTGTGAAGAAGATCGGCGCGAGCACGTTCTGGATGATGCTCAGTATATGGCTCTCCACCTTGTCGTTCAACGACCCGAAGAGAATGCGCTCGCGAAAGTTCTCCGGATAGAGAATCTCGTTGGGCTGTCTCACGAAGTAGGTTAGCTCGTGCACGGGTACCGTAGGAAATGAAAATTCTGTGGTCAGGTCACCGTCCACGTGATAGACGCAGAGGACCGGAATGCTTGAGTCGTGGAAGAACTCGCGGATGTCCATAACGCATTTCCACGTCCAATCGCTGTCCGTCAGACCGCTCAGCGTCGTCATATCCTTAACACACTGAATCTGAAAAAGGTACCGAAGATACCGAGTTTTTCCGACTTCCTGCTCTCGGTACAAATGCGTGAATAAATATTTTTCTTTTTGTTTCTCAACGTCATCGTATTTTATTTCTGGAAATACGCGGCTGTTTCAATGTGAAAATTAATCCAAATTGTTTAAATATAATTTCTTGAATATAATATTATTTGCTAATGCTTATACGATCTAGAGATCTTATAGTTTTGTATATTTTTTCGGAATAAATAACGAAACAAAACACAAAATTAAAAATGTTATTTAATCTTGAAATTATAGGTTTAATTTAAGATATAAATAAAGAAGCATTATACATATAAATTCAGAAGAGAGGCATATTAATTTGCCTCGTGCGCTCACCAATTCGTTTAATTCGTCCGTCCCGTACATCGGACGCAGCTCGTCTGCCTCATCTTCCTCTTCTTCACCTGCAACAATACACATTCCGCTTGACAATCTCCACCATAGATTGCGGATTCTGAAAATAAAATTCGATCTCCCCGCGCGATGCGTACATACGCATCCGCGTTCGCTGAAAAGGCGTTCTCTCGTAACTAATAAGGGTCATTGCAAAGAGGAAACAAATTCCAGGGGACGCGCCGGTCGTTCGTTAGTCGTCAATTGGAGAGACGGCGCGCGATGGGTCCTCCTAAATCCGCCAGCCAGATTAAATAGAAGACATTCGTTTTAAGGGTCTCTCTCGTTCGTTCCGATATCATTCCTCAGGCCTTCTCCGCAGTCTCGATCCCATCCCGGGATCCATCGCCGCCGCCCGTTTGCCATCCGTGCCTTTGCTCTAGGCAATCTAATAGGAACTATAAATCGCAAGTAGAGCTAGTAAATCGACGGAAGAGGAAACACGTCGCGTCGCGATCGAGAGACGCTACCGTAGGCCACGTTGGAGCGATTTATCCTTCCGCTATGATAGCGGACATTATGCAGATACGACGATGTCTTCTTTCGCGACATGCAGCGACTTATCAGTCTCGCGTGTATACTTCCTCGCAGATATTGTCGCGAAATTATTAAACGTTACCGTGCTTAGCACGGTGAAGGAGAAGTCATAAATAGAGTCAAACAATCTAAATGATAAATTTTCGCAAGATAATAAATTAGTATTAATCCATTATTTCATCCATATCATCTTTATTGTTTTATATACAAAATGTTATGTATAGCAGATGATAATTCTAAAGAATATCCTCAAGATACGATTCAGAGATTAAAATGCTATCTGTTAAAATGTTATTTGTTAAAACGCTGTTGATTTTTTTTTCTTTTTTAATGCCACGGTCAAAGAACGCGGTCACTCTGTCGTACAGATAATTGAATTTACGTGGTCTCTATAGATTAATGTGAGATCAGATAAAGGATTTTACTGCAGTCGGCCAAGGGACAAAATCGCTGTCCTCTATCATCCGTAACGTAACGTGACGTTAATTGTTTGCGGATCACGGATTTGTAGATCCTACCGTTTCTTCTCGCCTATGTTCACGAGGAAGAATAGATTCTCCGGATAATAATGTTAGTTCGTGGTGGATAGACGCGCGCATAGCTAGCTTGCATATAGATTATCGGTTTACCAAGTTCACCTACTTTCGCGGATCGTGCAAGTACCACGAGAACTCGCGGGAGGACGAATTAGCTTCATTTTCGCCAGCAAGCGGCGGATGCGATCGCGGGGAATCGAAGGGGAGTAAATTGCCATAATTCCGGGGACAAATTAGGAGCCGGGCAATCTGCGCGGAATCTGCGAATGACCGATTAATCGTCGCAAGTAGTCGGCTTACGCGCGATATATTATAATTTGTAAAATAGAGAGATTCGAGATATTTATTAATATACCGAGCACTCTCGACGTGCAATCGTATATCCATCTCTCTTTCTCTTTCTCTCTCTCTCACATCTATCTCGTCTTTAAAATTATCGCGGAATTTATGATTATCGAATACACTCGCGGCATTCAGCGTACAAAGCAACCATTGTAATTGCAAATTGGATGCGGCCATCGTCGAATCCGTATTCA
The DNA here is from genome assembly GCA_963971435.1 of Lasius platythorax. Lineage (NCBI taxonomy): Eukaryota > Metazoa > Arthropoda > Insecta > Hymenoptera > Formicidae > Lasius > Lasius platythorax. The sequence goes on from OZ020535.1 coordinate 7,716,936, forward strand.
AATTCGAGCGCGTCGAGCTGTCGAGCGTACTTGTTTCAAATTAGCCGCATTATGGTTAACATGGCCGTTATTATTGCTGCCTTGTTAATATTTGCAGAAGTATCGAGGAAATTATACGGTTGTCGTAACGCGCGCGACTCGCGCGAACTAACAAATGAATTAAATAAATCCGTCCTGCTTAATTAATCAACGTCGCACCGTAATGAAGTATTCAAAAATTTATCAGTAGCACGTATCAATCATGAATATCGCGCCTAATGATAATGGAATTACACACATCATGATTTAGGGTATATTTGGAAAAGATAATTTAGTCGGGGAATAAAACGTATAACCATTTCGCCATCGAGAATCGTGTGGAAAGCGAAAGTATTTTAATATTCCTCTCACGAATGTTGCTCATGATCGATTCCACGGATATCTTTGAAGATTTAATGGGGGAATTAGAGGGACGTGAGCGGCGAGATCGTACGAAACAGCGGTTGAAAACGATGGTTCGAAGATGTCGAAAATAGAACAGGCGGAGTGAAGGAGAAGAGCCGTGAAAAAGGAGCGGAAAATCGCGAGAGTAAAGAAACTGGAAAGAGAGAGAGAGAGAGAGAGAGAGAGGGAGTGGATACATTTAATATTTTTCTCGTAAATCTTACTGCGCCTTTCCGCTTCATCGCTGGACTCGGCGTCCAAGTACTCTCGGCGTGGGTCCGGGGGCGGCTTATCTTTAACTTTATTTCTTCGTCTTTGCATTTTATTGACGGGGTGGCCTGCCGGCGTCGTCGCCTCCCTCACACGAGCCTGTGCAGCTGATTTATGCGCCCGGTCCGACTGTTACGGCACCGAATCTTTCAACGTTTTCGCCGTAGATATCCTCGAGCATCGTTGCGAAGTTGCTCGAGAGCAAGAAGAATGGTTTCGGCGGTAGATCGGCTTTTGGACCGATCGTTCGTTGTCAAAGAGGTTCTCAATATCTCATAAGAAATATTATCGTCGGTAGTTGTTTAGATAAAATCGATCACGCGAGAAGAGAAGTTGTAAACCATTTTGCATCTATTTCGTGATGATTATTATATATGATAATTTATATTATTTACTAATCTGTAAGATTTATTAAAAACATAGCGATCGTTTTATTATTAAGAATAATAGAGGGTTATATAGAGGGAAAAGAAATCATGTTGTTATTAATTTTTTACTTTGAATATACATATATACTTTTAATATTTTAAATATATATTTATTTATTCATTATTATTAAGTTATTTATCTCTTCTTATAAATTGAAGCTTCAGGAAGCTAGTGAAAACTTTCCACTTCGTTACGTACATTACACGTCCCGGTGAGCAAATCGCGGAACTTCAGTTTATTAGGTTCATTGTGGCCGCTTATTCGTTAAAATTACGTGCATTACCTCATTTCAAAGCTACTATCTCATTTGCGTTAGAGAATAATCACGTGCATTTTATGCATGAATAATTGCTGCATCTGTTATAAGACTGAATAATATTAAATGCGTACGGGGCAATCTTAATAACGTAAAAACAATTTCTCTTAGTTCCTCTCTCGACTTCGTATATCGCTTTTAAAAGTATTAAATAGCAAAATAAAGAGATAATAAACTTAGAAACGCTCGGATGAGAGAGCGCATTTAAAGGATAATAACAAGCTTTCTACATTATAGAGCTTAATTTGAGGCTTGGATAGAAAAAAATCGAATGTGTTTCCGTAAATATCTAAATTTCAGATATATTATCGCTGACGAAGTCACCTGCATAAATTCGTGTTATAATTTACTAAAATAAAGCTAGGAATAGAAACATACGAATCTCGCTAATTACTAATTCGACTAATTGCACATTAATGGAATTTGTTAACCTTCAAATAAATTTATTTTTATCATTCGATGATATTATATATCATTATAAATGCTTCTTGAGAGAGAGAGAGAATAATATAAAAACGTTTGTGGATGGCAAAAATACGAAAAAAATATTGACATTTTAGGTATTTCAATTTTCACGCGTGTTCTGATGAAAAGTATTTTAACGATGCACGCAGAATTTAGAAGAATAAAAAGGATTTATATTTGTATTTGAAATTGTATTTGTGTGGAATTGTATTTGTATTTGAATTGTATTTGGAAAATTTTCTTTTAAAAAAGATTAGATTAAATGCTTAAATGCTTCTAAAGAGTATAAATCATGATAGAGGATAGTCGAATTATATTATATGTGTTCAATAAATGCTTAAACAAATTTTGATTTAGTTTTATAAAATAATATTAGACTTGAATGGCAACAAAGATTGTTCTTTCGTAATAAAAAGAAGATCCACACGTCTTTGAGTTAATATATTTGATTGTTGCAATTTATGTTTCTCGTTCGTAAAAGATAGATACTTTTAATTATTCTAAAATGTAAGATGCAAACATGCAATCTCTTTTATCCGGATGCATTTTGCATGCAATCTCTTTTATTCACCAGACAAACCATAAATCCGACCATTTTTGATCACAGCTCTTTGATGTAGTAGAGATGGGTTACTGTACATATGAAAATATCGTAAAGCAATGGCTGTTTGAATGTGTATCGACGAAATATCCTGATGTGGCTGTATGAATCATGCTCACTGGTACGTGATCCTGCGTAACGCACAGAGGATCCATCCGCGGACGCATATCCAGTTAGATCGACAGACAAAAGGAGAAATTGCACCGGTCAGTTATAGAGGGGGCAGGTCGATGGAATGAAATTAAAAGAGGCGAAACTACAAGATTAAAAGGCAAAGCGGGGACCTACTCCGAACTGAACGGCGTCGGTTGACTGCTCGCGGAGACATTTATATTCCCGGGGAAATCGTTATTGACCGATCAGAGAATTCGAATAGCTTTGTCGCGCCGTTCTTCCCTTTCTTTATTTCGCTCACCCTTTCACTAAAAAAAGAACGAGACAGCGCGTGAACATCGACATCTGTCTCGCCAAGAGCTTCGTCACAATATCCTCACACTCGCTCGCTACGAATCGCAATCAGAAAGTAATCGTCGTTCCAGTGCGGATATAATTTTTTTCTGTAGGATGAATCGGTAATATTGGATGTACTTTTTTGCAGTGTGCAGCAATTGAAATAGTAAAAACAAATATCATTGATTATATAAATGATCGAGAGTATAAAAATTTTTATATTATTATAAAATCCTTTATATTATATTAGGCAGATCAGGTAACCAGGAATTTAACGCTGGACGTAGTTCTAAACACGGTTCTATGTTTTTAAAATTAAACGAAGAATTTACAATAGGAAGCTCCAGCTCTAGCGTCACAATTTTCTTCACCGATAGCTCAGCGACCGTAATAGCTGTCTAAAGTTTTCTCAGAAATATGGGCCAAAATGCCAAAATATACCTATAGACTATACAGACCGGAAAGCGGAAATTGAGCTAGAACATGAGACGAGTTTTGCCAGGAAGAACTAGTTATGAAATACGGTGCATTTCTCTCTCTTACTTTCGGATAGCGAAGATGCAGGGTTTACGTGAAACTTAATCGAGTAAAACACATATTTAAGCATGTTCACAGTAGCTGTTAGAAATATGTTTTCGACAAAGTATGTGAGCTCTTGCATTTTGGTTTCTATATTTTAAAATGCAGTGTAAATATTTATATAGAATATATATATATATATATATATATATATATATATATATATATATACGCGAAATATTAAATTATACAAGTATAGAGATTAATTATTTATTAAACAATTAATGTATCACAGAGCTTATCCTTATTTTATTTACTTGATCCTGTGATTCGATTGTTTTACTGCGCATTTTCAATCCAAGTTGTATTTAGATCGTCAAAAAATCAAACGATAAAGCATCAGATGAAATATATTTAACTCTATTAGTATTGCCGAAATATTACATACTATGACATATACATACGCGGAATATTAAATTATACAAGCATTTTAAAGCATAGATTAATTATTTATTAGACGATTAATGTATCGCGGAGCTTGTCCTTATTATTCGATTCTGCGATTTGATCGTTTTACTGCGCGTTTCCAATCCGAATTATATTTAGACTACCGAAAAGTTGAAAGATTGGATGAAATATATTTGACTCTATTTGATGAAACTTTACACATATATAGGGGGAATAAATAAATAAATTTAGAAATTTTCAGTTGCTGCCCAAGAACGATTTCTAAGGGATAAAACCACATATATAGAGCGACTTTTGCTTGTCTCGATATACCTCGAAAAGCATTCGAGATGTCAAAAAATGTTTTATATAAAAGTTTCATGGTAAGAATACCTCTATTTAACCACATTAATAAAATTTTGAAAAAATAATTTTTTTCTAAGATTAAAAAAAGATTTGTTTTCAAAAATTATTTTTTCAAAATTTTATTAATGCGGTTAAATAGAAATATTTTTACCATGAAACTTTTGTATAAAACATTTTTTGATATCTCGAATGTTTTTTTTAGAAATTTTCAGTTGCTGCCTAAAAACGATTCTAAGGGGTAAAGCCACATATGTGGAGCGACTTTTTGCTTTTCTCGATATATCTCGAAAAGCATTCGAGATATCAAAAAATGTTTTATACAAAAGTTTTATGGTAAAAATACCTCTATTTAACCACATTAATAAAATTTTGAAAAAATAATTTTTGGAAAAAAATTTTTTTTTAAATTTTAGAAAAAAATTATTCAAAATTTTATTAGTGTGGTTAATTGCAAAATTTTTATCAATTATAATATTTTTGTATCTTGTAATAGACAATTTTTCCTCTAACATCATTGGTAATCATAATTTTGATAATTATTGGTGATCATAATTTTGCTAGTTACTGTACGCACAAGTACGGTGATTATATCTATGATTTAGTAACATAATTACAGTTGCATAACTTTTCAATCATTAGTTCTCGTCCGTGCATTACATTCTTCTATCCGTAATACTTTTATTTTCCTTTGTTGCATCCAAAGCTCATTTATATCATTATCTGAAATAAATTATTAATCTGCACAAGCTTTTATAGATTTAATATATGTGTATGTAAATGTGTAAATTTGAAGCAAATAATGAGATAAAAAGACAATACAATTTATTATAATTACTTACAAGTTGTGACACCTATCGATGTAGTAAGAGAATATTAATTGTATTTCTGATAGTTATATAATGTAAAAATACGGTAAAATATGCAATTTGGTCGATGTAACAGCTTCATCAATTTAAATTATAAAATGTACCAGCACGGATTTCAAGAGGCTATCTATAGTATATTCAGGCAAACTGTGCTCTCCTCATTAATTCGATCTGCGGTGTATAAAAAATAATTAAAAAATATGAAATAATCCGAGCAAACTTCCTGTTATTGCTCGCAGAATTAATTAACATCTCAATATTTTTATTTTAAACAAAACTGAGATTTTAAACAAAACTCGATTGCCAAAGTAGAGGCAACGATAGTTATCGTATGGAAGTGTCCCGTTTGCTCAAAATGCGATTGCCCACACTACTCACATCGATCGGTGCTTAGGATTTTTTATTAGATTTATCAATCAGAGGATTCCGTAAATAATTAGGACATGGGCAATCGGATGTCATTCTTACCGTATATATGCTAATTAAACGAGGAACAATCTGAAGTGAATTTGGCAGAGGCTTCTAGTTAATTGGCATCGTAAATAATTCCTAGTAGGTTCTTTCGTAACTGATAATTATGAGAACAGCTTTAATATTTTTCTTTTCCGTCATCATGTATTTTTGATGAAAGAGATACTTTTGTTTTTCATGATACACACACATAATAAAAAAAAATCAGTCTTGTTTACAGATGCAAAATTAATTTAATTATGAGAAGGTTATTTTTACGCAATATATGAGAAAGAGAGAAAATCATTATTATATCATAGAAAATAATAAAACCGTTATTATATTTTATAAAATAATAAAGGTATACTAAAACAGTACGTATTTTTCTTGACATGTAGGTGTAAAATTTCTAACGAGTTTGTTTTTGCATAGCGATACGCACTTGATTAAAGTTTGGATATATTGCAACAAAGGCTTATATACACACACACATATATATATATATATATATATATATATATATATATATATATATATATAATTTTAACGTACTGTGAAGTCTGAAAGTAGAAAATATATTTTTCCAGAAAAAAAATTGATCGGGGAAATTAGTCTCTAAGCTTTCCATCGAGTCAAGTACGAGATGCATCTACAACATCGCAACGTCGATAATGAGAAATTTATCGAGGTGTGAAAAAGCGCGGTCGCGCTTGTCGATACATTCGGTGTTATCGCGGCTTTATATCGCGTACATTCTCCGACAGCACTTATAGGGGCAATGTCTGCGTCTCCCAATTCGAATTTCGATTTAGCGAGCTTCCGTGAAAAAGCAAGTAATAGGTGTGTACTAGCCTATGTATCGTGGCCGAACCACGCCGGTAGGTCCACGGTTGTTTGTCGACGAGAGGTCGGCGTTCCCGTGAACGCTTTTCTTCGGCAATCGATTGCTCGCCGGACGAACGAGAGATTTTCTCGAGTGCTTTCGCTGTCTCGCGCACGTTGGGTTCCGGCTTCGGCGTTCGGTTTGATCAGAACACGAAAGGAAAACTAACTGCTTTTTCTCGCGCGCGCTCGCGTCTGATGAAAAGCCAGTTTAATCGTTTGCGTCCCATCTTGCGATCCTGCTCTCCGAAAAATTAGTACTTGTACAACGGGCAACGTTTAAAAGGTGAACGAAATAGTTTGTCTAATCCTTACCCTACCAGAGGATCACGCGTCAGAATCAACGTTTTATATAAATTATTCTTCTACAATTAGTTATCATAAAACGAAAAATAAGTTAAATAACGCAGGAAGCAAGAAAGTATAAGCGATTGCTTTCTCTGTCAATAAACAAATTATATTTCTTATTAATAATAAAACGCAAGATGCGTTTAATTGATAAGAAGTATTATATTGACATACATGTGCATTACTATTATCTTCAGTATATTATCTTGTTAAACGGTTTGATATTTCACGGTTGATGAAGACAGTTTTACACGATCAGAAAACTTCATATACTATCAGACGATCTGTCACGCACTCTATTTAATATTATAAGTTGAAGTAAGATGAAATATACCTTGTACAAAGCATCAGCGATCCATCATACAGAGGCTGTCGCGCATCATTTGATAGATCGTCTACTGAACATCTGACATGATAATACTCCTTAAATGCACGAAGAAGGTTTTGACTCTCTCTATTCCGCTGAGTTCATCTGCTGATGTATGCGACCATCATCACACAAAGTAATAAAATCCGATAAAACATCTTTTTATAGCTGCATCTAATCCCATTTAAAAGAATGTTGTTGAAAACAAATTTATACATGTGAATGAGAAATGCACAATAGAATTAATCAAAATCTCCCTCTTTACAATTATTTTCTTTAATTTATAGTTCTATGTGAAATCACTATTACGAAAAAAAGATTTAGATCTTAAAAGGATTTATCTTTTTATGAGTATATATAAAATTTTTCGTTCCAAAGTATTGTTGTCTGTAATATTTGATGAACATTCCGCACACATTTTTCATGTGGATTCTTTTATCCTCGATCCGATAGGGAAAGTTTGACGTAAAGTGTTGCAAAAATAATTTCTGTTACGTTACAAATATGACGCACCCTCTTTTTCTGTTTGATGCGTGCTAAAATTTTCCTCGTGATCACGGAGAAGAAATTTATATAGTTCTTTATGAAATTATTATTACGAAAAAATGATTTAGATATTAGAAGAATTTCTCTTTTTATGAATATATAAAATTCTTTGTCCCAAGGTATTGTCTGTAATATTTGACGAACATTACGCATACATTTTCCGTATGGATTCTTTTACTCTCGATCCGATAGGGAAAGTTTGACGTAAAGTGTTGAAAAAATAATTTCCGTTACGTTTCAAACATGACGCACCCTCTTTTTCTGTTTGATGCGTGCTAAAATTTTCCTCGTGACCACGGAAAGATTTTTCCCGGGAACATTAAGCCGATAATGTGCCGGACGGTGCATAAAACACATCGTTTTATGCCATGGCGGGGCACGTTGAAAGTGCTGCGGTGATACAGTAACGAAGGGGGGGGGGGAAAGATTGAAAGAACTTTGCAGGAAATTGCGCCTGTGTAGAAAAGTTTGCCACGCTGGCTGTCGTCAGACGCGTAAATTCGCCATTATTGAATTCGACGCGGAAAATTTCGTCAGAGCTCGCTCTTTACAAGAGAGCGGATTACACTTCCGAAGGTTACAGGAAGTTTAAATAGCTGCGCCGTGCCCTGGTTTAAAAATAAATAACTTCCGGAAATTCTATCAAGCGAGAGATTTCCCAGTTTCTTAGCGCTCTGACGTTTACTGTCAGTGTTAAGCAAATAAAATTCGTGAGAAATGCGATTTTATTTCTTCTATCGTTTGCGAATTATTTGCAAAAAGACACGAATGTACAAAATATATAATATTATATAATATTATATAAAAATAAAGATTAATCATTATTTTTAACATCGTCGGATATTTTGTCCTGAAAGGAGTATTTTGTTTCGCCTAAACCCTAAACTGTCCATTTCCGTTGCAATCATTTCCCATGAATTACTAAACAGTATGCATGAACGTCGATATTTATGAGCAGGTCATTCGTTGGGAATTCACAGAGAAGCTTTCCATAACGGCATGGTGCGCAAGGTTCAAAGAGATAAAAGGGATGAAAATGTCAAAAGGAACGAGGGGTTGAAATCTTGTCACTTTTAGCGATGGCGGGCGAGCGCGAGGCGCGGAATGCAACGAAATAAATCCTCCCGGGATCTGCGTGATATCTCTCTTCGTTGCGACGCGTTTCTTGCTGGCGTATGTGACAGTTTAAATTGAGTCTGCGTTTATGCTTTTTCCATCGCATGCGATTTTCTAACATTGCATGCCGCAGGATCAAGCGGAGAGAGAGGGAGCGAACTGCAATGCCGTTCGATTGTTGGCTTAAGCTTACAAACAATACAAAGTCCGGTGTTATTTCATTAAATGTTGATCTGACCGAATCGCTTAAAGTCTCTTTCTCTGTAGGGAAACATGTGTTCCGTATCGGCATACAATGTCTCTCGTAAGCCTGCAAAATAGAGAGAATCGCGGCAATAAAGCGATTCTCCTTTCCTCGGAATTACGTGCTGCTATAGCGATGCGGGGGAGGAATAGGGGACGTAAAACATATTAGATATTCAGATATTCCTATTCTACTATCGGATACCAATAATTCGGATCGATGCGAATATTCATTTACACGATTGCAATATACGTATATAAATATCGTATTGATTTTAGAAACGTGCATACATACTGTCTATGTTCACTTTCTTAACAGAATGAAAATAAATGGCAGAGACATGCACAGATATATGTTATGTCAGACAAATATTATATGATAAAAAAATAAAAAACCTTACTTTAACCTTTTGAATTGTGCGATCGTCTGTTATTTCGTTTGTTATTCATCAAACATATTTGGAAGATAACTGTTTTCTATTCGCTTCTTTGCACAGAAATGCAATAGCTGCTCTTCCGCTATCATGTTGTGATTGCGTTTCCGCGCGCTTCGTACTTTACGTATCCGTACCTCTCTGTTGACAGAATAGCATTGTACATCGCGTGCGTTCGACCGTACCCTCTTTTATCGCAATGCATCCGCGATCTTTTATAGAAATGGCTGTTTGCAAAATTCATACGCCGGAGGTTTTCGCCGATCAACGCCGTCGTACGCGATCGCACGACCCTCCACCTTATTCCGTTGAAAATCGATGACGCGAGTTTGAATCGCACTTGTTAGCATACGCCACCTCCCTATCGTTCTCTGCGAATCCCCGCGCATCGTTCAATTTCTACAAAGTCTCATCTATTTCCGAATATTATGTCACGCGCCATCCTGTACGTACAAGAACGAAGGATCACGGAGCAGAGCAATTCTGAAATAAATCTAGCCTGGAAGAGAGACGCGCTTTTATACATATAAAACACGACGGATATTCCGACAATCGGTGCAACGATGTCGCGTCAACGAGAAAGCGTTGATCGTCGCCCGATTAAACGTCTTCGTCTTCGACGTGATTTTTATCGCCATTGGAGAGACGGAACTGTGAAATCGCTACCCCAAGAAGTTTCCGCCTCGGTGCGTCGAAGGAAAACGAGCGATTTACTGTCGCTACTCGATTCTGCATTATATCATTATACTCTCAGAACTTGTATTTTTTTTTTTTTTTTTGTTTGTTAATGTAAGGCATCTATAATTTCTCTATATAGTGAGCATAATGTATTAAGTGACATTATCAAGCATCGATAGAGTAATAATGTCTGTATTTTTTAACTATTTATCTTACGCAACATTTTTAATAATATAATTTTTTTGTACATTTTTTTCAATACACTTCTTTTATTATGGATCCGAGAACATACAATGTACCTTTACTACGTTCTGTTAATTTATTCCAAAAGTGTTCTCGTCTAAATGGATTTAATAAGCAATTTTAGTCAAGATTTATATCTGCAGTTTGCGTGTACATATTCTTCTGCTATTGTACTTTCATTAAAAGATATCACTTTTCGTTAACATCTGCTGCGCACAAGATATAGGAGTTAAAAACTTTCTTGCATACGCGAAATTCGGGCGTATTTCTTTCGACATTATAATTGATTTAAACGTCCGCACACAACAATGTTTCGCAAGTGCGCAAAATGTGCGGATGATGAATCCACCAACGCTAATCATTTACAAACTCGTCACATACACACACATGCATGCATAGTCAAAATTTCGTATTCAAAACTCTGCCTTTTCCACAAATATGGTGCATCGATGCCGTGTTGTTAACGGCTTGGCTACGTATATCCTGTGGGATTCTAGGATACACGATGCGAAATCAAATTACAGTTTGCTTGCGGCTGACATGCGGCTTGGCTTGTATGGCATTAGTCAGACGAAAATTCATTGATCAGTCGGTCACGACGCCTACATTTTCGAACGTGCGGCAACCAATTACGTGGTGGGCTTTGAATCAAACAGAATGAATCAACCATACATAAGCCGGCAAGTAGTACGAGAACGCGCGGACAGATCAGCTGCCTTATTTCGATTCTCTTGTTGAACGAATAATGATAAGATATTAACATCAAATACGTATACCGGTCTCTTTTAGCGCTGATAGAACGTATTATGCGTTTTGCAATTAAGAGATGAATCAACGCCACGTGAGTGGACTAAATAATGTAACGATCCCCACGATATACAATGTTGAAAGCTATATTTACAAACATGTATTTCATTACTTGATGCACATTACGATAAACACAGAAAATACTCGTTAGAGAATATGCTCGTCAGATATGCAAACAAATTATGAAGAATCGGTACATATATTATATTTAATCAGTTCTCCTGTTCATATTTTTACGTCTAATAAGATAACGGCAGATAGTAACTCCTGTCTCTAACTTGGTCGTAATAATATAACGTCTATAGAGATGCAGTACAACGCAGCTTCCGTCCGATCCATATATTTGCAGAAATTACGTTAGGGAAACGCTAACAGGATGATGTTAGCGTTTCCCTAACCGTGACAGAGATACCATCTCTGACTCACAGATGATTCACTTTCGTCTGTAACGCTTCGACAAACGTACCGCATAGAATTGAGCTGTTGCAGATACGCTTAATCATTTTCACGCGATTCAGAGATGACTCGATGTTCGTTATTTCTTGGGCTGTGCTCGTTCAGTCGCGGAAATTGTCATGTATTTTTACTCCCTATGATTAAACCTTTTGCGTTTATTCAGAAATTAATATAGTGGCTTTTATAATAATGTTCTCTCTACGTGTTTCAAAAAATTATATAAACTATATATTTTAGAAATCTTTTTATAAAATATTGCTAATTTAAAAGTAAATTATTTTTTTCGCAGATTAGTTATTACAAGAATATCTTCAATATTATTGAAGAAATATAATAAAATAATTTAAAAAAGCAACCAGATTTATATGTATATATTTCGTATTTACTGCAAAACAATAATTATATTTTTCTTAGTATTTTTTAATAAGTATAATAATAAAATTTTATTATTATTAGATATAAAATTTAGCTTCTATAAATACAATACAATAACAATTTTCATATTACTTCGATGCAATATCTACTCATAATAGATTTTGTTTTCTGATTTATTTTCAAAGATTTAAACAATACAATCTCTCTCTCGTTTGTTTGAGCTCTTCATGTCTATCATTGTTCATCCCCTGTCAAAGAGCGGCGTGAAGAGATAAACGGAGAATTGATTGTATAAAATGAATTGATAGGTGAAATATAGCTCGATGCAGCGTATCAAACTAATATGTAAAAAGACGCCGAGAGGATTGTTTGCGTAAAAATGATAGACGAGAGGATACAGTATCGAAGTGGAGCGAGATGCATGTTCCTGTTTCCCGGAGATGGAAATATTCTGACACACGTCCTCGGGGGTGTCGTATCCCGGACTAGTGCAGCGACGTGATGTTTTACGAGATGGCTGTGTGCTAACTGTATCTCGTTATGTTAGATTTTACTATGCACTTCGAGCGCTCGCTGCATAAATTCGTTCACCAATGAAATCCTCATCGCGTAGCATAATCATCGGGCCGAGAGAATAATCATCCTGCCGTCGAAATCGCAAGCAACGACGGTACGTCTGTCGTTTTCCCATCTCTCTTTAGCGACAAAAGAATCTCGACGAATTTCTCCAATAAACTTTTCGAACTACAAGAATTCTGCAGATACAATTATACGTTGCGCTTAGAATGAAAGAATTTGGCCCGTTTTAATATTTTAAGCAATTCACGCGCTAACTCGAAATTGTACAGAGCATCAGTAAAAGATAACAAAATTTGCGATTAAATAACTCTATTTTTAAATTATAGTTAATTCTATTTTACAAAGCAGGTGCATATTTTTCGCAATAATTAATTGAAATAACCATTAGAATGACAAATGATGGAATTTACAAATTATTGTTTTATTGCGATATTAATAATTTATATTCCAGAGTGTCTTTATCGTTTCGTAGTTCTTGTCATCATTCGCACGGCTAGACTCGAGCAGAGAAGACACGCATCACACTCCGTGCATAGTATCTTTCGAAATGCGATCTTCTTCATGCAATTATTACAATCATTATCAATTGGTGTGATTTATCAATTTTCGTGATTCACTTCGAGACGCTTATAATTCGTAAGCGATCAGAAAGCGAGTGTCTCGAGAAGCGATGGCTATTTATCGAGGCACGCATATTTCATACAATATACATATACGTACATCTTAAATCAAAGCGATAGCAATTATAAATTATTATTTTATTGTGATGTTTGTAATTTACGGGCCATATAACTGTTTATTATCTATTAGTGACAAATGTAACGTGGCAAGTGATGCGCAAATTGCGAGAGTCGAGCCGGATCGTATTATAGCTTTGTGCGATCGTTGTTTTCGTGTTGTTTTTGCGTGGCAGTATTATTAAATTTGCGTCGTGTGTAATCAATATCGAGTGTGCCGTTCAAAGTGTCGTGTGGCGTGTCGTGTATTTTGCTGATTAGTGCATGCGTGATTGTAATCAACCGTGTTTTCGCGAGTGAGTGTCACACAAGAGCTCTCTGCGACACCAGAGATCAGCAAGGGATGAATAAGAAGGGAGGATGCTTCTACAGATCAATGTTGTGTATAACAAGTTCGCCGTTTTGCGCATCGTATAGTTCTGTGAGTATTAAATTATATTTTATTTTAATCTCGAGGGACAATGAATTTGTGTGAATATTAAATTAAATTAATATACATATAAGATGCATATATAAGAAAAAGAATATCAGAAAAGAACGGAAGAATAAATGTAATTACAATCCGTAATACGTTAATTGTTTATTGATAATTAATTAAAAATTCAAAAAATAAAATATTTTGCATGAATTTATGCTGTATTACGTTAAATATTTTGTGATAAAATCAACTCTTATGTTTAACTATTACGTACTATGTTTGGCCTTGGTGTAGCGCGCTCTTGTTTACATTTCATAGCCTTGTCGTGATTTATTGTAGTATTATAATATTTTTCTGACGGATGTGAAAATTTTTATTTGCAATAAAAGAGAGATGTAACAGTAAAAAATATTATGTATTATTTATTTTTTTTTAATTGTTTGATATATCTAAATTTATTATTATTTATTATTTATTTTACATCTCTTGTATTTAAAAAAATTTTAAATAACATTTAAGTTTAGCATAATAAGAATGGTGAATAAATAAATATAATACTAATATGTCCATTGCATTATAAAATGGATAAGACTAACAATTAGACAAATTAGTCCAAACATTTAAATTACGTATATTTTAATGTCTTATTATACAATACAATATTAATTACCAAGTGTATAAACTGCTTGAAATTTTTATATTTAGAAAGTTTAAATTCGCATATATGTACATAAATGAGAGAATGATTATTATATTTTATATAATATATCAGTTTTCTAATTTTTTATAACTTTTATATATTTTTTTATGTCGTGTACATTATAAAATTTATAACAATGAGTGTGTCAATAAAATTAACTCATCTTATCCGAATCTAATACCGACTTAATTTTTAACGGATTTTTAATTGAGAGAACCGTGAAAGTAACTAATCTATGTATCAATAATTCCGAATATAGTTACATACTTTTAACGGTATGTAGACTGATAATTAACAAATAATCAAATTTTATACTGCATTTCATGAATAATTCAGTAAACTGGACAGTTATGAAAATTCATAAGCTTCTCTGTCGCTTTGCATTCCTATCTTCCAAATTTGAAATGGTCTGCCAAAATAACTCTAGAAATGCCGATACAATCCAATATTTTTTATCAAATTGAAATGTTCACTGTTAAGTAAACAATACTATAGAATCAAATATCAAAAGTAATAGGGCGGGGTGAAAAATATTATTTACGATCTTTTATTTTCTGCAAACATGCATAAAAATTTGTTCCGATATCTGCTTAGTGAGCACGAATAGCCCGAAGCAATCCGAATGGACGAAGCGATCGTTTCCCGCTTCGCTCTTGTGTACTGCGAGTTGAAATACATAGTTCAAATACAAAATAAACGAAGCATGTTGCACTCGGTTGTTTCTCGTTCAGGTGTTTTGCCAAAAATCAAAGCATATAAATACCATGTCAATCAAACGTCAGCTTAAATAATGGAAACAATTATTATTATATAACAAATATTGTTGTTATTATATTTACAAACCAAGGTATTATCAATTGAACCGTTGAATCGTTGCGTTGGCAATCGATTTATATTACAATTAAATCAATATATTGTAAAAATATCAGTATACATAAATTAGATAAGTGTCTCTTTAAAAACAGTATATAAACCACAATTGAACGATAAAATATAAATATAAATGTCATGAATAAAGATTTCAAGATATTTTTCATGAAAATGGATAAAACCATTGTTGCGCAGTGTATGGTCCCTGACAGATTTGCATTTTAATTTCTTTACATAATCCCATAATTATATCAGAAGAAATACTATTTTTCCAAGAGATCACTTGTCAATTATTAAAAAAATATTCCTATTTATTATATACAAAAGACATGCATCGAAACGGCACTGCATCGAGAGTGTCACAGTCTTTTGTTGACAAAGTTATCTCTCTCTGAGAGATCCGTACAGAACTCATTTTATAATTTACACGGATACACTTCGCGCGTTTGCGATTTCCTTGCGATCGCATTGCCCGTCGTCAATGTCTGTCCACGGGATCTCACACAATTCTCCATCCACAAGCGGACGCATCCGTGTCGCTACATCTCCTTTGAAGTACCTCCATCCCGGGTATCTGTAGAAGAATAATGTTGCTAAAAGGGGTTGCGCTGCGGCGGGGTGGAAGCGCGAAGGGGCGAGACTTGTCGAAGGGGATGGTTGAGAGGAGTGGCGGAAAATGTACAAGCGCACGGACGCGGGTCGATTTGTTTCTTGGAACAGAGCGGCGTCGCGCCTTTTTCCGCCGTCGCTAAGAAATCAAGCCGTACATCACGTATCTCCTTTTTTCCCCTTTCTACCCCTCTTGACAGTCACGTCCAACACACGAGAAACGCATACAGGATGATTCAAAACAGACCGATATCGAAGAGGGACGCATTATTTAATAAATCTCAAGACGATTGAGAAGTTCTTTCGTACTGAAAGTTTTAGACCAGGTCACGATGTTTGCGATCAAAATTAAAATTTTATTCTGATGAATTAATTATTTTGACTTGTACAATAAAAAACAAATTTTTGCTTTGTATTAATCTCCGTAAATGTAATTTTAATTAAAATTCAATTTATGGCTTATATTATTAAGACTTTTAATATTACAAATTAAAAAATGTGAACAGAATCGGCTATTTAATCGAATATTTCTTAGAAAAATTGATATCAGATTTTCTAATAAAATAACTTTGTTATGATGATTATCGTGAATTGCTGATTATCATGTTATAGAACGTGATTAATGCAATTATATTCTAGACGAATCGCACATTTTTTTCTAAATTACAAATATTAGAGGCTGAAATTAATAAAAGTTTCTGAATATCAATAAATTAATCGAGAATGTAACAGAATTATTTGAAAATTATAAGTTTAAAATAAAATATGAACATATAATAAACGCGTAATATTTTTTGATTAATTTCAAATTAACTTTATTAAGTTAATATCGAACCGATACATTCGCCGTTGAACACTTAAAAGTCTCAATCAATAATCGATTTTTATCGAATCTCTTCTACGAAGACAAGATTAATTCGAAATTTGGAAAACAATACATGGTTGAAAGGAAGTATTCGACTTCTGGGACACTCTGTACATACATGACGCGAGGGCGCGTGTATGATATACGGTGTATCGAGCACGGCGGCATTGTTCTTCTCGGATAGCGGCAGCGAACTGGGTCGCACCCGATATATATCGCGAATCTCATTTACTCGTTTGTGCGATGGTTACAAAGCTTTACTGCGATCGATTTCGCGGATCATAGACGATATGCAAACTCGTGTCTCGTGCCTTACTGTCTATTAGTCTGCAGAAGACAATGATAAATAGATAAAGAGGACAGTATTTAAAGTATAATATTGCGATGAAAATCAGCATATGAGATATATTTCACTAAAATATTGTATATAGAATATATGTCTTTTGTATATGCATTTTCTATATTATACATATATATAAAATATAAATCATTTATAAATAAAAATAATCAAGCGCTTCTTTATATCATAATTAAGTAATTGATTTTTATCTTATTTAGATTGTTAGTGTTTTTTTTTTTTTTTTTTTTGTAAAATTAGAGTCTCGCAAAATATATTGTTCTTTTTAAATGTCTCAAATAATAATTAATAAAAAATAATGTTTCTCGCTGCTTTAAGAAAAAAGGCATCTGTATAATATAACGTATCCGTATATATATTTGGATAACATAATGCAATTGTCCTCGTGAAACAAAACAAAAAAGGAGAGATTATTATAATTTCTCTTAGATTAATAATTAGTTTGATCATCATATCATATATACCATAACTCAATCCGATTCATAAATAGCAGCAATTTATTTGTATGTCTTTTATACACTATCCTGTCAATTGTATTGTTACATATTGTAATTCTGATGTCAATTTTCATAATCTAATTGGCAAAATTTATTTACTAATTAATAATTAATATTATAACAAGCTAGCATTACAAAATGAAATGGTATAGAATAACCGAGAGAGAAAGAGAGTAAACAGAGAGAGAAAGAGAGAGAAAGAGATAAAAAGGGGGAGAGAGAAAGTATACGATACCGCGTATAGCGAACGCAGAGCAATCTCATAAATCAGTCGTGGCCAGCATAAACGGATTACCAAGTGGGAAAATTTACTGCGAGGCACACATAACTTTTCTTTCTATCAGCGATAGAAGAGGGAAAAAAATAAGACCAAGAGAGAGGGATAAAGACCTCCGTTCTCCTTCGTAAAAATAAATCATTGAAGCCAGTGAAACTAAACAAAGCAAGCGAGCCTTTGCAAAAATTTCAGAAGCCATTTTTTCGTTCGTTGCCACGTAAATCATTCTTTTATTTTGCAAAATACACGGCTTAATTGAATCACATTCTGCAGGGGGGAAGGGGGGGGAGAGGAATCAGCTAACAACATTGTGATTGTTGGTTGGTTGGTTCCCTTTCTACAGAGCTCACTCCAATTAAACTTTAACGTTGCTGCCATTAAATTACGCAAAAAAAAGGAATTATTTATCTCGGAAATATACTGGTAAACAATATAAAATGTAATTGTTTATCTGGTTGTTTTCTTTTTTATGGTATCAAGTGCAGACGCTGATTATTGTAAATTCCAGTTTATCAAGCTTCTCTAAAAGTCGATATATTGAATATATTCAAATGATATACATATATCATTTTTGCTAATTAAAATACATCAATTTTTACTTTATAATTAGATAGCAAAATGGAACGTAAAAACAAAAAATTACTTTAAAATAACAAAGATTATATCTGAAATTTTTGTACATAATATAACACTGAAACAAATGTAATTTAAGGCATAAATACAAATATATATAAAATACAACGTAATAATAAATATTTTTATTAAGCATAAAAAAATGGTTAAAATGTCGCAAAAATTCAAGAATTATTAAAAAAAAAATTTTTTTAATTCTTCTGAATGTTATTTAAACATTCTATAGTCTGTTGCATTGTTAGAAAATAATCCAATATTTTTATGTCATTCTCTTGCGGTTATGTTATACATATATAAAAGAAAATTTCTCTGCAAAACTTTGGCAATTCAATCCATCTATGAACCGCGTTTTCTCGCGCCGCTTGTTACGTGAAATTTCGGACAAACCACAATTCTCTGTGATATATGATCTCGACAACGCATATAATATATTTATGCTTGTTATATTCTATTTGTATCATTTACCAAATATTCGTATTATATCACGCTACATGTGAGAGTCCCATTATATAAATTCGTGATTATTATTTCAAATTCAAATTCTTTTAATTGATAAAAAAAATTTAACGTACGATGTTCTCTATTACTTATAATTCGATTAAAATTACATTGATACAAAAATCTAAAATAATATTTACACCAAACACGTTAGATATTATATATTCCTATCGCGCACACACAATGTGGTACGAAGGCAAGTAATCATTAAATCTGTTTATTGTAGTTGCACTATGTGTGTGTGTTATTCATTTTGCATTCAAAAATAAAATAGGTATACAATAGATATACGAGCATTTAAGTATTAAAGAGAAAAGGAAGAAAGGTGAAGAGAGCACAAAATGTGCAACTACAAAGAACAAACCTATTATGTGAAAATATCTCAGCGTATATGACTCTTTTGCGCGCGTATAAAATAAAAAAAAAATTATTATTAAACATTAACAATGATATCTCCGGAAAATTCGGGTCGCCATAGGCGGTAACGATTTCGATCGCCAAGCGGATTTGTGATATGCTTTAAAAAGCATGCTGACATGAAACCTGAATGTCCTGGAGCGTTTCCCGCGCCGGTCTCGTCACGCTGCTTCCTGTCGCCCTGCCACGGAATCGCGGTGCGCACAGATGACTGATCGCGAATCGAACAGCCCCGGATAACGTCGTCGTTTTTTTTCCGCCGATAATCCTGTTGCGAAACAATGTTGCGTTCGAAGTCCACAACACGTACCTGTCGGAATGTATCGATGGCGAAGTACGTGACGCGCAAACCAGAATTATATTTTATAGTTTTCGGCGACCCTTTGCGCAATGTCCGCACAGTCCTCTATTTCTTTTCTCTCTCTCTCTCTTTCTTTTATATATAACGAAAAATAGAAAGTTTTACAGGACAAGACCTGTGACTCCGACACGTACATCTGCGAGATATGTCAAAGCAGTTCATACGTAAGACGTTACACAAGAAGGGGATGTTTGGACACTAATTTTTGCGAAACAGTACGAGCGCAACAGTATTAATTCTATAACATATTGCAGCCAGTTTTTATTTTCTCTAAGCTATATCCTTTTCAATTTTGAAAAACGCAAAAATCGAATTTTATAAAAGATTTCTTTTAATTAGATATTATGATGTACAGTTTGCATATAGCTTGTTCCAATGTCATTTTTATTTTATTGTAAAATGATCTCTCTCAAAAAGTTATCTTATTTTATATGCAGCTAAATGCTTTATCGATTTTTTACAACTATTGTTAATAAACTAATAATTTGATATTTTTATTAAATGAAATGCAGAATAGCTTCTTCAATACGTAGTATACTATATAGCTGGTAATGAAATAATTTTTTCGAAAATATAGTTCTGCTAAATTTTTATCGCAGCAGCTAAATTTTTATTTTCGGGGGGTAAAATATTTCTTACGTTGTCAGTGAATTATCCTCTATTTACGAGTAGAATGTGTAGTCGAGTGAAACGTAGCCGACGTAAACAAGTATCTTACGGCATATCACAAAACATTAAGAATGTAGTATATTCGAACTGAATACGTCCCCCCATATCATTCCTTCTTAAAGATGTAAGAAGGTACTTGGCGAGGGGTCGAAGAGAATACACGTCGACAACAGCAGCAACGGCATCGGCAGAAACGGGCGAAAGTAATGGTCAGAAAAATATCTATGCGTGTTCCATACGTGAATACTCAACTATGCTCGTATTTTTCTCACGCTCTCGCAGTCGGAAAAACGGGAAGAGATAAAAGCAGGAGATGAAACGGTAGAAAGAATAAGGCGGAAAGAGCGACAGACTGAGAAAGTGAGTGAGAGAGAGAGAGAAAGAGAGAGAGAGAGAGAGAAGCGGCCGGAGAAGAAAAGTTTTCGAAGAACGAAGTAATTTAGAAAGTTTCTGCTCCATGACATTCCGCGATAACAAATTATCCCTGCCCCATTATCCACAAATGCGATTATGATAAGAAAGAACCGGGATAAACTTTAATGCAGTGAGGCCCAGTTAGCACCAACGCGAAGGAATCGCGGTCGGTGAGGTATCGTAACGTCTGCACCCTCGCAATTCACGTAGACGGCCACGTGTTCGCGTGTAGTCACGCCCGCAACGTCAGTGGAAACAAACGCTTTCTGCGCCTCGCTGCTTATTTCCAGTTCTCGGATTAATTTTGGTCTCGCGAATTAAGGGTCGTCCTAAGACTCCGTCGGTTTGTTTGCTGCAGAAAAAAAAAATACTTTCTTAGCTTCCTTTTCTTCTTTGCTTACAATTATTATAAAAATATGCGAAATTTATCATTTAATTCATTTATTCAACGTGCCATTACGTCTAGTTTATTTATTTCTTCTGTTTTATTATACATTCTCTCTAGAATTTTAGGAAGAAGATTATTATTTCCATAGAGTGGTACAAGTACAAACTAAAAATGTTAGAAATAATATTCTTTGTAATAAAGAATTTCATTATATCGATTATGAAAAAAAGAAAATTTTGATAAATGAGTACAATTGTAATTCTTAGTACAACGCTTGTTGCGGTAATTTTATTTATCAGCGCAGACTATTGCAAAGTACAATAAATATTGTCAGCAATTTTTTGTTACAATTTATGCAGCAAACATTATATCATCTATTTGAAATACGTTAGTTGTTTTGTATAGAGAACGAAAATTGTAAATCGGCTGAAAAATGTAATGTATTTACATGGCTATAAAATTTTAACGAAATCGCCAATTCAAATAAGTTACAACTGATTACAAGCGTTATAAATGTCGTCATTACCATCGATAAGCCATAATTATTCGGTTTTATTCAAATATGCAAATATTGTAGAATGGTCGGATTGCTCGTTAAAATCATCTTTTATTTACTACGATGTAATACGATGTGGTATTCACAATTCTGCGATTAACTTACCTGGGGCAAACGCAAAAATGTCATTTGCGTCCGTATTTATTTATTGCGGCATGTCTTGTAAAGGATCACATCGTATGATTAAATTAAATAAAAATTACATTATATAAAAAAATTTAAATATAAAATATCATATGATCAAATTAATATTAAAAAAATATAATTGTAAGCCACACAATATCCGAAGCATGTAAAGCAACGAGAGTAATACAATACCGCGTTAATACTCACGCTCGACGCTCTCGCTGATTCGCTCTGATCAAGTTGATATCCAACTTGAGAATTATCTCAAGCACGGAATATAATCTAGACTTCATGCACGATTTCGGCCGTGTCACGCATACAAATGTCTGACAACCGATTACACGTTGATCTTGTTTGCGTCACGTTCGGTACACATGCACGTGGTGATACGTGGGCTTTAAGCAGCAAGAGGTGATCTTACGCAGCATTAAACCTGTAACACCTACTGCTATCGCATGATACTAAAGTGATCATCGAACGGAATATAGCGTCTCATAATTATATGAAGACAATAGTGACAGCAATCAACTGCTACATTAATTTCGTATTAATCTTACATTGAAAGACCGTGAATTTATTAACGTTTACATATACAATATGGTACCACTAATTTTTTCTCTGTGTGTGTGTGTGTGTGTGTGTGTGTGTGTGTGTGTGTGTGTGTGTGTGTGTGTGTGTGTGTGTGTGTGTGTGTGTGTGTGTGTGTGTGTGTGTGTGTGCTCTCGAACAAAACTTTCGACAAAGAAGCATATGCACAACGCTCTCTTTACAAATATATTGTCAATTTAGATCGAATAAGAAGATGTACTTAATCTAGTATATAAAATTAGAGATTCTTAAAAACCGCATATTTTTTATTTTAAATATTTTGTTGTATATATAATGGAGAATTTTTATTTTATTTTATTTTTAGCATAAAATGTTGATGAATGGCAAAAATTCGTTATTCAGGTGTTGAAAAGAATTAAAATGAGTTAGTCGTTGCATTATTTAATTTTTACAGCGTAACGCTCTGCTGCGAAATTCCACAATTTCCAAATTCCGCGTAGCATTAAATTAAATATTTTTCTCTCAATTTATCTAATTATTTTACATTTTAATACGTTTCTCTTTCCGCCAAATGTACAATATTATTCTGCCGAAAGTTTTACTGCAACGCAATAAGATCGATTCTATTACGATTGGCTTTGACATATCTATGTGTTTACATCTAGTCTTGATAAAAGTTCCTTTATTTTATGAAATGCTGCAAATATCACCCATTCATATGTAACTTCTCGACAAAGTATTCACATTACTTACTGCTTGAAAATTGTAAAACTTTTACTTGCCTTCTGATTTATCCGCGATATGAAATTATTGATTTATATGCGATATATGCGGAATATGTAATTGCTTTATATTACAAGACTGTAAACTTATATTTTTCGAAATAGATCTTTTTTTGCGAGCTGCAATTGCAATTTTATATCAATTAAATATTTTTTATTAATGTTGCATGTTCTGTGTAATAGGTTATTAATATATTTCTCTTTCTAGACATATAATTTATTTTTTAATATTCTAATATTTGAAAAAGAAAGTACTAGTTGACTCGCAATGAATTACGAAAGCAACGAGCGGGCGGCGGCCGAGTTCCCTCGCGGCGTTGCTTTCGCAATGGACAATATGTAAAAATTAATGTAAGGTTTAAAAAATATTATTTGTAAAAAATTTATATAACAACGTTTATATATAAAATCACTAATAAAAAATATAATTAACAACTAAAGTAATAAACAACTGTATAGCAGTTATATATGCTAGTAGAATATGAAATAACTGTTTCTCTTCTTTATTGCTCGCAGCGAAAAACAGAAAAAAAAAACAAGTTAAAATATTTTCATAAAGTAAACTTATTATACATATATAAAGTGTATATATATATAAAGCAATTTGAAAAACAGTATGCACATTGGATTTCCTCTTATCGAAAGCTCTCTCTTCTGAGATTCATACGTACGTAAACACGACGATTTACACCCTGACACCCGAGATAAAGCAGACAGAGACAGAAAAAGAACGCCGACGGGAGATGGGGTGCAAAAAGTGGAATGCAGACATCGGTGAATGTGATATCTTAAAATTTCCTCTATCTGCTAATTTATGTCGATGGCATGTCAAGATGGATCGGTCGGCACCGCCAGGACGAAGTTGGGAATAATCGAAGTTCCTCGGTGGATGCGGACAACCAATGGCAACCACCGAGGGTGATACCATTCGAAACTTTACCATCAGCGCATTGGAGCCTCAAACCCGGCAGCGGAGTAGGCGAGCAATGAAGCCCGAGTCATGCCGAAGCAAACTAAATTACTGTAGAAGCAAATATCGTTTAAAAGTACGACTAAGATTTAAATGACAGTCAAATGACTGTCATTTAAATCTTAGTCGTGCTTTTAACAGTCAAAATAATACAGCATGGACGGTGAAGGAAATAATAATGCAACATCGACATCGTGATAAAATTTGCATACCTCTCTTGCATATTATTCTTCTAAATTTTTACCGAAAAAGTAAGAATTATTCATAGAATTATATTGTATAATGATCTCAAAACGTATCGATATGAAACGGTATTTACACGTCAAGCATATATAATTCACATTAATATAATAGAAATGAATGTATCTTTTTCTTAAAGAAACTAAATCTCTTAATTATATATTTGCAAAATTTGATATCGTTCAATCACAAAAGTTTAAGATCGGAAATTTATTGCAGCACATGTTTTTCGTGTATCTAAAATATTTTTGTAATCAGTAAGATCGTGATATAAATTGAACTCTGATACGTATTTGAATCTGAAATATCACTCACAGTAATCGTAACCCTCACCCTTATCTTTACCGGGCGTCGCAGGTTACATCGCTCCCAATAGGATAAATACAGGGGGGAGAGTACTGCTTTTACGCGTATCGTCACGTGAGTACGTTTTGCGATTTTCTACCGAGAGCGAATGTCGACAAGAGTCGTGCTCCTGGTGTGAGTGCACAGGATTGTGCAGCATGAACCGTGAAATGCAACCGTACGACCCTCCCCATATTCGTTTCAGGGAAAATGATAGATCTCTCTCTCTCTCTTTCTCCTTCTCTCTTGCCACGTCGTATATACTTTATGCAAACAAACGATGAGAGCGTTCGTCTCTATCGACGGCTCAAGATCGTCGACGCGTGCATATCCATGAGCATGATAAGCACAAGGTCCTACCCTATGCAGCTGTCAAGGCTCAAAGGAACTCCGGATGAAACTAGTGGATGAAACCTAAGACCGTATATAATCTTTTGAGATCTAAAGTTACACGTTCAGTGATTTTAATTTTGTGATTTTAGCTTTTATCTCACAGAGGCGGATGCTCTAACAATAAGTAAATCTTTAATCAAAGGTTTGATGCTTTTTAATTGAATATTTAATTGAGTATCGCCTTTCTATTACTATTAATTATTATACTATTAAATTGCAGAAAAACATAGAGTAAAAAGAGGTACTTTTATCTCCCTTGATAACGTCTTATAATGCAATCAGTTTAATAAAAAGCAAATTGTCTCATTCTTAAACAATCTTATTATTAATGTCATTAGTATATACAAGGATATAATGAAAGTCTCTCTACATTAACAATACGGCTTTTCCTATTTTTTGCTCTCTGTGTGCCGTCACGAAAGCGTTATTTTCTACTAAAGAGAACCGGAAAATTATTTCCCTATTCATTCTGTTTCAAGCTGATTGCATCATTGGATGAAAGTAATCGCTATGAGGGTGAAGAGTGGAAGAATGGGGAACGATTAACGTTCGCGAACATATGTCAAGGGATGTGCGGGAGTGGAGCAAAAAGTTGCGTATGCAGCGGAACGTAATCTCTCGACTATTCCGTAACTTGAAATCTCGAGATACAATTCATAGGATGAGTTGAACATTTTGCGAATCATCAGAATCTACTTATAGAGGAAAAGTTGAAATTATTCAGCGTCCTGTCGCGGATTTAATTTTGGAAAACAACGTTTTATCGATTTTACAGTCGTAGAAATTTGCATTTTTTATACGTAACTCGTAATCTCGTAGATAAATCTTATCAATTCTGTGTGATCAATTAAATGAATTCATTATCTATCATATTTTATGTTAATGAATTAATAGTAAAAAGATTGAAGTGGAAAACTATATTAAAATTCGTCTGTTAGTTTATCACATCTTCATCGTAAAAGTGGCACAATTTTCTGCAAGGAGATACATTGCATTAGCTAAGAACTAGTATGGCGAGACGAAGAGAGAAAGAAAGAGAGAGGGAGAGAGGAAGATAGAAAGTAACGCGACAAGTGTGTCTCATAATTAAGACGAATAATATTCGCGTTATGCGAATTAAACCGTTTATATTAGCGCACTGTTCCGCGACCAAACACGTCTACTATGCCGTCTAACGAAACAGGGAGGAAGGCGAAGATGGAAGGAGAGTGGCTGGAAAGACTCGGGTATTTAACTACCGAATTTCAGCGTCTTCGCCGCGGCGTAGATAATGCCACGTCGGAGCTCCTCTATGAGCGCAACTCTACGCGACGACGAACGAGACGCGGCTGCCTCATCGAATTCTCTTTCCCGTATTATATGCGGAAACGTGAGAACGCCGAGGAACACGATCGTATTAAGGCCGCAACAATTTTCAACACAGACTGAGTGCTCATTGCTTATGTGAGCATCCTAGGTGCATCCGCGTAGATGCATTCGCCGAGAATTGCTGGTACAAACGATCAGAGCGAGAAGCCGTATTTCCCGACAATATTCGCGACAAAGGATAAGGCTGCGCATAATTGAGAATACGCGTATCGAGTTGCGTTACAATTTACCGTTTGTGCAAATTATAATTTACAAAGATAGATTATTACTTATTCATTTTTTTACATAATTAGTTCGTCGCATGAATCGAGATATTCTATTGCGACAATTTTTGTGACTTTCTATTACTTTATCGCATTTTCACAAAGTTTATTTTACAATTCCGCAGCTTGCAAGATATTCGTGCAAAAATTGAACGACAATATCGAACATAAATATAAATAAAAATAAATGTTGTTTTGATTCATCAAAGAATTATAATGGATAAAAATGTCAACTAATGTGTTAGTATATGCATCATCGGACGAGAAGATAATTGAGGAAAAAGATGTTTGTCCTCTCAAATAACGCCTAGTCGAATAAAGCAAAGTGTGAAATCCTGTTGTGAGTCAGGCTAAACCTTAAACAAACCAATGGAGATTTCCTCGGGGTATTGACGACAGTGTGTGTACAAGATATTGCAAACGCAACGACCAACACAGTCGGCAACTCAAACAAACAAAGGAAACAAACGTTCGCTTAAATCGTGTCAATATCGATCGATTTTAGTTAGCTATCGGATCTACGTGTTAAATGACATTTAACAGGTGTGGCGCATTATTTTACATCGACATTATTTTCCAAATTTAATAAGTCTGTTTAATAATAATAAATTTAATAAGACTAAATAATAATAGTAATAATAATAAATAAAATGCTAGTCGAAATGTATTCACAAATGTCGATATATAATACAGAATGTTGAAATGGAAATGCCGGTAAGAAGAAGATACGGAAACTGTATAAAATTGCCTTGCGCGCTAGAGAGATTTTGAAAATTATAGTCACGTTCAAATACTTTCCACGGAATGGCAAAGCAGGGGATTTCGGTATACAATAAAAGAGCGACACTTCACACCAATTTTTACATTTCTATCATGAGCGAAAATATTTCTTTTTATCATGCGCTAAATAAAGTAAAAGAACTTCCTACAATATAAATATTAATCGATAGAAATAATTTAGAATGAAAACATTTCTTGACATGAATATTTATAAAATAAATAAATGCTATGCTAAACTAGGTATCCATCAACAAATTAGAAAGTGTCAAATGACACATTAGAGTGATAAATTAGAAAACGTCATACGTGCTTTGCTGATAAATTGACACATTTACATACATTATTATACATATTTTATTTTCACACATTTTTGTTTTCTTTCTTAATATATATCTTCTTTTTACAAAAATTTAGAAACGAGCACTTTTGCGAGATCGTGAATTTACGCACGTCTCATGCAACATTACGACCTAATAGAGCGGGGTGGTGAATAAAATGCGGGCGACACTGGATCGTAAAAAGCAGGCGGTCGCTCTCGCATCTTTATTCGACGTTCGGATAAGAAACTCGAGCAGAAGGAGAAGCGCGAGATTGGGTGTGAGTGATCGTAAATTATCTTTCTACATACATACACACAGGCGTACTCTCACATGCTTACACGCGGTGGCCAATCAATGTAACGAATGTCGCGACATTGCAATTACAAACCACCAAAAATGGAAGACATAATATTTGATCAGAAGTATAGAGCGAGAGCAATTCTGCTTGTGACGAGGAGCAATCACGGGTCTAGAAGTACGATTGCGTTTCTATAACAATGGAGGTTCCGGAAACCAACGTTTTTGGCGAAAGTTTCTTCGTTAAACTGATACACACTAAGAAACGGCATTGTCCCGAAAATAGTGATCGATCACAATGCGGTGTCCATAAAAGCTGCAAAATGGATGTTACGAAAAGGCAAACGCGTCTAATGTATTTTCTTGTAACACTTGAAATATTTTCTTGACTTTGTCATTTTCTGATTGTATTTTCTTGACATTCTTGAAGATGTTTTTAAAGCAGAGAAACTATCTTTATCCTAAATATAAAAGGTGGCGTATATCTGGCAATGCCAAACGAATCTGCTTGGTATGTATCGCATGTATTCTTTGAGAAAATGAGTTGTTTTAGTAGTCTCTTTTTTAATAAAATTTTAAGAGATAAAAGAAAGACAGATTACTAATTGTAAGATTCTAGTAAGTCGTTCAAAATATTTCGAATTAAAGTTGAAAAATTTATTTACCTAATTGTCAAACTATCGCGGGACTAGAATCAAGCCCCCATCGTCCGGAAATCCGCCTTACGCGCTCACGAAACGATCAGCAGCAGCGGCGACCAACCCCGTTAACTGTAGCCATGCTTTGCAGGCAGTTACGCAAATCCCTCAAACAATATTGTAGAAACATCAAGTGTGTTGCTCCGGTTATGTGTCGGCGTATATTTACCGATGATTTCCCGCGGATTTCCCGCGTCCGGTAAAATCACTGACTGTGGACGCGTGCATAAACAAACGCGATAAATTGGCTGATTAGCCAAGCTACACGGGCGACCAAAATACGAGCATAATGAAACAATTTTCATTGGTTACTGTTAACCAATTTGGCGTGCCTGTTGTACGGTGAAATTAAAAAAAAATGCAAACAACAGCAAAAAAAGGGAGGGCAAGAAAAAACGTTGGCGAATCACCATCGCGCGCACTCGTGCGCTCCAACGAAATTGCAATACGTATACACAACGCTCCCTACACAATCTTTCTCTCTCTTTCTCTCTCCGCTAATGTTTATCTCTTCTTCCCTCTCGTTTCTCCCGCCGTTGAACCGTTGCACTTTTGCGAGTTAATTAATGATCTCGCGGTAATTGATTATTCCGCCCGTTTCGACGGCCGTTCGCAAACGTACATTGGATTTATCGCGGTTATAAACTTGTGCGTATCGTTTGAATGGGATATTACGATCGTGTGTATAGGGAAATAACGAATGGAGATAGCCGTCCATGTGATTAATCATAACGGTCCTTTTTATAAGGACTCGTGAGCGTGCATCGAGCAACGCGGACGCAAACGAAAATTCGCGAGCGGACGAATATTCGCGATCGTCGTTACCATTGGCAGGAGTAGCTCCGAATTTATGCATGCTAATTGGCCGTTTGAGCTTTAATGTCCGTGGATTTTCCAATGGTGACAACTGATCTTTCATATTTGCAAAAATATTCTTTCGAATTTGCAAAAATATTCTTTCAAATTTGCAAAAATAAATGCTAAATAAATTACGTGTCATCGATTACAGCGGATATAACTTTTGATACAGTCCAAGGCATATAAGAATAAAAAGTAAGAATATTAATAAAAAGTCATTTTATTATTTTTTACTAAAGTAATTGCATTTGTTCATACAATTATTGTTTTGACTACAAAAACAAAGATATAATAAGGGATTACATCACACCGCATTATCTATTCTGTATTTTCCAGACAGTATACGCAAATGCCTACGTGCGCGTTCACTCGCCTATGTAGTTTCTGCCTTGTTTCGGGTATACGTATCACACTATGGTCATGACTAGTAACGCTATCCGATGTAAAGGGTGGCGCATGTGTCATATGTGTATTTATGTATGTGTATTTTTGTTTACATAAATTATCAAAGATAAAATAATCATATAAAAGCGACTTTTTTGAAAGATGTAGATTAATTGAACGACAAAATTTGTAACTGTCTTTGATATTCTGAAATAGTACGATTATACGACAAAAGAGAGGAGAATCGGATTAAGACCGAGACACCCCGTATAAGTGCAGACGCATACCAGTATATGCATAGCTTGCTGCCTGCCAGGGAAATGCCGCACTAAGGATAGTTCCGTCGTGGGAACGAGGAAATTCCAGATCTGTTGTCAGAAACGTTGCGCATTCGATATATGTTAAAATGTTAAACATGTAAACATGTAAACATGTATTTGCTGGACAAGCTGTAGATGGAAAATTATCGTTTTGACAGCTCCGCGCAAACTAAAGAGCCGATGCAAACGTCAAATTAATTTTGAAACGCACAATTTTGAGAAAACATTTCGCGATAATATTAAGCTTCCTGCGCGATAATTTTTAATGCATTTTGCTCGAATTTATTATTTTTAAAACTCGATGTACATGTACATAAATGTATAGTTTTTTGCTTCGGTAAATTGTAATGGACAGGAAGACTGACAACAGTTAAAATGAATAATAATGCTATATCTGTCACGCCATTAACCGAACGAACCTGTCATGGAAATGTTTAAATGGAAGCTTATGGATCGGACTATAGTCTACAAAACGGACAGCAAATCACGAACGTTAGCAAGTCAGATTGTCAGCGCAAGCCAGGCCTCACGCTTCTTCCGTTTTACATCAAACACCATGCGCACAATAGCGGTCGCTGACACTTGATTCGCATAGAAACAAGGAGAAACTGTCTATATCATTGTCATGGTTTAATCTCTCACACACCATATAGTGATTAGTTTAAATTTATTTTTATTCTGAATATTTTCCGCTATTTCAATAGCAGAAATCTGATTGGCAATGAGCCGATTGGACAATATTCTTCCGAATCTTCATTCAACTAACCGTTATAAAAGTTCTAAAAGGCATGTTTATAAATATTTTCTATTTGTATATAAAATAATATTTTCAGGCATCACGAAAAACTTTTTTGCTGTAATATTTTTGTATTAAATTGCACAACCGGATTCTTTGAAAAAGTTATATAAACTATGCAATAAATACATTAGTCTACAATGTTAATAATAATTTAGTTTATTAAATCCTATTGATAGGAGATATTATATAAGCAAGCTTATTTATAGGGATATAATAATTAATAAAATGTACAGTTATGAAATGGAACAGTAAATGTGCAATTTTCTTTTCTCAATATAAGTCATTGCATAAGTCATCTTTAAACATTTTTAAACATCAAGAACATATAATATTGTATTTTTTTATGCATTTTATACCTGTTTTCATTTCCTTATTAAAATTGATATGTCTCGCACTTTTGTCTGTTATAAGCTTTCTTTGCAAAAGAGCACTAATAATCAAGACAGAAAATACTTTAATTTTCGATAATTATACTAAATAATGTCACTCTCTCTGCATTAGTGGAAAATTTTGAAGGTAATACATCTTTAAAAATATAAATATAAATTTCTTAATTATATAAAAAAATATAAATATATAATATTATATTTTTTATATTATATATAATATTGTCAGGTGAACGCTAACAAATGCGTTGTTCGTACTGACGAAGAGTCGGAACGATCTTCATTGCGAAGAGTTATTTCTCATTGGTTTTTGTGAGATCTATCCACGACATCTAGTTTGGTGCCTTCTTGCAAACTAGGGGTTTCCGTTACACAGCTGGAATTAAACCCGGGTTTTCTTAACGGTTCCTGGAAGCAATGGTTTTGACAATGATTTAACGACGATCATATGGTTCTTTGAACTCGAATTACGAAATCAATTAAATAGTAAATTTTGAAAGAAGAGTTTCTTTTTTTTGTTAAGTGTTCTACCATTATTATTATTGTTCACATTAATATTAATTTGGTTTTAATGGAAAGAGATTTACAGTAATAGAAACTGAATATGGATATAGCCATTATGTATCAATAAATTTCAATTTATCGAGTAAATTTAAATTGCAATCTGTTTGTCCGCTTTTGACGACTTTATTGACAGATAATATGGTCACGAATGAATATATTTTATTAATTAATTTTTAATCAATTTAATTTTTGGTCTTTTTTGAGAAATTATTTCTAGAGATTGGACATCCTGCTATATTCCAGAGCATCAATATTTTAAGTATAATACATTAGACATTTTATATATATAATAAAATATATACACAAATTGTGACATATATCTTATTTGACAAAATTTTTGTATTTTTTAAATATTATATTACTAATGCGCACAAATGTGTAACATCAAATGTACAAGTATTTAAAAAATTTGAGGCAAGTCAAATGGGTACCTTGATATTAGTAAGATATTAATAAATTAAAATGTTGAAATGTTATAGAAAAATACAAAATTGATAATTTTTTATTTTATGTTGCGAAATAATTAAATATAAAATTTTTCAAAATCTTGCTGTTATTTGGTTCGACTCGTCTCGAACAATTGGTACCCGAAAATTATTGTACTCGAGAATTATTGTATTCATACATTTAATAATAAGCGATTAAAAGCACACATATATTTCATCATTTTTAAATATATTCGTTCGTAACCACAATTCCATAAAAATTGTTATATGCATTTGTTTTTCAATAAAGAGAGATATTTCTGAATGAGGGAAGAACATGTTTTCTTGCGCAAATAATCTTGTGAATTAAAGATGATGACAACGATAACTGTCGTTGACTTATTGAAATGTTGAAATCATTATTATTGGGAGCAGTCCGAAAGATTCGGGATTCGTTCCTTTCTGCAGCGGGACTCTTGGCATTCGATGAATCGCTTAACTTTCCTTCGCAGATCGATTCCGCGGTAAAAGCAAAGCACATTGAGATCACTCTTCATCTTTAGAATCGTTCTTCTTTCTATGGGATATTAATCATGCTATTCGGCAAAGGGATTTTGATCTGGTCGAATTATTATCGTCAAATTATCCGGGAATTAAGTTATTTTATCTTACTCTTGATCGCGATTATTTTCTTATTTAATCGTTGACTTACATCAAAGCTTCATCTTTTGCTATCCTTTTGCGCCTCAAATTTTTTTAAAGAATCCAAATGCACCAGAGTATAGTTTAGATACTTTTTTTACAATTGAGAGATGTATATAATTGATAAATTTATTAATAACTCTTTATTAACTCTTTTCATCGCGGTTTGTTTGCATTATATAACTCTTAATAAGTAATTGAAAGTCTCGATGATCGATAAATTAATAAATATTAATAAGTATTGATAATTATTATTAATAATTATTAATATTATCAATTAATTCAAAATTATTAATTATTAATATTAAAAGTAATATTAATTCATAATAATTAATATTAATATTAATAATTAATAAATATTGATAAATTAATCGTCGTTATGTCTAACCTGAAAATTTCTAATAAATTTTATGTTATATGCATTTCGGACGTTTTCGTGTAATTCTATATATTATAATAAGATATTTTTTAATTATATTTTGTAATTCTATATTTTATATTTTATAATTTTACATTGTTATTGTAAATTCTTTATTGTATTCTATAATTCTATTATATTTGATAACTCTATATTGTTATTGTATATTACATTCCTCATTTTGTGAAATAATTTAACTTATATTCAAATAAAATAATTATACTAAAAATTATATCTCTCCTCGATATCTCCACCTTAACGAAGGTATTTTCCGGGTGCGGAGGTTTGAGTACTCTAATGAACCTGAGAGCTATGCCGATGGTAACTTAGTTACCAGTAGGGACACCTAAGCCGGACAGGTCGAAGGAGAGGAGTCAGACTAAAAGAGATACTTTTCATGTTGGGGATTAAGGTGATTGACCGATTTTCCATCACTCACATCCATTAACCGTAGACGATATAAAAAATATTTATTATATCACG
Organism: Lasius platythorax; assembly: GCA_963971435.1. Classification (NCBI taxonomy): domain Eukaryota; kingdom Metazoa; phylum Arthropoda; class Insecta; order Hymenoptera; family Formicidae; genus Lasius; species Lasius platythorax. Next base: position 7,751,349 of record OZ020535.1, read on the forward strand.
GTGCAATATTTCAACATTTCCTTAAATAAAAAATGACAAACTATAGAAATATCTTACAAAGCTTCTATTTTTTGAACATTTTACGTTATAAATTATTCAAAATATGGATTTGTGCAGATTCAACTAAATGCTTTTTTTTTAGAGAAGTGCAATCACACATTTTTTCGATGCATCGTTGCATTCAAAAAAATAGAGTTATAGAAAAATAAAAATAGTTATTGCCATTCAAGTTTTTCATTTATCATTTTTTTCTATTGTCAACCGTTCACCGAGATAATTATAATGGTCGATCGTTTGGAATCAGCTTGTAGTATATTAATTAACGCTAATGGCACAATTCTTTTTGTTTCTTCATTCCTTATTCCACCGGTTTCTTAAAAGAACACATGCTTCTTAACAGAAGACTAAAGCAGAAGATGGAAAGTTTGCTTAATTTAATTCAATTAAAAGTAGTTTGCTTTAATTTAAATCCGACAATGTGGGAAACGTAAAAAGCTGACACTGTCGGACCAGATTTCCTTTGCTCTAAGATACGTCTCTTTTGCAGAAAGTGAAAATGGTTTCTTTGAACTTTTATGGGATATCTGTACCATGCAAGAAAAAAATTAATAAAAAATACTAATAAAAGTAAAACTATTAATAATATTAATTAGAATATGTAAAAATACTATATATATATAATAATAATATTAATTAGAATATAAAAAATGCGTATGAAAAAAGACATATTTTCTTGCATATGTACGTAATCTACTTACGATGGCGTAATTTATATAAAATAAATGGAAACAAAAAACATTACCGGTACATTCATAAATTAAATCGCGTTTGATTGCATTTGTTTGTTTATTAAGGCATGCTTCCCAAATCTCGCGGGTTCGCACTGGGTAGGCTGGCTAGGATTATTAGAGCTATAGAAATACTATAAATATTAGAATTATTAATTATTAAGATTAATACTATTTATGCTCCTATAGGAAAATTTAAGGCCATAAAATTTAATTTAATTTTAAAGAAAATTATATAGCCAAGAATGATATAGCACACACCCACACACACACACACACACAAACACACACACACACACACACAAACACACAAACACAAACACACATACACACATTATATCTCCTTAAATTTTCTCTTAAAATTCTCTAAACATTTACATATAAATATAATTATTTTCGCGCTTGGCATCTTTGTGGACGATACTTTCCTAATGTTTTAAGATGTAGTTTGATAAAAGTAATAGATATGTCCATTTATTTGTTAAGTACGGAATATTCTCTGATAAAACTTTACGAAGGAATAATTTGAGTTCGCTTATACATATATTCACCCCACGTTACAACACCTCTTTGCGAGAAACTGTTAGATGAATGGACCTTGTCTTCATAAAATAAACATTTGTCCACGGATTTAGTGAAATCTGAGAGCAATGAACTCAATGCAATTTACCGTTAATTACCGCAAGCCTCGCTCTCTCTCGACGAACTTGATATTTCGATTTAAATGTTTCAACGTGGATAGTATACATTCAGAGCTCTCGGTGCCAAATCAAAAATGAAAGCTGCAGACATTTTTGATAAATTTATTATATTCGTTACGAACACTGAACCCAGAGATGTATCGTGGCCCGATTGAAACATTCGTTAAGGATTCAATGGCGCGGAAGTGTGAATGCAATTAACTGTATGCCATGCAATCAAATATAGAAACAGAATTAATCGTACATATATAAGCCAACGAGACAAGAAAACATGGAGCAAAGAAGAAAAGGCGATAATTATATGCATTGTTATTTAAATTAAGGCTATATGAGAACCAACAAAAGCGTTATAATAATTAAAAGAGAGACACATTTTTCATATCTTTGTTTGCTACAAAATACAATACAATACATAACAATAGTAAATTATAAAATATCATGTAAAATGGATTTATATCAAATTATGTGCAGCTTCATAAAAAGTTCCATTTTGTGTAGTATTTTAAAATATTATTTTACAAATTTGATTAATCTGTACAAAAAGGTCAAAAGATAATCCCACGGTAATTCCTTAAAATATATATCTCTTTTATTGCCGATTAGTGATTGAACTGTAATAATTAAAGTGGATAGTGTGAATATATAATAAACAATGACTAACACAGTAAACACATCAAGAAACAGTAATAAAATATATTTGAAACAAGAAAGTTAAATTGCTGCAATATCTTTCCTTATTTCTAGCCATTTATATGAATTTTGGAAATATACCTCGCGGAGAACGGAAAGCAAGGATTACAGAAGACCAATCGATTTGTTAAAATTTCCGAATGGATTTCAAGAATAAAACAATCGGGGAATAGAAGGCTCATTTATTTTAATTACATATGCTCGTTAATGTATCTTACGGTAGTACGGCGAACGGAGATTATCGAACTATCGACACTTCTATGTCTGCCCGATATCCTGTAGAGTGAAGTATAAAGTAGGAAGAATTACTCTACGCATGATATATTATATTACGGATAAAAGATGAGGGCGAAGAAAACTGAGCAAAATTTACATAAACTGCTGTAATGATAACAGATTAGGGAACCGCATTGTGTAAGTTTCTCGTAAAGCCTGTATGCATTTTATGTCATATAATTTTCTTTAACCGCGCCATTCTCGTACGAAAGGGAGGAGGAAAGAAACTTGAGCGAATTTGTACGCTTCTCCTATAAAAATTCCGTTGTACTTTTTTACAAGAAAGAGCAAAGACATGATTTAAGATATACAATCAGCCGTAATAAATTTCTTTGGGATATATAAAATGCATTTTACATAGAGAATTCTGTTCTTTATATCACAGAAAGTTATTGTCAACACAATATATATAATCAAAAAGAATTAAACTCAGATGTAAGAAATCCATGTAACTGAAGAGTTTAACGAAAGTTCGGTTCTAGTATTTTAGATCACGGATGAACTTGAGATTCTTCGCGTGGTCAGCGACCTGTCTTTTCGCGACAATCGTTTGCTGTTTTATAGCGAGTCTCTGCGTCTCGACGTATGAGAGTCTCAAATTTGTCGATCGAGAGTAAGTTTTAAAACTCGGGACGCTTTAATCGTAAAACGTTTCAACGTTTTTCTCGCGTAACAGTAAAGTTACAAAAACTTTTTACACTGTGAAACAGTTTCGGAGGAAAATCTTCAAGCACAAACTTTTCACCAAAACTGCCCTTGTACTGCCGCGCTGCCGAAACTCTACTCCGATTTTTCAGATCACTTTAGAAAGACTAAAGAGAAGCAGAGAGCAAGAAAATCTGAACAAGTAGAACTAAACTCAAAATCGACTATTATTTCTTAAACAACGTTACTGTCAAAGATGTGATAAATTCTGATTTATGAAATATTCCAATCTGTCATCGTTAGAGCAGTTTATGCTTCTTATCTTCATAATTTAAAAATTATATGCTTATAAATCAATATTCAACTACTCATTAATTTTAAAATATTTTGGACTTTTATTGATAAATTCATGATTTTGTGACTATTATTTGTAATGATTTTGCCTCGCAAAAGGAAAAGATGCATAACATAGACTTTTACATAAAAAAGATAAAATTTGGGGAGTCTACTTTATCATACACAAAAAATTAAAATATTTTTTTGCTCAGAATTATTTGTTTCTTGACAGAAATATAAAGCAGCAATAATATTATCAAATATTTTTTAATTAATGGGTGATATATATTGAGAGTACAGAAATTTTTCTTAAAGAACCACTCCATTAATAGTCTTTAATCTGGTATAAAATCATTCCGAAGCAGTCAGGTGGTAAAGACGATGCATAACGATACGCTACCGTGAAATAATATGCAAATCAACTAGCAGGCTGACGCTCGCGGCGCACTAGAGCGCTGCGGAAATTATGATGAAAATTCCGCTTGATACTTACCTAATTATAATGAATAGTTATCACTGAACTGACGATATATAACTGAGATGACGGTATATGATTCTGTATACGTATATCTCGTACGATATTATTTTAAGCCGCAAAATACAAAACACGGTTGTTAAATACGAAAAAATGCCTAATAGATTTGCAATTTAAAAGCGTGCGGTATAGACTAATTGCGAATGAGCTTGCAGCGGAATCGATTCGCACAAAGGCAAGATCTATCGGTTACAGGGCGTTCTCCGGTTTCTAGATTCGCCGAGTGTTCACGAGTAATTGTCAAGTAATTATTCTGGAATAATTGGCGCTTAATAATCTGGCACCGTTTGTCGTCTAAATTGCCATACGCTTCATCGCAGAGTTGTAATACGGTAGTCGATTAATTCGATGCGGGTAAAACTGTTAACAATTCAGTCTTTACCAATACCGTCCTAATAAAGGAACGTCCACTGTGTATATAAAAACAATGAATGCCTGTTGTTGCGAAAATATCTTGATAACGAAAGTATAATATAGTATAATATTTTGATGAACCACTAAACTGCCAACAAAACAGCCTTTTATTATTCATTAGCTTTTTATGAAAAATGCGTATTAAATTCGTAATTTAAGAGAAAAGGAGAAATATTATTCGATTCTTTATGAGAAATAACATGTGTAATTTTCATGATAATATTGAGAGCTGACAATCGTATCGTCAAATCATATAAAAAATCTATTAGAATTTTTATATGTTCCAAATTAAATGTCAAATTTTCCGATTTTAAGTTTTACAATTATTTCAATATTTTTTTTAATTTCAAGATAGTATTGGAAAATTTATGTAATTTGGGATATATAGAAATTCTAATAGGAGATTTTTGACCTAATTAGGCTCGGTTGAATGTTCTGTACATTTTTTATTTTTAAAATATGTTGATTAAGTGCTTGTATTATTCCTTGAAAAATATTTTATGATAAATCCGTAGTCGAGTATTCGGGAACTCTCTTAAAATTCCATGGCATATCCCACAGTGAAGCGTCGTAGCCGGTGAACGAGAAGGAGACGTTCCGGGGTTCCGCATCGCATTTCTTCCCGAATGTCGGTGTACTCGAAAAAGACGCTGCGTTTAAAACGTCGGACACATTTTCGAGAGCAAAGTGCTCCAATGGCGTAGCGAAACGATCCCGCGGCTATCGTAAAGAAGAGGGTCCGTTTTAACGAAAGACCACTCGCGGTTTCGCATTACTTTCACAAATAAATGCATCGTGGATGGATCGCTTTGTCGGTGCATCATCGTCTTTTTTTTTTTTTAGTAGTTTTAAATATATCGCCAAAAATCAGTCTCTTCCAAATGCTTAGAAGTATAGCTAAAACGACGTAATCTCGCCGATCCTACGCTGCTAATGTGCTCCCTAATTTCTGAGACTCTCGTGAGCCGCCTTTCTCCGTAAGTTATGTGCTCGCGGACTCACGCTCTTATACCTTCTGCACGGTGTGAAGGCGTGTAGACGCCCACTGCAAAAGCGTTTTCCATTTAGCCGGTTTCGTGAAAACAGGCATCGCCATTAAAATGCGACCACTTGTAGATCACGTCATTGTTACGTTTATAATACAGTACCACAGGATGTATAGTTAATCGAAATTTTTTACGCAAGATTGTTTGTATCGTTTCCTAGATAAAAGAAATGTAGAAATTACTTTCTCAATGTGCAATGATATAGTTTCCTCGCTATTTGTATTAATAAATATTTAAATATTTAAACGCATCGTAACAATATACGAATCGTAAAACTTAAAGAAATTTATTTATTTATTTATTTATTCTATAGAATGAGTCAATTGTTTTCTTTTTAATCTACGATAAAAAAATGTTTAGACGCAAAAATGTTTAATGAGCTTTTCGTTAGTTAAATTGGCTAATATAGGGAAGCGTATGTAAAGCGGCTTGGGCGACAGGCTCAAAGTTAAAGCGCGTGTAATCGGTAATGGAAATAGCTATAATGCGCGTTATTAATAAAACTAATACCAGGTTTCGCCGACGCGACATACATAGAGAACTATCCCATACGGGATTGCGACGTGATTCGCGTACCCTATCGGCTTAAGGATTAACTCGTTTCAGCATTCCAATACAGAGCATCAGGAGACCTGAAAATTCGTGCATACCGCCAATAACCATCGATGGCGTGTGAATTTCCTGATACACTGGACTAACGAATTTATGGATTAAATCCCACAGACCGACTAATGCAGTGCCTAGGATAAAATATTGTTCCTTTGCGGGTGAACGATTTAAGATTAAACTGATGATGATTTTTTTAAAAGCTGAAACATGAAATTTGACATCTATATTTTATCATTCTTTTTCACTGATGTGTGTGTTTGTTTGTGTTTTGTGTCGCTTTTTTCAAACTCGCGTTATACTTATTTTCTCTTATAGAAAAAAATAGTATTATAATATTTTTTCAATAACGTAATCATTTATGTATGTTTCTTTAATAAAATTTTTGTCAACTGAAAACGAAAGTAATTGACTCTTTCTAAATAGATGTTTTGTTATTAACTATAATACATCACGTTTAGATAATATTATAAAAGGAAGTTGAAAAAATTAAAGGAAGAATAAAATATAATGCTCTATCACAATAATAATAAAAATGCACATATAAAATTTTATACTTTATTTATACAATTTAATTCGCATTTTCCAATTCCTTAAATATAAAGGCTTCGATATCGATATTTATAAAAAACTCTTTTTCGCAACAATGTTAGCAAATGTTAAAATCATTCAACGGACGTTCTTTGCATTGAATGAACGATTTATGCATCGACAAGCAGCTGCCCTTCAATACTTTTATAGACACTCTATATTCTGTATAAATTTATTTACATATATGAGCCAAGGTCATCCTTTACGCAAAATGTCTAAATACACGGACGTCCAATTCAAACGAGTTAGTCAAACTATCCCGAAACGAACAGTAGTTAAATCGATATCCTCGAATATCTCTGATTTTCGAAAGCGTTTAACTGGGAATTAAGTGACACGGCCGATAAACGCCACGGACTTTGGATGACCGAAACTCTTGCTTACCGTTACGTCATGCACGAACGTGACCGCTCCTGTGTGATGGTGTGACGAAGTGTTTTCAGCAGGAAAGTTCCCTGGAACTTTCGTCGGGGAAGCGTCAGAACGGACAACACGAACATACGACATGACTGCCAGCTCATTCCGCACTTTGCCAATGTGTCCGCAGACAAGTTCGAATTAGCAAGCGCACCAAGTTGCGGAATGCCGATTGGTGGTCGTTCACTCTGTTGCACGCTTCCTCGCGAGAGACTATGCCGTACAGGCATTCACGTCCGGGTTCACGCTGGTCACGCCGAAACGACAGAACCACCAAGAACAAGAAACTTCATCTTCGAGCTATGAACTTTCGCGATCAAGAGAAGCACAAATTGCATGCGAAACGATGGAATCTCACAAGGATATGCGGAGGATTTTATATTTGGAAAATAATTTAATAGCAATGTTTGCCTCTCGTCAACAATATATGACTTTATATTTAAAATAATAAATAACGATATACACGAAATATATATATATATATATATATATATATATATATATATATATATGTGTGTAGTACAACGAGAGAATATCGATTCTGAGAGAGTCATTTTGTCGTAACAACAGTATCGCCTTAAATGATATTAAACGTGACGTGAAATAATTCGTCGATATACAGGGTGATGACGATAGCACGTCCATAATAGAGGATGGAAAAATCGCAATTCATAGCCAAAGTACGGAGGTATTCATATTGCGGCACGTGCATCGGACTGCTGTTCGGTATGCTAGTGCATCTTACGCGGAATTTGATTCAGGTATGCCGGGCAGGACGATCGCGTGTGACGCCAGCAGTGGTACCCCGGAGCTGTTGTCGAATCGACATAAAGGGGCCTTGCTATATCATGATCCTCTTCAGCTGCCAAATCCTGAGGACGATCCCATCTACGAGAGCCTCGACACTCGACGCTGTCTCGTGGCCATGAAAGCCATTGTAGAGGGGACACTCTATTCCTCGATTGTGCTAATCGCCCTTCTCTTCGTCTTGCAGCTACGTATACCAAATTGGACGCAATAAACACGCGGATAGTTCAATACAGACATTTGCGCGATATCAAGAGCTTGTAATTAATTCCTCCTTCTCATCGCTTGTACGATAATCTCGGTCTCTCTATTGAAGACCTCGGTTCTTAAATAATGGAGCAATTATCTGTTTGTTATGCATGTGCACGTATCAGATATTAATATTTAAAGCTTTATAATGTAGACAATAAAGTTTAATCTCAAGTCTACAATTATGTAAAAATATTTTGAAAATAATCGTTTTTTTTTATGTCGGGCAGTAAAAGATTAAATACCATATAAATATAGGTTTTCAATTGGTTCTATTAAAATTACAAATATTGAAACTTTAATTGTACAACAATATAAGCGAGATTTAAAGTGCTACGAGCGCGATTTATCGTTTACATCTTCACGCAACGCTCGTTCGTGTGTTTATCTGACTCGTGAGTTTTTGCTGTCCATGTTTCTCGTAACGCGTTAAAAGCAGCATGCACCGCATTTCCAGCTCGCGTCCTTCGCGGCTCGTTTCATCTCGCTCAAATTTAATTCTGCTTTCGGTGCCCTTTGGTTAAAGTTCCCAAACGCGATTCTGATGTCATTAACTTGATGCGGTCAATTTAACGCACTACGCCGCGCGTAGCTGTTATTTTGGCCACCTGTAAAAAGCAAGACAAATAATTTTATCAATTTCATCCTTTCTCCGGCTTTTCATTTCTCTTTCATTTTCAGTGCTAAAAAACAATTATGTTATGTCTAAATGTATAAAAAAAATTGTCATCTCCTTTACGAAATGGCTTAAAAGTGGAGTAAAATGTTTCTGACAAATGAAGGAGATAGATTGACGTATTATAATATCCCCTATATTTTTTACAATAGAATATATAATACTAATAGAGTGTAAAGAAAGGGAGAAACAAAAAGAAGAGAAATCAAAGAGTAATGAATTATATTAGAAAAAAGAATGATAGAGGGGAAATATAAATTGACGAATCTAGCGAATGAAAGTTACAAGACGGAAAGAAGAAATGGGTAGGACAGGTTGTGTGTAAAACAAAGCATTGCGTTCTATCTTGACAGATACATCACATAAATCACATTCCTATGAAGAAGCTGAAGATAAAATATTCCTATGATAAAAATCTCCATGATCATTTTTACTGTGCGGAGAAAAGCGTAGCGATAATTTCAAATAATGCAAATCTCATGTAATGTAAAATAAAGATAAAAGAACGTATTCGGAGAGAACTCGAAGCTAACACATAAGAATAAATAGCGAGCGGGAGAGTATAAAAAGATGGTGACAAAGAATTCGTTTCGCACTTTTCGTCGTGTCCATATGGCGCGTCACGTATACGTTGTTACGCGTAAAACATTTGTCCGCTTACCCCGGATTGGCGCGGACCCATCTACGAGACTCGATTTTACTGTCGCGAGAAATGCAGCGATGTTCGACGGGATTCGATGGAGCGCATTGCCCGGATAGCTCTACGGCCGTCTGGATTTTGGGAATGCCGCCGGACCTAATCTCTGGCAGATCGAGCGGATAGCTGGTAGCGCGACCGTTCGCGAATCAAATCAATCGGTGACAAATAGACTGAGCGAGCGAGTGAGCCCTCGTCTTCGGCGGTATAAACGTTGCCATCGAGTCGTCCGCGCTCGATCGCCGAATCTGATGGAATTTGATGGAGATTTTGCGCGGTAAACGAGGAGCGATTCCGCAAAACTCAATCTCGCTGCTTACACTCGTTTCGAGAGTGCGTTTCGATACCGTCGCGCACGTGATCCGGAAAATAGATTTGAATAACCGATCGCACGGTTAATCCCCCTTTTTTAATCGAAGGGGAGAAACGTCATTTCTTCCCTCGATTAATTGTAATCGCTGCGTTCAATCTGCTTTCTTTTTTTTTAATGTAACTAAACTTCTGTGTCCGGTTTTTTCTAGTTATTCGTATATGCAAGTTTATTTCCGTTTGAAAATTTTTAATCTGTATTTAAGAGAGAGAAGATATATTTTATAAGGTATTTACATATTATATTTCAGAAAATAGGGGTGCGCAGAGAATCAATGGTCGATTTGTAACTTTTAATATCCGGCATAATAATGCAGCTTTAATTTTAAGCCATTAAATTTATGTAATCCATACAAATATATATACTCGTATATTAATTAATAATATATTCATATATTCCAATTTTTGTGCAATATTTATAACGAACAAATACAGAATTATTGGCAGCTATTTGAGCGAAAATATTTAATACTTGCAAAAAAATGCTTTAGAGTACTAAGATTTAATGAATGCAATCTCGATTGTTATATACGATTTGACGATTCGATGTAGAATCTCTTGATGACACTTAGGATAATCGATTACTCCAGTTAGGTAGATACACTTAACAAGGGATTCGACTATCCCGAGGATAACTACTGGAGATAAACGAGAGGTTAAGATACACAAACGCCAATAATACATCACCGACAAAGTACGTCGTATTCCTTTGCAAAAAGATGCCCATCGATCGATGCGATTCGTACATAATGGCGATTGTGGCTTTCTAGACGCATCTTTTGATCACACCGAGTTTGCTTTACATCGCAGATTAGATCCTCGGCTTGGCTTTGCACGATAAACAGGAGCCAATGAGCTAGAAGTGTAAGCAAAAGATAAGGGATGGGATAAGGGAACATAGAGATAAAGTGCTAAATTTATTCGCTGTCTGCAAAATTCAGCTTTTTGGAAGGCCAATGCACTCTCGAGATTTCTGAGATTTACAACAAAAATTTGAGATTATGTTTGTACTTTGATTAAAAGAATAATTATAATAAATACCAAAAAATATGATTTATACAGAAACCCAACTGTCAATACTATTAAGTAAAACATAAAATCTTAAATTTCATAGATTATTAATTGCTAACGTAGTAATTATTATAATTAGAAAATTTACTATATGTATAATAACTTTGCAATTATGTTGAAAGATTTAGTTTAGTTTCTGCCGAATCTTGCTTGTCTTATTAAGACACTATTTCATCCTTATATTGGTAAAAGTAAAGCGCGAATCAAGTGCACAGGATACAACGTAAAAACTTCCGGTTTTCCGCAAAAATATTGTCGTTGTGTGAAAAAGAGAAGAATGATTTTATTTCATCGGATGGTGTTGGAGTACTATGTCAGTTTTATGTAACAAACAAACTAAACTTGTGTAACGAACAAACTGAAACTGTGCGCTTGAACAACTCCGTGAGTTTTGCTTTTTGACATTTTCTTTTCTCTTTGGAATTTTTCTGTTCTTGGTCCGCTATATGATCCATCTCATCACTTCGCTTGATGAGAAAAAGATTTTTCTTCGCTCTCTTTTATGTATATAATAAAAAAAACTTGAAACATTCATTGATTATAATCATATATTTTTAATATATTATCTATGTATATATTATACGTGATATTATTAAATACATAACATTTTTATATGTAAGAGTTAAAGCAATCAATAATTTCAAAAGTAATAATAATCTCTTACAGTATATGTGATATTTATAATAATATTTAATATAATGAAGAGATTTTTACACCTAATTTTCGTCGTTTTTGCATTTTAATTATGCTCACAAAAATGTTAATAATTATTATAAGTCTTTAGTTGTAATTATTATAGAAAAAGTTCTCGAATTATTCTTAAATTAAATTGGAGAACGGAAAGACTGTGGAATTCAAATTACAAATGTTCCTGATTCTTTAAGTTACTTCGCTTCTTATGTTCGACGGTACTAAAAATTTGATATTGGATTAAGTTTGTAGGCAAAATTGGATAAAGATCTGGAACAGCCAATAGTTTTGTAGGTCATGCAAGCGTAGAGTGCGGATTAAGCTAGGTTACTGCCACTTTGGCTTGTTAGAGTCTTTACAGTTAAACGTATTTAGTATGTAGTGAACGAGAGAATGTGAGAATTGTTTGACTATTGTCAGAAGCTATAGCTTGTTCCCTTTCTTTGAAGCTCTGCGAGACGAATTGCGCGCGTTTCAAACATCAGCTCGAAAAAGAAGATTTAGCAATTTTGTAATTTATATTGCTGAAAACTAGAATTATATCATGCAAGGATAATGAGAATATCGTAAGGATAATGAGAAAAATTGCATATAAGCGTCAAATATAATTTTTATGACATGATAATATGATATCATGTAGCTTGACTAGTTGATTTTTCAGATATTATCCTATTGAAGATGCATTCAATTTGATATTTGATACTTTGAGAGTGTTGGAATGTCGGAATAACTTGTATAGCGTAAAGAGAGCGGAACGAATTCATCCTTTGACAAACCTTCGTTAGCTTTTCATCGTCACTGCGCTGGGGTTCGTTTAAAGGATCCTGTCTCCGATTTTCCATCCTGTACAGGCGGCGCGTTGAAAGAGAAGATCTGCTCATTAAGGTCTTAGTTAAGCAATTTTGTTCGTTCGTCTGCGAATATTTGTATTTTATTCTTTTTATTTACTAGAAAGAGAGAGAGGGAGAGGGAGAAAGAGAGAGAGTTTCTGTGTGACAATAACTTATATTATATCCTTTCTGAGATACGCGTACGTATATATAAATAATATCCTTATACAAAATATATAAAAACATAATATATATAAAAATATCTTTATATTCTATATTTCTTTATTACATATTCATATTGGTATTATATGTCTTTGAACTCCCTCTTCTCTCCTTTCTTCTGCAAAATATGAAATAAACATGTTGCATTTATTTATTTGTTGTATGTAGCGGATTTTATGTAATATAGATAATTATTTGTAGTCGTTAATAATAATAATTAAATTAATACATAATCATAATAAAATAATAATTATTAAATTAATTCATTAAAATAAGCGACAAATTTTCGACAAATAAGTTCTGTTGCGCGGTTTGAAAATTGTATTCCAATTCCTAAATTTACACACACACACACACACACACACACACACAAAATATACGTATATATGGGCAATTCCACGTCAATTCGAACAAAAATCGACCTTTTTTGACTTCGTATTTTTTATATTGAACAAAACTTTTTTCACGTGAAATATACATAAAATAAGGAGATAGGACGTATTTTTGTATTTGTCCGAAATATTTTTTTTTGCAGAAGTTATAAACAACAAAATTTTCGTGAAAAATGAAGAAGTTGTCAATTTTAAAAATTAATATCTCTGGTTATATTTGTCGTAGACAAATTTAAAAAAATGCATTTTAAAGCTAAGGAGACAACCTTTTTATAAAAATAGTATAAGTTACTGGAAATTGCTAATTACAATTGTTATAAATAATTAAAATGTTTAATAATTTTTTTCACCAAAAAGTACACTTTTAAAAATTTTTGAAATAATGCTATTTCATTCTCCATTTCATTCTGAAAATGTACATATTTTTTATTTTATGAAAAATCGATAGATTCTATTTTTTATATATTTTTAATGAATGAGGCGCCGCGCCGTGCTCGCGTCACTGGCTTGACCAAGTAGTATGCTACGCGCTATGGCGCGCCGATTTCTTTGGAAATTTTTTGTAAGAAGAATGTACAGTATGAATGACATAATTTATAATGTTGATTACATTCAACATAATTTATAATCAACATTATAAATTATGTCATTCATACTGTACATTCTTCCTACAAAAAATTTCCGAAGAAATCGGTACGCCATAGCGCGTAGCATACTACTTGGTCGAGCCAGTGACGCGAGCACGGCACGGCGCCTCATTCATTAAAAATATATAAAAAATAGAATCTATCGATTCTCCATAAAATAAAAAATATGTACACTTTTAGAATAAAATGGAGAATGAAATAGCACTATTTCAAAAATTTTGAAAAGTGTACTTTTTGGTGAAAAAAATTATTAACATTTCAATTATTTATAACAATTGTAATTAGCAATTTCTTGTAACTTAAACTATTTTTATAAAAAAAATTGTCTCTTTAGCTTTAAAATGCATTTTTGAAAATTTCTCTACGACAAATATAATCAGAGATATTAATTTTTAAAATTGACAACTTCTTCATTTTTCACGAAAATTTTGTTGTTTATAACTTCTGCAAAAAAAAAAAAATATTTCGGACAAATACAAAAATACGTCCTATCTTCTTATTTTATGTATATTTCACGTGAAAAAAGTTTCGATTGATTTAAAAAATACGAGGTTATTTTTTGTTCGATTTGACATGTAATTGCCCATATGTATATATTTTAATCATAAATATATATATGTATATATATATTAATAGAGTCGTTATATTAGTTTAATTAGCTCACAATTTAGACAGATAACATATAATTGAATTATTAATTCTTGTTTACGATTGGGGAAATTCTGATAATGATTAATTTAATTATAATAATGAGAAAGTTCCTAAATAAGATGTTCTACAAGAAAAATCATGTATATAATAGAAAGATAATATCATCTAGAATTATCTTAAATTCGCAATGAATAGAATAACTTTAAAAATTAGAGCAATATGAGATTATCGATGAAATTATTCTTCTTTTATTTCTAACCAAATTTTATTTTAGTGCTGTGAATGAATTATAGAGTTTCGTGCATAAATAATGTTTTGGAAATATCTATAACTTTTCTTAATATATAGAACCCCTTTTTGTACAACATCTAAAATTTTATAAAGATAAAAGAATAGATTAGTTAGAATATATAATAGATAATAGAAGACAGCCGGTAATATCATATTATTTTAGGAATTTGCAAATTTGTAAATGACAGCCGTAATTTATTCAAGCAATTGAAACGTGCCAGTAAGAATCCTTTAAGATATAAAACTAAATTAAATATTAAATGGCCGATGCTGTAGTGACTAGTTCTCAGGTCAAATACAAAGGAATCATAAATAATGTAACATTGTTAGCATTTTGAATTTTACAAGCCGACATTTCACACACACATAGAATAAATAACTTCCCTCTTTGATAAAAAAAGAGCAAATAATGTAACTGTCCTGCCTTTTCCAGAACAATCGTTTTATTGCCTTTTCTTGGCAGATTTAAGCTCGCATTATATCGAAATATAATCTATGTGAAATTGCACTTCTATTAATTATTATTTCGCCAATAATCTGCGATTATCAGACAGAGAAACCAAAGGCGAAACAATCAAAACCACAATAGGATTATAAAATATAATTGAGTACGAAATGGTCATACTAATGAACCTAATACCGTACATTAAAATAATTGCTCGTACAGATTAAATGGGTTTCATTATTCCGTCATCAATAATCAGCATCATTATCGTTTCACGGATCCATAATCTCATCGGAGAATCAAAATCGAAATTTTTAGCAGATCATTAGCCAATTTGTTTTGTTTTGTTGTGAATGAGTAGAGAAGAAATGCAATCCGTCTGAAAAACGCAAAAATACCGCCGCAAACGTATGATTGTGGTAAATAAAACAGTTACGCGAATGTACAGAGAAATTAGACCACGAGAATACAGTACGAGGACAAAAATACAGACAAAAGCGGGAACTATACTTGCACGAAATGTAACGAAGTAATAAGAGATCCACTCGCGAAATTGCTACGAGATAATACGCAATTTTGTCAAGTAAAATTCTGGGAAAATGAAGATAACTTATGAAACGTATCTAAACGTCCGTGTAGTCAAACTGCGAGGAAACAGGAATGGGAACGAGAAGAATATATAGACACAAGAGGACACTCTTGAATAAAGGCCGACGGAAGCGGATACTAACAAATGCTGGTACCGGAAGATATGAGTTTTATTAGAACGCGTTTTCTACTCGCGAGATAATGCAAAACGGCAGTTGATATATAATGAACGCGTTTTGCTTCGTGATTAAAAGTTGCTAGTCAGTCAACAAATGGTTTATAATTAATGTTAATATATGAAAGTTGTTCGTATATAATTTGAAAAATTAAAAGTGTGTGTCTGTACATTTTTTTAATGTGGCATAATAGTCCACCGATTATTTAAACAAATTTTATAAAAGATTGATTTTGATTTAATAAAGCTTCTTATTATTATTGGATGCTTTATAAGCGGATTAAAAACAGTATTACGCAGTAATGAAGACAAATTATCAAGCAAATTTTCTCTTCCATAACTGCTATATTCTTTGTGGACCATTAAACTATTTTAGGAAGTTATGCATTGTCAAGTTTTCCAGATGCTCGCTACTTTCAGTCTGAGTTTATATTAATATGCGATTAAACTCTTCGTGCGCATAGCGGATGGTAAACTCCATTGTGCCAGAAATCTTTTCTGTAGTTAAGTATCCCAGATGATTCATTTCTGTACTCGATTCTATTTAGAGACATAAATAAAATAATATTGCCCTCTCAGAAAAAATTATTAGTTTTATTAAAACAGAATAAATCTTTTTCTTTTAAGAGATAGTGATAAAACCCTTTTTTCAGTTTTTTTCATTCTTGTAAAGCGAGATAAATCCTAATCTAAACTATTAAAACGATTAAAATTAAAGTTTTTGCGAAAAAATCTATCTCTTTATATTTTTTATATTTATATATTTTATATTTTTATAGTTTATATATTTTATATTTTTTACTTGTAATATCAAGATCCTCAATGTCTTAATATTTATGTCAAAGCAAAGGTGATTAAAAATTCATCAAAGAATCTGTTATTAAAATTAAAGCCGTGAGTTTTAAAACTCCCTGCATCTACAAATTTGCTACTCAAGACCCCAGTACCGATTTCCTAATAAGTAAAGAGAAAGATAAAGCAAAGAGAGAAAAATATTTGAAGTAAGATAGTTGCTGGAGAGTTGTTCCCACGTCACGTAGATGCCTCACGAACTTACAGAGCGTTCGATAACACGTTCTCCAAATCCTCGATAGCTGCAACTTTGGCTTATGTTAATACGCGATTAAATTCTTATCACTCGGCGGACCGTAAATGAATCCAGTTGGCGAATTCCGGGCACGTCCTAGTTTGGTGCTCTCAATTCACCAATGGCGTGGATTCTACATCGAGTACCGCCTAGAAATACAGGAGAAGCCTCAGTAACATCGAGGCAGGATCGGTTTCAGAGGCGTTAAAAAATTGCTCTAATGATTTTAAACAGGATCAAGTTTGATAATTTACAATTTCCTTAATAATACTTGAGGTTCTTATTATTTCGGGCGAGGATTAATTTCAAGAAATATCTAATAAAAGAAAGTATCGGGCAAATAGAAATGTTATACTAAATATATACTAAGATAAATAAAACACAATTTTGCGATGCATACATAAAATAACACTTTATCCATGTATCATCTTAACCCAAAAAAGATCTCGAATAAAAATTTTGTATTCAAAAACTAAAGACGATGAAAGGGGATGTAAATTTTACCTTTGCCTTTCAAGATACACAGACGACTGATCCTGGTCCTGCGTCAAAGGCTGAGTAGCACGGGTCATCGCGAATAGCGCGAAAAGGGATAAAAGGAAGGAAGAAAACTGTCGTGCAATACTCTCTAGGCGTGCATCATCACACTCACACTAAATTCACAGTGTCGAAGCGCGACCGGGCGTTCGTTACAATTTCAACTTGCATCAATTATCAAGATCTCCATCCTTTTTCCCCGCTCCTCCTACTCGTCTCTTCTATTCGGCGCGGCGTCCCGAGTAATTTTCACCGCCTGGAATAACCGGCACACGATTAAAAGCCTTCTCGCTCTCTCTAGTTTATATTGAGAATTATTCGCAGTGTGTTCGCGTAGATAGCATGCGAATCCGACTGAATGTATATTTACGTGCGATCTGTAGCACGATGTGGGCGAGCATTTCGCTGCAAAAAAAGTATATCTGAAAGATAGATGTAAATGCGCGCAACCGCTGATTAACATTTCGCAGCGTTGATTAGAGCGTTGGTTTCATAGCAGAGTTATAATAGCTAATCGAGAAATCAACAGAATTCATACAGCTTTGCCTTGTGTGTTAAAACGATAAGAACTACGAAAAATTAAAATCTGTGTTGCAAACCAAATAGTGAAATTTATATCAATAAAATACAAACGATATGATAATTGTCAAAGTTAAAGTAATTGTAGAAATAAATCGTGAAAACAGTGTTTAAATTAGTAAGTCAGCAAAAATTTTGCGCGTTAAGTTGAAATAAAAATTTGACGAAGAAAACAGAGCGATATAGATTCTTGCATTTTTCGTGTATTACTTCTTATCGAAACACTAGGATGTTGTTCTAGCAGTCGCAAGGCGACTATTTTACTATTTATTATATGGCTATTTGCATCGGTATAATGGCGGAAACTTTCCAAAAACCGGGTACGGAATATTCGCCGTTTTAGAAATTATTAAAACCAGGATGTCCGGTTGAAACTTCGCATTACCATAAAATAAAGCAAAGACCATGTTGAAAATTATTAAAGCTCAGAATGTACTACTCATGACGCTGGGAACGCAAGTAATGGAAATGTGCTGTTAATAGCGCTGCAGAAATGAAAAGGGAAATAACAGACATTTTCCTACTTTGTAGGAGACACGAAACATAATTTATCGCGTCATATACATGCTCCTATCTAGAGATTACATTTACGCATAGTGTTTTCGTATATTGTCTCCACGTGTAAAATGCATATATCATAATGTGGAAGAAGATTGATATTTAATCTCTCACATGCATATTCTTTCTTTGCCAAGTTAAAAATCGATTTTTTCTTAATGTAAATTTTTCGAAAGAGGAAGAAATCTTACAAATAAAAAAGTTTTTTCTCTCAAATTAAGCTCTATAAGTAGATAAAAGCTTGGCAAATGCATAGATAGATTCTTTTTACTTTTTAAAATGTTCACTTTAATCTTTATTTTAATAAAAATTTTAGCACATATTTTGTTGCTGTAATTAATTATATAATTTTATAAAAATAATATATAAATTTAATTTAAATTCTTTGTAATATATTTGCAAAATTGTATATATATATATATATATATATATATGATTATTTTAAACTTTGTTATTTGTTAAACTATAATTTTAAACTAGAAAAACTAAAAATTTGTCATTAAGATTTGATGCGACAGAAATGGCGGATCTTCTACACAGGGGATCTTAATCGAGTTTTCATGTAGTAAATAATTCCAGAATAATTTTATAAAATTACAAGTTCAAGCAAGTTATAATTTTAGAGAAACATTAAATTTTAAGTGCATTTCTAAAGCATTCTTATAGAGGAAATTTAAACAAAAAATTAAAATAAATTAATTCATTGATTTAATCGCGAGTAAATGAAATATCGAGATAAAAAAGCTGATAGAATCAACTAGTATAGAAAGTTAATTATAAAAAAGCGTAGTGATTGCTATGGTTATCACTGTGCAATTGAGCGAGAATGTTATCGTCACAGTGGTAGATAATATTGTCTACCATTCACGATATCGATTGCAAAATGATCATAGTTTATATCTTTAATACGTTGGCTCATATACAAAGTGTATTAAAAATGTTACATATACTGCAAGATATAATTTTTTAAATCGTTTTTATAGAATTTCGATATTTTATTACAGTAAAAATTTGAGATGGATATTATTGCAGCTTTTTAATTTTTATATATCGTTAAAAATGTATTATTAATTCTATTAAACAGAAATATTATTGAATAATAAATTATATAATAAACTAATCTTTATTTTGTTTGATGAAAAAACAATTTATAATTAAGATAACACTTTTAAAACAATTCCATGTTATATATCTTTTACATGATAAAAAAAATCACATCTTTATTTCTTTAGTTAATGTATCAATATTTAAACAATCGCTATCTCTCTCAGTTTGGTCTCTCGTGCTGGCTATTGACACGAGTCGTGTATACGCATTTCTGTACATATGATGTTAAAATAACGGAGGAGGAAAAAGCGCCGGATGCGCATACAGCATAATCAATGGTATCGGTATGCGTAATCAGCACGGATCGAGGCATTCAGAACGATGCACTTTTCGGATTATAACAGGATTTGATATTATCAATTGTACACGGAGAGGATGATTTGTTCTCCATCCTATCGTTTTCGTCTCTTTATGTTAATGTACGTCTCTCCCGATCAAATTTTTCCGTTTTAATTTATTATTTCGCTTCAAAGTAAAACTCGAAAATACGCGAAATTAAGAAAGCGTTTTAAATGTGCCTTTAATATTTTAAACTATCAACAATGAATTTCAGCAGTCTTAAAATAAAAATTTGTATGTAATATACATTTTAAAAGAGATGTATTTTTTTGTTATTATCTGAAAAATAACGGAAACTATTCCACAGTTTAATGAATATTACAAAAAATTATTGTCTAAGCTCTCTATCTCTCTCCTTTTCTGTATTATTATTACATGTACTTTAATATTGTTTAAATAAATTTAATAGATGAATTGCGCCTTATTTTGTATTAACAATAATCAGGACAATATGAACTCGCGTGTAAAAAGTTCGCGCAATGCAGCTTCCCTTATTACTAGTTAATTCACCGACCGACGGTGCGAATTTAGCAAATGAGAGACTTTACCCAGCTATTTTCCACGGCAAATACCACGGCTTCGGTACATATTTTTTGCCGATATAAACTCGAAGACGCTCATTTCGGTATCCGTGCTGTTTTTCAACTTCCACCCTTCCTATCTAACTCCTCGCACAATTGGCAAACACCCTGGTACACGGATTCAGTTCTCTGTATTGGTAGTTTCTGTAACTGACGCATAACACGCCGCCAGTTGTACAAGGCGCTTTTTATCCACTAAGCAAGGGACGCGTCGAAATTAACTTGCGGCTGGCGACGATGCGTGAACGTTGAAACACGAAAAAGAATTAAATTTCTCCGATCGCATCATTATATATCACTGGTCAGCTGAACCGTGGAGACCCTCGATATTTTCGATTCCGCCCGTGCGACGTAAATTGTCCCTATATATTTTTTTATTCCTTTTCTCCGCTTGCCTGAATAAACATCGCACGATCAATGTTATCGTTATTATCGTCGCCAACGGCATGGCAAATGCCTTTTGCGATATTCCCTCCTACATTCGATGCTTTTATATATATGTTCACGAAGTATACCTGTGTACGTTCTCGGCGTTGTCGACATCGAGAAAACGCACATATAGCTTAATCATTTTTTGAGTCAACCTCTGCAAAACTTGTTGTAAGTTTTAAAGTTTTTTTAAAAGGACTCTACTGTATAATGAGTCGAAAGGCAATTTTACAAATTTCTTCCCTCCTTCTTCAAAGGCAAAGGACTCCATTCTAAAGCGGAAGCTATCGTATTATCGTAGAGTGTGATAGATGAGAAGTTTCCAACAAGATAAAAGATTTAAATAGTTTTCATCACATTATCTAAATCTGAGTAAATGTCATATCAATTAAGACAAGAGATTATTGTTGGCGAGCAGTGCAATCACAGCATATTCGATTCGCAGTGTGTCTTGTGTTAAAGCGACGATGACGGCGGTTCGCGTGCAGAGCCGTACGTGAAAAGCCAGGCCTTAACGAGACGCGACCGCCCGCAGCGATCGCAAAACGCCGCGTTGTCTTCCGCGTAATGAATACGGAATTGAATAACATGCGGTTGTCGGCATGTGTGACATTCACCGCGGACAGGCCACCGGATGGCTTCAGCATCCGGCGGCTGCTCGCTTATCGAACTGTTCGGGAGAGATTGTTGCGCACACCCCCGCTCGCCCTCGACCAACGCTTTATCGCTCTCGATGATTTAATCGCGAATTTTTCCGTATATCTTCCGCGTCTCTTTCCGTTTCGTCTCGCGAAGAGCGGTGAAAACCCGCGCTCACGTTTCGCGTTCGCGTTTCATTTAGACGCGTTTGTGCGCCAAAAGCCCTGGCTGCTTGCTACCGTTAAATCACGCCAAGACTGCAAGAAAAAAATTTATTTTTCGTTTCTTCCTCTTCCTCTTCTCCTCTCTTTGCGATACTATGCGTTTTCAATTTTCGCCGCTGTTTTTTGCGCGAGTATTGCGTAAAACGAGAATAACTGAGTGGAAAATAAATGCAGACCAAAGCTATCGCTTTATTTTGCTTCAATGCAACGGCATGAATTCTGCAGCAGGAATTAAATTACAGGAATTTGCATTGTTTCTTGTGCACATTAAAACAGGCAGGTTATTTTACAGCGTTTCGTGCATCTCACAGACTAACGCACTTCTCTGTCGGAGAAATGGCCGCAATGCTCTGACAGTCCGGAGAAGTGTGAAATGGAGAAACCGCTGTTACACATGCTGTCAGGTCACATTACGTTGCGGGATTTTGACATGATGGCACGTTATTAGAATCCCGCGATATTGTTGTCATTTAGTTAAGCGTACGCTTCCTCTCAGATTCGTTATTATGGCGTAACGTAATTATAATGCAAACGCATGCGTCAAGCGTTTAGGCTGACGTTAGTCTATTTCGAAAAAGCAAAAAATTTGCATATATGTATAAAAAAATTATGATAATGAAATGCTTGGATCTTTATAAATATAAATCATTGTTAACTTCGTATATTTTAATTCGCGAATTTGTATTTCACACGCAACACATTGAATTAAATTTAAATTGTTTCGGCATTTGTTGAAAGAAAACATAATAAGTAGTACAGAATCTGCTTTAACATGTTGAAGTAAATTTTTAACACGTTTTATGAAATGTCACAAACGGCATCTTTAACGTGCGGCACATTTATTCAGCGTGTCGCGAATTTATTTCGAGCTGCCTGAGCCCCATGTGTAAAGAAATATGCTTGAAAAATACTTGGAGAGCGCGAGAACTTCAATTTCACGTTTACCTCCACCAAATATTTATCACGATATTATGTTGGGCGTCTACAAACGAACGTATCACTTCTCGCAAAACAACATCCACCCGAGGATTATGCCGAGATTCCTCAGTCTTTTTTTTTCCCTTACTCGACGCATATTGTGTATGCGAGAAGAAAAATCTCCTCGGACATTGTCGCCGCAGGCGTTGTTGCAAAAAACTGTCACCAGTTGTAACAGAACGATGAGCTGCTGCATCGTTATTGTCTCGAGAAGGGAAACCGACACTCGTCCCGCATATTCGCTTCTGGATCAACGATTATCTTCGTGCGAGAGAGAAATGTGTTATGAAAAATGATTAAAAACAATAGTGCATACGTATATTGGAAACATTTTATACGTTGCACATTTGTGTAGGCTTGTATAATTTTTTTTCGAGTCAAATAGACTCGAATTCTGCACGAATTTATCTTACAATTACTCCATTATCTCTCAACGAAAATTTCATGTAACGCTATTTCTGCGTACACATTTATTTGTAACAGTAATTTCGCCCAACAATTCGACTTCTATTATCGTATCGCAGCGAAGCAGAAAAATATCATTTTTGATCTAAAGGTATATTCTAGCCAAACGGATATTTGCGTGCAGTCGCGAATCCAATTAATACGCTTTAATTGCTCTGCGCGAGCATGAGTTTTCGTTATACAGGCGTTGATTATAATAACGGGTCGCGCGTGTTATAAAATCGAATAGCTATAATGCGCGCGCGTCGATAGCGGCACATCATAATCGCGCCTCATGAAATAATTGCTCCGGCGTTTATGCAAATGCATAGGTAATAACAACCGCAGTGCGATCATTGGAATGTTATTAAACTTAATGGACGACTGGTCGTAGTCACAACTATATCGAGAATGAAACAAAACTCCCGATTTGAATAACCGAGTGCGTTTCATTCGGATAATACGAGACGAAAACAGCGAAAAAGTGAAGAAAATAACTGATAGTTTTAGAGACACGCAGGAGGGTTCGGCTATAGATGGATCGAGCGTGATTTTACGTATGTACGATATAGTCATCATATATGCCGATGATATTCAACGGGGATGACAGTGCACAGTCCGCTGCACTTGCCGCTTAATGTCATCCTCAAGCCGCGTCCAGTACCATTAACACATGCGACATATCACGTTACACAAACATGCGCAACCACAGCTCCGCATGTGTGCATGTGTATATGTGCAATATTATCTTTACGTACGAATCATTTAAGGCCGCTATTATACGCTTCGAAGCGAGAATTTTTTTGGATATTCATTTATCGTTAAAATCCAACAAAAAAAAATTGGAAAAACAAAATAACTCTTATTGTTCGAAAGCAAACAGGTACACAATTAAACTCCTACATACTGCTAAATTTTAAATAGACGAAAATGGAATTAAAATCCTCTTCGATAAGCAAAGTTAAAAATAATAGAATTTCTCCCTGTGGTTTTATTAATTTGACAAGTGAGAAAATTGTATCTTTCTTATATTGCACGCGACTATAAGTTTAAAGAGATTTATATATCTTATTCAGATCATATAGAGAATAATCATAACAAAATTTTTAATTTGTTTCGATTTGATTAAAAAAATCATACAAGCATACACAAATGTGCCACGTATTTCTCAGATATACTTTGACCAGTTTTCTTACCCTAATTTATAACACTTTTCGATGATGAAGAAAGATTTAGAGTATATGCACACGTTACATCACATCGCTCAAAGCAATCCTAGTTAAACCCTGTCGTGACGAGCGGCGCAAGCACTTCACCGCGCGACGAAACTCGATAAAACCGATCGGGAAATTTAATTGGTCGCCACCCACCGCTTTCTATTTCCACACTATCGTTACGAAAAATCGAATTCCCTTCTCCGAATATAAATTTTTCATCCAAATTTCCCGAGAGAAATTAATTGGTAATTATCTCGCGGCATTTCGAGGGTGGTGGTCGAGCGCGTGGCGTATATTTACCGTATGAATTAATCACTCTGCGGTATATCCGTGCACGCGTTCACGCTGTCACGTCCGTCAACCGTTAAAATTCAAGAAACAACAACGCGGTTGTGTCACGTCGCCGGAGTTACGAGCATCATATAATTTTTTTATACATTGAAAGCATCCTTTCCAGTCTCCTTTTGAATCCCGCGATATTTCGCGTACATCGCGTTTAGAAATATTATTAAGATTCTGTTAAATACCGTGAAGATTATTTACAACTTTTTAATAATGCACTTATCACGTCTCAAGATACTCGCTGACATAAAACATAAATTAAAGTAAGCTCAGCAAGTTAAGTAGCATTTTTCTTACCGAAACTTAAATTTTTCAAGATCCGACACTCTCTCTCTCGTGACAGAAACAAACTTGAACGAAATTATCTGGCTTTAGAGGTTGCATCGGTTTTTGATATTCGATAGAATTATCTGTCTTTCGAGCAATATGACAGTTTATTCTTATGAATAATTTAACAATATTAATTCGACATTTGTCTTGCTGAGAAATAATCCTTTGAAGATCCGACTCTATTTCTCGCGGCGAGAACGGTTTTAATAAGATTGTCGAATGGTTGGCTTATAAACAATTTTACAGATGCGACGCAATTAGAAGAAATCTACCCTATCCCTCTGTTTGCGCGATCGTGTGACATAATTTTATACGATATTACTATCTATTTCTATCTGTGTGCGTCCGGTGGTATGCATTCTTTTCAAACGATCCCTCTTGTTCTCGTTTCAGCCTCTACCCCTCGTCTCACTCTATTTCATCCTCCTCACCGTCGGCGATCCTCTACCCCTACGTTGCAAGTATCGATTTCAATCCACGTTGCCTCTATCCTCTATTTTCCCTCTAGCTCCGTATATCCGCCATTTCTGTCCGTCTGTTTCGCGGAAGCGGCTCTTTTACATTTCCCCTTGACTCGATGAGAAAACCCCCGGCGCGAGTTTTATACGGATTGTTTGGCGCTAAGCCATCTTGGATCGCACTTGCTCAGAATTCTTTGCGCTCCCTACGGGAACTATCGTGCCTCGGCGGGGGGGGAGGCAAAGAAGAAGGAAGGAAGGTGCACTTTCCGCATCCGTTGTATACGATTATCGGTCGCGGAAAACAATGCACGTTGCCTGGCAAACGTATGCGAGCCTTGGCGATTCGCCCCGCGAATTATGTTAAGCACCACGTACGCGCTACGCTCGGCTACCTCGGCGAAATCGCGTCGCGAGTTTTATTGCGCCGCGACCCCCGTTATGCGAGATAAATTGGGTAGTTCGTAAAGAGGCTCGCCCTATGCGCGCCACGAAATATCGAAAACATCGTCCCGCTACTTTATGTTATTATTTCTCGAACGCGAAAAGAAGTCGTAAAAGGGGATTACTATCTTGTCGCGTGGCGCACTTAACCGTAGCAATATCAAGACCGAGATCTTGGAAGGCCAAATTGTACGTTATTGCATTTTTCCGCAAGCTGTGGTTGTTGAAACTGTAGTTGTTAGATGGTAGCTGAAATGTAAGAGATTATGTTACGCGGACTAACACTCATCGGGATGCGCGAAAGTCGGAAGTAGAGACATATTCAACGAAAGTATCATAAAACCAGTGCAAATAAACTTGTAAAATTTTTAATTTAACGTAAGCATGACATTACGTTGGCGAGCCTCAAAGGAACGCTCGAGACAAAAATATTCTGATAATGTTATGGCAAAAGGATATGTCCGCGGCATAAAAGGATATCAAGTGTCAGGAATATCTCATGCTTTATTTCGTTCTTCTGCCCATTTTATTTACTTTGTGCTTTACGTAGCTGTATTTCAGAGCAAAATTGCCACGTACTCGTTTGTTACTCGAAGTAGGCCACGGCTGTTCTTGTCGCGCTTTTCTAATTTCTTATCACTGTCTTGCCTGTGCGCACGCAATATCAGCATCGTGGGAATAAGAGATCATAACGGCACAAGTAGCCCAACTGTGTGCAATTTCTGCTTCTCGGAAAAATCGTAATACAAGTGTAATGTCAGCGAGAGTAGAACATTGTGTAAATTCACGATTTAATTCTCCCGGGATTGGTTATTACACATACGTCGCGTAATAACTAAAGAAAAAAGAGAGTTAAGTTAGGAGAACGATTTTCGCAATTAATATCTTTCTTTGGTAAAAAGCTACTATTATTCTTTCCCTTTATTTTTAAACAAAAATGCCAAGATTTTTTTTTCCTCGTGGCCGTCTCTCGTTTTATATCAATTAATAGTTCAAAGCATTAATATGCAGCGTTTGCAATTTTACCCAATTAAAGATTGAATTACTCGAAACAAAACACGAAGGCTTTTCTTTCCTCATATTTATGAAGCTCGTTCATTATTATCAGACGAATAATTTCCAGAACATTTTTCCACATTACATCGCGTCGTAATTGCGAATTTCTCGCATTGGTATTGCTACTTTTTTTACCTCTTCTTTAATAACTTCATTCAGAAACAAGCGCGTGCACATTCACGACGAGTAATAACGGAAACTGGTGCCGCCGTCAGATCGATAAATTACACGGTTATATGAAATCGAATGTTATACAGTTCAATAATCCGTGCTCGTAGAATGTAAATTCGCCGATCGACGATGCAAGTGCGTGGCGTTCATTCGAAAATCAGAGTTCGTCGACAGAATAGTCGATTAAGCGAATGAAAAAAAAAAAGAAATTCCAGTAAGAAAATGAGCATTTCAAAAACTTTAAAATTGGCATCGCCGATCTCATTTCGTACTAAAAAAAATCGATTGATCGGAATTTTAAAGACGGTTCCCCCCGTGCCCCGTTTGAAAACAAGATTCGACCGATGTCACCCATTGATTCGATAAATGACTCAATTATCGAAATGTAGAAAAAAAAAAGAGACAAAGAAAACGCGCAAAGTTGGGAAGAGATGAGACCAAAGGGAAGAGCAATTGCACGAACCGCAAAATGCTTCCGGAATTCTCATTGAATTTTGCGCGACGCCTCGTAACGCCTCGTAACGAATATTGAAACGACGAATCGTCTATATCGATTGAGCAAAAAAAAAGCTTTCATATTAGGCGATCATCTGGAAATCCGGACAGATAAGGGCGCCTTTGAAAATTCATTCAGTTGTAACATGACGATCACGACCACGTTCGTCGGTTAAAGGGCTGATTCAAGGATTAGCAAAAACGGGAAAAAGTACGCTGCAAAATTACGAGATGCGATGCAAAGTTATAAAATGTGTGAAGAAGAGGAAAGAGACATTCTTGGCTCTCTCGTTAGCGTCGGAAAACATAAGAATCAATCAAACTGATCGAGTCTCGAACCACTTGATCCCCGCAAGTTTCAAGAGGTTTACAAGGACTTAATTAAAGCAAATGGTCTCGCGAGTAATAAAAGTTTCCGCGCATAATGAACTCGTTTAATTTCAGGCTTAAAACTAAATTATCCAAAATTTACATTCGAGAAAATTTACGTTACGTCGAGGCGAACGAAATGGCGAAGAACGTGCAAGACAAAAACTCTTTTAACGAGGAGCATCTCTCGCGGGACTGCTAGCTCAAGCTTAGATATTGAAGCTCGTAAACACGATGACAGCGTCGAGAGAAAATAATTTTAAAATCTATTGACGATACTGTATATTACAGTAATCGCTAGATTCAGCACGTTAATATAATTGTAAACAATTTCTGCGTCCAGCAATGCGTCCAGCGGTATTTTCGTATTGTCGTGAATCAAATAAAACCAAAGAGAGATTATAAAGAGCGTCTTTGCGAGTAATTACAAGAGTCCCGTCTTTAACAAACTCGCTTAATGCTGTGCTTAAAACTGAATTATCTGAAATTTGCATTCGGGCGAGATATCGCGGTAGCCCCGTGACAGGGAAGAGCTAAGGAGGGAGGGGTGCATTTGTAGGCGAAAATTCTTTCTAGGGATAACATCCCCCGCGGGATCAATGCTCCAAGCTTCCACCCGTTAACCATCTCGGTAACGAATAACGGCGTCGTTTCAATTTGCTTGCAAGCAGCGTCGCGGAACCTCCGGAATAACGGTATATAAAGCCCCGCTCGTGGTTTCCAAGTAGATCACCGTCTAAAGGCAAAGGACCTGCATATACAGTGACTAATTGAAGCGTACTTTGCCTTCGAGAAGGCTATTTCGTCGCCTGTTTTCCGTCCCTCGAACTTTCGTCGTTGAAAGATGGGATGATTCTCTCGACTTTGTAATTAACCGCGTTGCGGGATAAGATGACATAGATTATATTCTCGCGCTCGATATGTATATATATATATATATTTATTTAATGTTATTATTTTTTTTTATTGCTTCTTTGTACGCAGAGCGCAAGATAAACTTTTTTACAAGTGACGTTATAAAAAGTCGTAGTTTTAAAATCTTCTTGTTGTCTATGCATATACTTCACATTATTTGGCTTAACTACGTTTCGATCATATATAATTTAGCAGTTATATCTGGCATTATACATTCAGTGTATCTCATTTACAAACCAATTTCCCGCGATTTCTGCATTGATGACAATGAGTCAGAAATACATGGGCGCGTTGTTTCCCCGTTGCATTGCCTCGTTACAACAGTGAACCAAACAGCATCAAAATACGACGCGGGTCGCTATGCTCGTTGGTTAATTTTACATTATCTTGTGCTGTACTGCCGTAGCTTCGAATTAGCAGTAACAGAGTAGAATACACGCTATGTGCAGCGTGCATAAGTGCCCTCGCTGCGTTTACATCATCACCGCCCATTCGTGTGCATATGCATTTTACAAGCATGAACAGAGAATGTGCGTCACTCAACCGGTCGCTGCTAACAACTTTAAAAGTCCCGGTTAAACGAAAAATTCGATTACACCCTGTTCCGACCGGTGAGCCTTTTCGGCTGAATGAAGATCTGCAATATTTATATCACGCGACGTGGGATATAAATACACCGTGAGCTTTATGGAATCATCACGGCTTGTCTGTCGAACAACTGGATTTACCATATGCTATTTGAAAAGTTTACTTAACTTTACCAATAAAATATATTATGTATTTGATAATATTATACTCATGTAATATTATACATTTCAAATATTATATATGTATAAGAGATTCAATTTAAAAGGATGAGAATTAAAACTTTTGTCAATTTTTTGATTTCAATCAGATTAACCATGAATCGATACACGCATTATGATATCTTAAATTGTATAAAAATATTAATTTACGAAATAACCATTTTATATAATATCAGTAATAATAAAGTTCGTTGATTTGTTACTTTTCCTGATCGCAACGCTATATGCGAGCTAAAGCTTTTTATTTTACATATATCTATGACAATATTGTATGTGAAAATTATTTTATCGCATCTTGAACAAAACTCTCCTATTTCAGACATGTAGATAAGCGTTCGCCCACACACGCAGTAATATCAGTTAATAGACGAAGATAATATCGACCGCCGATTCATCTTATCGTTGCAATAATGCTCTAATGGACGTCAAACTTCGTCGAACTGGCATGCTCGGGCAACTTTACTTAATCTTGCATAAGTTACAGCCCTGAACTAATAGTAATAGAGTAGAGAATACGTTTGGCGTGCTGCACCATAAGTGCTCCGGCTGCATGTACGTCCCGTACTAGCACGTTTTCGAGGGCGCGTATACGCACGCACACACATACACACGCGAATGCGTGCAACACGAAGAGGGAGAGCATAAGAGGAAGCAAGCCGATGGGAATGAAAGAGGACGAGCGGATGGGACATGCGGCCAGTCCTCGTTAACAGCTTTGAAAGTTCGGATTAAACGCAGAATTGCGTTAAATTCCGGCCGGGAAACCCTGACTCTTCGGCGTGCTTGCCGTCGAGCAAGCACGATAAAAATTAAATCAAAATGCGATAAAGGTGCGGAAAAATATGTTCTTTAATAACGTCCGAAGTGTCTGATAGGTCGTCGAAGCTGCAAGATAAGCACTTATAAATAATGTAAGACTCGATAATTCCAAAAAAGAAACGTTGAAATAAATTGATAATAGATAAAAATATTATGGCGAGAGTCAGTCCGAGTGTTTCGTGGCGCAGACACCGATGATATACGATTACGGGAAGAGATCATATTTAAAAATATAATAATACAAGTGCGGGCGCGGCTCTGCGAATATATCGTTATGACGGGGGATATTGAACATTTGCTGAATTTACGAGAAAATGTAAACTACGATTAAAGTTACATTTTAAATTGCATCGCATTTTAAATAATTTCTATACGTCGTTATCAATTTGTATGCATTTGTTGTATATCATCTCCAGCTATTATAAATTTCTCGGCGTTAACGCTTTTCTCTGGCTTTTTTATTATATACTCGTTCTCCGTTAAAATAATGCATTGGAAAACATATAAAAGGGTGGAATAAGGATTAACGATACGTAGCTTTAGAATACCGTCGCGAGTAAAGTTCAACATGTCGCGCAGGTGAAAATACCGCTTAATACCTAATCCGATTACCGGTTTAAAGTATACAGCGTGTCTCACTAACGTCATATTAACGTTTTTTGACGGATTAAAAATCAATTAGACCATATCGAAAAGGATCAATATCACGTCAGAAGGTATCAATTTTCAAGATTAATAATATCTTCGTAACTCTCATTCGCAAATTACAAATTTGTCGAAACAAAATCTATCAAATGTTAAATAGACAATAAGATATCGTATTTATCTTATCAGTAGCTTCGATTATACTCAGTGCTTTGATATTTCTATTAGATTTATCAAAGATACACGTCATTAAAAATTAACGAGGATCTCCCGTAGACACTCTGTCGGATATGTGTATGTTAATTTCGTGCATGTCTTTAATCCGCGCGCACATGTACGAGTCACAATATGGACTCGCACGGACGATGGCGAGTGAAAATCCTCGCGGCTCTATCCACAATCGTGCGCTACACCTCTCGCGCCGAGATGAATTTTGATCCGCAGTGAGTACGGCGAAAAAAAATTGGATTTTCCGCAAAAGTCTCATCGCGGTGGCGTACGAATTGCCGCGGTGTATAACCGCCAAGCAGGGTATTTACACTCGGCCGTACAGAGTACAGGGGTCGGATAGAAGGATAGAAGGGACGCGCGCGACCAAGTGAAGAAAGAGCACAAAAAAGGGACGAAGCGAGAATACCGCTTGGGACTCGAGTCGTTAAAAGTTGAGGGTATTATCCCGCTGAAACCGCGGGACAGCATAAAGCTGGCGGAGTTAATGTTTAAGGGTCAATTTCAGCGCCGTAC
This sequence comes from Lasius platythorax, assembly GCA_963971435.1. NCBI lineage: Eukaryota > Metazoa > Arthropoda > Insecta > Hymenoptera > Formicidae > Lasius > Lasius platythorax. Next base: position 7,783,507 of record OZ020535.1, read on the forward strand.
GGCCGGATGTAAAGGTGACGTGACCTAGTATCGTATCAGCCTCCCCCTTTCTGGTCCCGGCGCGTTTCTCGCCAGGTGTGATATCTCCGGCGATTCTGCACTTTTGTCTCATCCCCACACCTACATATATGTATGTACGTCTAGAAACATGTCGCGTATGTTACGTAC